>LPNX011022105.1:0-59487 GCA_001517045.1 Pseudotsuga menziesii
AGTTTCGATGTGGAAATTAGGGATTTCTACAGAAGAGGAATTTTTGAGTGAGACCAGCATAGGATTTTTCTCCTCATCAAAACCGAAATTTAGAGACCTAGATCAGGAAATTTGGTTGGGTAAATCTCTGGGAAAGTCAAACCCTAGTTTGACCCCTAGCTAGGAGAAACCCTAAATACTAAAACTGCTAAGTTTTGGTACGGTCGCTCTATTCCAAGATTGGAGAAGTCTCAGAAGCTGAAAATTTCAGGGGCTGAAGATAAAATCCAGATGAACACTATGTCCAAAGGGAAGCCTCTGATTCGCTATATTCTGGGAGATATGATCTCTCCAAGTTAGGGTTCCATCCTCTTCTAGAAATCATCCATAAACAGGACACCTAGGGATATCTGCAATATCTTGGGCTACAGAGGTCCAAATGGAATTCCTGAAGATGTTCCAGAAAGGGCACGGACTTTAATTTCTGTGATGCAAAGTTCAGACACAGAAAATGAACCAGTGACACGTGGCATTCCGTACAACTTCGCTGTTCTAAACAATCCAGTAACAGTCCAGTAGAGTCTAACCAATTTGAATTTCCTCATGTGTATTTGAATTGCATGTGGCTATTTATCCATTGTATTACATTGTAATTGATTATCTAATTACTTTTTGATTAATGAAAAGCATTCACGATTGCAAGCCATTTTTGCACTATTTCATTCTTCAATAACTGAGTAAATTGTGTGATCTATATTGTCAGTTGTGTGTTTTTCCAAAGATATATGTGCTCAATTAATATGGTATCAGAGCCTTGGTGGAAAAGGCACTTCTCCTCCTCAGATCTCCTACTAGATCATTTTTTTAAGCAAAATTGCTCCTTCCAGCTCTGCACTAGAAGCAGAAGGTTTACCACTTAATACCCTAAGTTAAGGAATTGTTGATCAATATTGCTTGATCAACTATGTTGGATGTGATGAAAACCTGAAATGTGCAGTATATCAACCTTATGGTGCCCCTTTTGTGTTTTTTTGCAGCTACAACTTCGAATGGATTCATCAGTTCCTCTTCTCACCCTATTCTCAAACTATTCAGAATGGAAGATGAAGATGATTGCATCTCTGAAGAGACAAGATCTCTATGAGGTGTATATTGGACTTGGTGAAGAGTCCTTTGAGAGTGAGAATGAATGGATAAATGAATATGATGGAGCTTTTGGAACAATGTGTATGGCCCTTTCTCCTAGCATGCGCTACCTGAAAAGATCTGTTGAATACCCAAAGGATCTCTGGACAAGATTGGAAAGAACCTTTGGAATGATTGATGAGGATCATAATAACACTTTGGAGAAAACATCCAGAACCATAAGCATCCTTGATCCAAAACTCTCAGCCTCCACTCTCTCTGATGAAGTTGTTCAAGATGAAGAAGAAGCAGAATCTTCTACACAGTCAATTTGAATTGAAGAGAGTATCCTTGCAGTGAATCCTTCTCCTGATGCTCCGGAATTTTATGATATCTCTGATATCTCATCTCCTCATATGGATGAAACAGAAGAATACATTTGAATCTCTGATATTGAATAAAAATACTACTGCACTTCCATGCAAACATTCACCTGTGATTTTCCTTTGAATTCTGTGCAAAATTTGCCAATAATTGCTTCCAAAAGAGAAGAGGAATTTGATTTTTCTCTTTCTAATGTTGCTATTGGTGTGAAAATATGTAATATCTTGGATATTTTGAAATAAATATCAGATTACAAGAGTGATCCATTCGCTCCCCGTGATCTAGATCTTCCATCTGTTGATGTATATGTAACTTTGGAATGTATTCTTCTATGTATTTTATATTATTGTAACCCGATGTTTATTCCGGGATGTTTCTATTATGTATTTGAGTCATGTGGTCATGCCTCGATGTTCCAATCGGGAAGATTATAATGTAAACAAGTCATATCAAGTCATTGGGTAAGTCCCCACTGTTTAGGGGCACTTGAGTTATTATACACTAATTAAGGTGTAGGCTCGAGTAGTAATTATTAGGTTGAGTGCACTTCAAGTCAACGGAAGAATATAAATAGAGAGTAAGAGTCTCTCCATTTATCACTTGTGAATTACATTACTTGCTCTCTCAAGTGTGGCGCACCTTTGGAGAAGGAAATACTTTGGCTTGACAGAAGAAAGAAGGCTGCTATTATGTTGGGAGGTCATCTTACTGTTTTGGGATCACATCTTGTGGTGATACTATCTTAGAGGAAGTTGAGGGGTTTTCTCCATTTATGGTTTCCCCTCCTAAAATCTTTGTGTCTCTTGTCTCTTGTGATGTGCTTATGTGATTGCTGTGCTTGTTATTCTCTCAGTGAAAATATCCTAACATAATGCTAGCTTAAATGTTGAAAAACTAACACCATCATATTCCTACATGATTGCATGCACCAAAATTCAGAATTTTGAAGAAGAAGAAAGGTGTGCATCCACCATCTCGGTTTACCATTTCTTTGGATCTGACATGAACCTTACTGGATATGATATGATATTATTTGGATCTGATCTGATATTTCTTATTTTAATATTTCAAATTCATAATCCTTCAGTACTCCTTGTAGTTGTTCTCATCAACGGTGTGAAGAACCAAGTACTGCAAGTTTCCTACAAAATTGTTGCTGGGGATTTGATTTCATTTCACAGTTTTGGATCTGTTGTGAACATATTTAGATCTTATTTAATTTTTGATATGATATTATTTGGTTCAAATTTTAAAATCCATGAGCTTTCAATCATGCTTGTAGCTGCTCTCACCAATTCCAGTGTGAAAAATCAAGTACCACAATTTCTATTCAAAAATGATGCTAGGGATTTGGTGTTAGTTTCCTATTATGAGGGTGCTGATATTTTATTTTGTCAATCATTATATATTTTTGAAGCTATATCATACTATTGATTTGAAGCATTCTCTCTCCACAGTCCCAGTGCTTCTCTACCATTGATCGCATGCTCATCTCCTCACAGAACTAGTAAAGAGGAAGACATTCTACATCTTCCTAAACACTTGCTCCTAACATTTGGGGCTGATTTTACCACTCATGTTTTGTTGTTCATGGCTGCAGCATATCAGTTTATTGATTGTTCCTCACATGTTCTAAATCCTCAAGAACCTTTTCTCACTTATCAGTTGATTTCAATTGCTCTACATGGGTCCAGTCTTCATCCAATAGCTATCTATATTTCTGATTTAGTTGAGCATATCATTCTACTTCCAAACTGGAATCTAGGAAGATGACTGGAAACCCATATGACACTCAAAAGGGAAATACCCTTGCATTATGTCATGCAATCTTACCTCCTTCAGAGAGATGCAATAGACTCCCTGTAAGAGGCTACATGGAAAGGGATCAATCTCACTACATTCAGAAGAATAGAGCTGATCGTACACCTCTTCATCCAGTAAGAGACAAAGGTTACATTCATCCTTCCTTCCATCATCATTTTGGGAAAAGAAGGAGAATTCTGCATGCTAGGCCCTAGGATACCTGTACAGAACATCATGCATGATGCTTCGCTACATCACAGAGATTGCAGCAACACATTTTCAATTTTTTCAAACTTGAATCCTGATTCTATCTTCTTAGTTAGAGGGGGGGATTTTTTCCCATGTTGTTTTTTCCCCAGCTCCTTGTATTGAGCAGTTACTTTAATTTACTTGATGTAATGGGTGACCTATGGTCTTAGTTACCAGGGGCCACAAATTTTCCAAGTTAGCATTCAGGGGGAGTGTTAGTATTATTAATCCTCCCTTGTCCAATTTGGTCATATGTCTAAATCAAGATTCATGTCTAAATCAGGAGTCCATCCAGTTTATTTTTAGTCTCTAGCACCATTCGGTCCACTTGGCCTAATTGGGGCACATGTTTCAGTTTTTAAAGTGTAGGGAACACTAATTGAGGCCTACTGCCACTGATTGCACTTGCATGCATCAGTTTAGGAGCCTCCTAGACCAATCCCTACAATTTAGGAGCCACTGGGAGTGCTGATACCAACCAAGGTCAGTTTAGTTGAGTTGGTGACTAGTCAAGGTAAGTTAGGAGTCATATACATTCAGTTCTAGTCCTCTACATTCAATTATCTCTAGGTTTGCATGGTTGCATGCAAGAGAGGCGCATTTCTCACCTACCACAGTCAATTACCCTCAATTAACACTGAATTAGACACTTGAGTTTTGTTTTAGAACTCCGATGAACTCAGATAATTATTTAGACAAGGTCAGTTAACTATTGAGTCCTCTGATAATGATTTAGACAAGGTCTTATTTACCTACAGTCAAGTGATTCTAATCAATTCGAATTTCCACATGTGGATTCAAATTGCATGTGGCTATTTAGCCATTGTATTACATTGTAATTGATTATCTAATTACTTTTTTATTAATGAAAATCATTCACCGTTGCAAGCCAGTTTTACACTGTTTCATTGTTTAATAACTGAGTAAATTGTGTGATTATCTTATGAGTTGTGTGTTTGTCCACAGATCTATGTGCTCAATTTAATACTTCTAGTATATCAAGAATTCCCTTCCCGGAATTCAACTCATCTCTTAATAATTAAAACTGAGCAAGACACATTTACAAAACATTTTTACTTCAACAACATTATTTCACTTTGACTCCATTGGCATTGATATGATATGTAATTATTGTATTGCTTATTTATTTGTTGATGTTATGCTGCTGAATATTTACTTAAATTTGCAAATAATCTCGTATCATAATTTAATTCAAAAAACTCCTAAACAACTTACTTCCATCAATAATGATTAAAACTTAACCCTTAGACAACTCTTTCTTACGGACTACCCACCTTGGCTTCGTTAGGAGTTTTTCCTAAACGGGGGAGTCAAGATCAAGTGAAAGTACTTGACTTAATACTTTCCCCCAAGGACACACCTAGAAGCTTGAATATTTTTGTTGTTCTTAACCACAAGGTGTGTGAAAGGTGGAAACACTTTTTGGAATCGTTGCCGAGGATAAATATTTTTATTCCCGTGGTATGACTTACCCCTTTTTCTTTTTGTTTTTTACCCAATAAATTTTGATTGATCTAGTCGAACAATTTTGAATTCTACTTGGTCCATTTGGAGACTCTAGAGTTTAAAACCACTTCAAGGTATTCTATGAGAATAAAATCACACAAAGTATCTAAACATTTTTCTGAGCCTGAAAGGGTCTTATGAAAAATATTGCATAGACTTGACTCTCATAGAGTCCTTGAAAATTTAGCAGCTAAGTCTATTTTAGACATCCAATTGTTGTTCACAATGGAAGCTCTCATTAATCCTACGACTCATCCTCTTAGTCCAATGGATGCTTTCTTTCTTCCCCTTAATTTCACTAATATAACAAGTCATCCCCATGCCATACCATATAAATATATAGAGAAGCTACCTACCTTCCAAGGGAACAATGCCATTTATGCAGCAAGTCATCTTAGCAAGTTCTAGAAATGTCTCCTTAGCTGTTGTCGAGATCCTGCTAGTCAACATGATGATGTATACATGAATATTTTTTCTTTATCACTTGAAGAATATGCTTGTGACTAGTACACCAACCTTGTTGACAATTCATATAACTCTTGGGACTCCTTTAGGAAGGGATTCATGGAAATATTTGGTGAAAAGAAGGAGCCTTGTTTCATATTAAATGCACTCCATTCCATCAAGAGAAATGAAAATGAAATGATGGAGGAATTCAATAAAAAATTTAGATATATTATTGCATTCATGGATGATGAATTCAATCCTCCCGATAAATCCATCTTGGTTTATTACATAGAGAAACTCAATGGGGAAATGAGATACCAATTGAGAGACAAAGAACCCATTGATCTTAAAGCTTCCCAAGCATTAGCCATTAAAATAAATTTTTACATGTAGGCTTCAAGTAACTCTAACTTGCTTGGTTTTACAAGAGGGCATGCCAAACATGAATCCAAAGGAAAAGAGCCCATGTAAGAGGCATATGATAAGAATATTATGGTGTTAAATGAAAAATTGGAAGCCATGGAAACCACTTACACAAATCAGCTGGAAAAAATGCAGAATCGAGTAGTGACCATGAAAATATGTAACTCTAATCAGAAAATTTTACATCCTAAAGGTAACTAGGTTCCTAAGAAAGCTCCTTATAAATATAATAATCTTCCAAATAAACTAGATACAACCAATGTTGTTCAGGAAGTGATCCCTAATTGTATACCTTGTGATTCACTTCATGAAGAAGCTAGTTGTTATGTGGCACGACAAATTTTAGAACAAGGAATTCCTAAGAGTGGCAATAGTGAAGAAGTTTCAAGCGAGCTTGAATACATCAACAAAGTTGTCCATATGTATCCCGTGTCTAAAGAATACTAGAATAAATAAAAGGAGTATAGTCAAGAGGTATATAATTTGACTAATAATTATGGTGCTATGCCTACATCAGAGCAGATTCAAGAAATTCCTAAGTTCAAAGGCATGACCCATCAATGAAGAGAAAATGTTGGAACTCCAAAAAGTAATCAATATTAGGTAATCACTGCTCATGATCCAAATGATATTCTTGATATGGGTGCTTGGTTTCAAAATTTTAAAGTATCAATTCTTGCAACTGAAGTGATTAAAATTCCAGCACAACGAGAAAAAATGATGAAAGTGTTAACTACTACTCCTCCTAAGAAAATAATCTTACAGGAAAAATAGGAAAAAATTACTCCAATAAAAAAAGATGGCTCCTTCGACCTTCCAGTTATTTTACAAACCAAGGAATATGGAAGAGAAGATCATCCTCCATTCTATGTTTCACTATTGATGAATGATCTTCTTCTTCACAACAGTATGTTAGATTCTGGGTCTTCAACCAACATAATGAATAGGAAAATCATGGAGCAGTTAAATTTAAAAATCACTAGACCTTATCATAATGTTTGTGCCATGGACTCTAGATAAGTTGAGGTTGTTGGAATTAATTTGGGTTTTCCAGTCATATTGGCTAAGTAGCTTAGCGGATAAGATACTATAGCAGCTTCAACTCTTCAACCTTCAGAATAACTGCTAAATGGTGATGGTAAATTAGAAATTAAATTTAGACCATCAGTCCCAAATAACATGGAGCATTGGCAGGTATTTCGTGATGCTGAACATATTTTGAAATTTATCCATGACATAGAGGAATTTTCAAATTTCAATGTTAGTTTTTAGGAGGAGGGTAATAGTATCAGGGGAAAGGTGATCAATTTGATAATCCAGTACCTGATGGTCTAGTTTCACTTAAGCATATATTTGATAGGAAGGATAGAAGGAAAAACAACATAAAATCAATTAGGCATGGGGATTACATTGAGATCAACATTGGAACAAATAATGAACCAAAAATGATAAAAATAGCAAAAGGTACTTCTGAAAAGGAAAGGAATGACTTAGTAAATATTGTCAAAGAGTATAGATATCTCTTTTCTTTCACTTATATTATGAGATCAAGAAGTATCGGGAGGAGGTGTTCCAACACACTATACCTATCAAACAAGACATTAAATAAGTTAAACCTTTTCAACAAAATTGAGACAAATCAACCCCAAGCTTGCACCAATAGTTAAAAAGGAGCTTGAGAAAATATTGGTTGTTGGGATCATTGCGCCGAAAATACATTCATCTTGGTGCTCCAACTTGTTGGTTGTGAGAAAAAATAATGGCATCATAATAATATGTTGAGATTTTTGGAATCTAAACATTTATTGTCAAAAGGAAAACTATCCGTTGTCGAATATGGAAACTCTTATTCAAAAGGTAACAGGTTCTGAAATGATGTCTATGCTAGATGGATTTTCAGGTTATAATCAGTTGGTGATCCAAAATGAGGACATCCATAAGACTACTTTCACAACCCCATGGGGTACCTTTGAATTATATTTAAGGATGCCTTTTGGTTTGCTGAATGTAGGGGCCACTTTCCAAAGGGCCATGGATTATGCATTTAAGGAATTAATTGGAAAGATCATAGAAATTTATCAGGATGACTTAACAGTTTTTTCAAAACAAAGAATGAGTCATGTAAGTCACCTCAAGCAAGTATTCAAAAGATGTAGGAAATGTGGTATCTCTTTGAATCCAACAAAGTTTGTCCTGGGTATTGAAGAAGGGAAACTATTAGGACATATCATTTCCAAAGATGGAGTAAAGGTGGACGCAAAAAGGATTGAGGCAATCAAAAAGATTCCTTTGCCTAAAAATGTGAAAGCTATCCAATCCTTTATTGGCCACATCAAATTTATAAGAAGATTCATCCCTAAATTAGCAGAGTTATTAAATCCAACCCAAAATTTATTAAAGAAATATGTTAATTTTGAATGGACTAATGAGGGCCAAGAAGCTTTCAGATGCATAAAGGATGAAATTACCAGATCACTATTTTTTCGTTAGCCCTGATTATTCTAAATATTTCTTGAGTTTTTAATTTGCTTCTGAAAGTACTATCATGGGGGTTTTGCTACAGAAAAACAATGAAGGATATGAGCAACCCATCAATTTCATGAATCTATTTAAATTATTGTTCCATTGATCTACAAGCAATGAGAGCAATTGGATTGTATTATTATGCAGTGGAATGGAATGAAAAATACACACTGAACAAGATAAGTTTCACAAAAAATAGATAAGAATTGCTCAGTAAAATTATAGTATCATCTTCATTAATTCTGGAAGTATGCATTGATGTTACATAAAGGAGAATTCAAATCATGTGGATAGGATTCGAAACTACCAACTCAAGACCTAACTGGCTAACTAGAAATGATAAATCACTATCGGAGCTGATCACTAGTCTAATTCCAGATGTCTAATTCAGTCTCTCAATCAGTTAAACTAGTTAAACTGATGAGTAAGTGGCGCCTAACCCCATGCATCCATGAAATACTGGCACATACTGAACTGGAGTACATCTAACTGAATGTAACTGGAGAATAACTTAGCTTAACTAGGTACCAACTACCAACAACTGAAGGAGGTTGGTGGTGGCACTCCCAGTGGCTCCTAAATTGTATGGATTGGTCTCAGAGGCACATACACCGATGCATGAACATGCAATAAGTTTTAGTTAACCTCTATATGTGTTCCCCACACTCTAGTGACTTGGCATTGGTGGCACCAATAGCCCAAGTGGATGCAAAGGTACTCGTGGACCCAATATCAAGTAATGAATCCTAAGTTAGGAAAATATAATCTAATAGACTAAGTATGGATAAGGGAGGATTATAAATCCTAACTCCCCGCCTTAATCCTAACTTGGACAACTATGAGCCCTAGAAACAAATCCAAAAGTCACCCATCAAAATCTAAAAGAATTAAAAAATGATGCTTAATGAACCGAGAAAATAGGGGAAAACCTCATGGGAAAAAACCCCCCTCAAAATAAGCAGGAACAGGAAATAAAAGATATTCTCAGTAGAAAAAAAATTCCTCTTTGGGAAATAACTTGCAAAAAACTCTGCTGTAATTTGCATCACTATACAACAACATGGTTCTTCTGTGTAGCAACATCCTGAAGCTGTGAATGTGAACCTCTCAATTTCCTTTCAATCTAATGGATGTAGTATGCATTTATTCTTGCTAGAGAAGGAAAGGAATGATCAAATTTATTCTTCTGTGGTCCAAGTGATTGATCATTCACTATCATCAGGTAGCACTTTCCTGGAACCTTATTGCACCACTCTGTAGGAGGTGAATCAGTGAGAGAGAGAGAAACATGTTGATTCTAATACTGGGGCCTTGTTCTCCTTATGTCTTCTGGATTCCCATCACTATCCAAAACTGCTGCAATGAGATTTTGGGCCCATGTAGGCTTACGCCTTTGGTTTGGAATGGTTGTTGGATCATAATCTAGAACCTCATGAGGTTCATCCTTAATACCAAGATCATGTTGATCTTGTTCCTCTCCATCTGAACTGAAACATGTGACAAATAATCATCATCAAAAGGTAGTGGAAGAGTGGTTATACCTTATTGTGCTTCAGATGGTGGTAGATTAAACAACTAATATTCTTCAAACTGAACACTACACTCAATAAATAATTTCCTAGTTGCAAGCTCCATCAACTTGTATGCTTTTGCGTCCTCTGCATACCCTAGCAGTATGCATTCGCTACTATGGTCTTGGAAGGCCTTTCTCTTGTCAATGGGTATTCTGTCCCAAGATTTGGAACCAAAAACTCTCAAGTGAAAGACTTTGGGCTTATGGCCATGCAGTGCTTTGAATGGAGTGGCCCCAACCACTGATTTATGAGGCACTCTATTCTATATGTATGAAGCATAGTTTACAGCTTCTTCCCAAAGAGAAGGAGGAATATTCTTGGCTTGGAGGAGAAAACTTTCCATCTCCTTCAATTATCTATTTTTTGTCTTAGCCACACCATTCAGCTATGGTCTGTGTGGAACTAAGTGTTCCATTCGAATCCCCTATGATTCACAATATTGCTGGAAATCTCTTTTAATGTATTCAGCTCCATTATCTGATATTATCAACTTTATCTTTTTCCTGAAACAATTCTTAATCATAGCTTTAAAAACTTTAAAAATTACAAATACTTATTATTTATGTTTCATGAAATATATCCAACGGAACCTAGAAAAATCATCAATAAAATGAAGGAAATACCTGATACCATGTAAAGTTTATTGTTACACCAAAAACTACAGATGTTGATGAAAATTTGAAACCCGACACAAGGCCCTATCACTAGTAAATTCCCAAAGGTGAAGAGGTTATACCATGTGGTTGTACCAATACTCCAACACCCCCCTCTAGTGTAGCTCAGTGGAATTGAACCTGAGACCTATGCTATGATACCATGTAAAGTTTGTCATTACACCAAAACCTACAGATGTTGATGAACATTTGAAACCAAATGCAAGGCCCTATCATCAGGAGTGGTGGTTAGGCCACATTTTTATATTCCCAGAGGCACAATGGTTATACCATGCAGTTATACTGATAATCCAACACCCCCCCTCCGATGTAGATCGAGGGAATTGAACCTGAGACCTAGACTCTTATACCATGTTTAAATTATTGTTTCATTGATATACAAGAAATGAGTGCAACTGAATTGTAATATTGTGCAGTGGAATGGAATGAAAAATACACATTGAACAAGACAAGTTTCACAGAAAACGATAAGAATTACTCAGTAAAATTACAATATTATCTTCATTGATTCCAACAGTATACATTGATTTTACATAAAGGATAATTTGAATAATGTGGATAGGATTCGAATATACCAACTCAATACTGATTGAATATCTAACTAAAGGTGTCTAAATCACTATCGAAGCTCACGAGTCTAACTCCAGATGTCTAATTCAGTCTCTCAATCAGTTAAACTAGCTAAACCAATGAGGTAGGTGAGAAGTGGCACCTAACCCCATGCATCCATGTAAGAATGGATTTAACTAAACTAGAGGGTATCTAACTGAATGTAACTGGAGCATAACTTAGCTTAACTAGGTACCAACTACCAACAACTGAAGGAGGTTGGTGGTGGCACTCCCAGTGGCTCCTAAATTTTAGGGATTGGTCTCAAAGGCAGATAAATTGATGCATGAACATGCAGTCAGTTGCATTTAACCTCTATATGTGTTCCCCACACTCTAGTGACTTGGTACTAGTGGCACCAATAACACAACTGAACCCAATATCAAGTAATAAATCCTAAGTTAGGAAAATATAATCTAATAGACTAAGTATGGACAAGGGAGGATTATAAATCCTAATAGAGTCAATATTTATAGGATTTAGAATTGAAATATGCAATCATGGAAAATCAAGCTTATTCCTTAATCAAGTTATTAAAACATTTCAGAACATACATTGGCTACTAAAAAATAATTGGTTATGTACCTCATTCAACTGTAAAAGATATCTTGTCCCAACAAGATTGTTTGGGCATAAGTGGTAAATGGGTCTCTAAAATTCAAGAATATGATCTAGATATTAATCCCACAAAATTAATCAAAGTTCAAGGTCTAACTAAGATGTTAACTCAAGGGAATGAGGAGGCTTTAGGGATGGTGTGTTAGAACAATGATCTAGAGTAAGTAAAGTCATTGGGACTTTAGAAATTAGATAAGGATATATGGTATGTAGATACAATATTATTTCTCCTTAATATTACATGTAATGATCACCTTAAGGGTCACAAAAGAATATCTCTAAGGCTTAAATCCATCAATTATTGCATCACTCAATAGGGACTTGGTTGGAGAAACCCTGATGGAATAATACTTATATGTGAATGGACAAGAGTCTAAACAACTCTTAACTGAGTTTCAAGCAGGATTTTGTGGGTGCCACTATGCAAGAGACACAATAGCCCATAAAATCCTTAGATAAGGTTATTACGGGCCCTCCTTATTCATTTATGTACACAAGTTTGCAAGGAGTTGTCCTCAATTCCAATTATTCATAGGAAATAAAAGGTTAGCAGCCTTGCCTTTGCAACTAGTTGTGGTGTTAGCCCCTTTCCAGCAGTAGGGGCTCGATTTCATTGGGCAATTCAAAAACAATTCAAGCAATGGGTTTTCTTGTATCCTAACAACAATGGACTATTTCACCAAGTGGGTAGAAGCAATAGCCCCCAAAAAGGCTGTCGATAAAGTTATTATCAAACTCCTAGACGACAATATTATCACAATATTTGGGGTACTTCCATCCAAAATAACAACAAAAAATTCCAAATCTTTTAGTTCAACAAAGCTCACATTATTCTGCTTCAAATATGGCATTATCCTATCCCATTCCTCCAACTAATATCCCCCGGGAAATAGTTTTGCAGAGTCAAGAAATAAAAAATTAATGACCATCCTTAAGAAAATAGTTGGAAATAACAAGAAGTCTTGGGATAGTAAAATAAAATATGCACTTTGGGATGACAGAATAAATAAGAAAAGAGAAACATAAAATACTCCTTTTGAGTTGGTATATGGTTGAAATGTCTCATTTCCTATCTATCTTCAGTTGCAAGTGTATCAGATGCTTAGGACGTTCCACGGTTTCATCAGGGCCAGTTAGGGTCCTGTTTTCGCATATTCACACCCCTAGAAAAATTGTAATAAATGACATATCATGATGGTTTATTTTTGTAAATGGCTTGGCCTTATTTGGACTTGGTCATCAAGGTCATCATCCTCTAGTGTTGTTTCCCTCGTCAATTATGTGACTCTTTTTTAAGCAATCTATAATTTTCAAGTTTTTTCATTCAAAATCCTTGAAAGTCGGGATGGTGAAATTGGTGATTTTGTCCTAAAAGGTTATTAAATCCTAGGGTCTATGTATTACAACATGCTAGTCATATTCCTAAAGTTTCGTGGACATGCGCTAAGTCTTTCACGGGATTTTTTAATTTTTAGATTTTTAATAAAATCATTGATAGGGTGTACTTTAACTGTAAAAGTTTAAAAGGTCATAAAATTGGGCCTAGGGGGGGATTTGTTCATGGGGATGCTCCTTTTGGAACTAGATCCCCCACTTAACCCCTAAACCCACTTTTGAGAGTCAAATTAGTAATTTTCAATTATTAATTTTGATTTTCTCTCCAAAATGACTCAGAAGGTCAAATAAATGGGAAAATTAGAGAAAATCAAATTCCTAAATCAAAGGCAATTTGTATGAAACTTGTCTCTAGGGTGTTGGGGTGGTTTAGGATTTTGTTCAGGGGAATTATGATCATAGAAGAGAATATCCTATCATCAATGGAGGATCTCCAACTCACCTCCACCAAAGAGGGGTGCATTCTCTCAATAAGGGTTTGTGTTGCCACTTGGAAGGAGTGGTTAGAGGAGGTGGAGGATTCCAAAACCAAGTGGGACACCTAAAGAGAGGTCGAATCCTCCCCTCCCATGCATGAAAACACTCCCCCACACTTCTCTCAACTCCCAAACCACCTCTCACATTGGGAATTGCGCCCACTTGGGGTTTGAGCTCTCTTTTGTGTTATAAAAGCAGGGTTTTGCTCCTCATGCAGGAGGATGAATTGAACCTCTGACCTTTGTACTTATGTTTTTGCTATTTTTTTAATAAATATTGAAGGCTTTAAAGGATGGTATTTGATTGCATTATGAGCTTGTGAGTTGGTCAAAATCTGAGGTGAAATCTATGGAATTTCATGCTTTATTTCTATCGAATGATGTGTTTAGATCCAGTTAAATTTCAATAAGTATTTTCTGCTGTAAATTTACTTATGTTCATTTTATTATCAGAATTTTGTAGGAGTATAAAACTGTAGTTGGTTATACTTATGCTCTCCTTCTTTTTTTATTAATGAAATGACTGGATTAACCTTGTTCTTTTGAGAAATTGCCTAGGTTTTTGTAGATTTGTCTCAAAGTGAATGGGATTGGAGATCGGTTTAGTACACGTTTATTTAAAAAATCCATTTTTATGTTTTTAATACAATTTTTTTGCTTATCGCTCTCTCCTTCATTTCTTTCAAGCACAGGCTTGGGAATTTCAGTCTTCTTCTCTCTAAAATTCAAGCTTTCTTCTTGGTTTGGTTTACTTGATGCTTAGTAAAATTGGATAAATAATTGTGTATCTTAAATATTATTTTATTCAAGCATATATATCAGATATAGATTCACTTTTAAAGCTTTATCTTAAACTAGATCTATTTCAATCTTTCAAAGTGCCATTTTCACTAAAAGATCTACAATTTTATGAGCATTTTGAGTAGTGTAGATTATGCATTTTTTTTAATTAATTTGTGATATTATAACACATTTAACTCTTTGGTTTTTAGCAGGTTTTTAGAAAAGGAGGAGGACATACTGCTCAAATTTCGAGTTTTAGTCACTCGGGACATCAAAATATCCATCCTCCATCCCTTTTATTCTTTCCTTTTCTCTCTCAGTGACATTGTAAGCCTTTTGATCCCTTTAAAGGATCAAAGTGAAAATCATAATTCATTTTTTTATCATATTGTAAACTCATAAATAAATAAAGAAAGTGGGATACACAACATCCACACTCCATTCCTTCTAGGGGGATTCACAGTCTCTTTCATGGTTTGTAATTTTACTAATAAACACTTGCACACATTTCACCTTCATTTAAGGTTGTATAGATTAGTTGTATTTATTTAATTTCATCTCAGAATAAGTTTTACTTTCTTACCCAACTTGTTGCCATGAAGTATGCTCTCACCACCAACTAAATTATTTGTCAATTATTGGTGGATGATCGGAAAGTGACACATAGTTGCGGTTCTAATTTATCATTAATCCTTTGATTTTACAAACTTATTTAATGTATCAAATTGGAATAGTTGATAATCGTGGGAAAATTCTTCAAAGGAAGTGAGAACAACCGAGTAGTGACCTCGAGATACAAGCGGGATACACCCTTGTTGGTGTAGTGTTGGAAACCTTCTTAGAGACTTCGATTCAAACCACATTTCTAAGTGAGGAACCACTTTGGTCATATTCTAGACAAATTCTCAATACTTCCAGTATATCGAGAATTCCCTTCTTGTCATTCAACTCATCTCTTAATAATTAAAACTTACCAAGACACATTTGCAAAACATTTTTACTTCAACAACATTATTTCACTTTGAATCCATTGGCACTGATCTGATCTCTAATTATTATATTTTCACTTTATGTGTTGATGTTATGATTCTGAATATTTAGTTAAATTTGCAAACAATATTGTATCAGAATTTACTTCAAAAAAACTCCTAAACAACTTACTTCCATCAATAACAATTAAAACTTAAAGATCCTTAGACAACTCTTTCTTAGGGACCACCCCCCTTGGCTTTGTTAGGAGTTTTTCCTAAACAGAGGAGTCAATATCAAGTGACATTACTTGACTCAAGACTTTCCCCCATGAAAACACCTAGCATATTGAATATTTTTGTTGTGCTTAACCCACATGTGTGTGAAAGGAGGCAACATACCCATAAAGGTTATTCCTTTTTTTGTTTAATTGTTTAAGATGTATACTTGTTTTCTATTAATCTCTAGCAATTCACTTATTTGTTTATTAATTTAAATGGCCACATATGAAATTATATCTTTGATTCCCCCCATCAACAATCTCAATTTCTTGAATTGTGTTGTACAATTCATCAATTTCAACAATAGATTTGCATTGTGCACTCTATATGATCCTTAGGCATTCATCCATAGGAATTCATTTTTCTTTCAAATGAATAAATTAAGGTAAACCCTCTGAGTACTTCCCCATGATTCATGGATGGTAAATGGATCCTAACCCCAAAAAGAAAGAGAGTTGAACCCATGAACTGACCGATTGTGGGGGGAGATACATCTCATCTAATGCAATACCAATTTAGATAACACTTTGGGTTGACATACATAAACCCGTATATTAATACAAAAATATATATCCTATCTTGACTACATAAACCACATGTAACCACTCCCATTTTTATGTGCAATCCAATTATATTTACCTACATCCACCATTTGATTTGTAGTCAATATTATTTACTAAGGGGAATGCATCCAAGGCATCTCCAATCCTATGCATTTTACTATTCACATTTAAACAAAAATATATATTATTCATCATGGTGAGAAAATTATGTCAGGAGTGTTAATTCTCATGTTCTATCTTGGCTGTATAATGCAATAGTAGATGGTAATAATTTGATATTGCAAATCACACACGCGCACACACACGATGGGAATAATTTGAGATTTCAGATCACACACACACATACACGCACATGCACACACACACCCCCCCCCCCCCCCCCCCCCCCCCCCNGCGCACGCACACAATGCACAATCGTATTTCAATGCATTCCTTTGTAAAAGGGAATACCATGGGAAAATACCATGGGTTTCCCAAACCATGGGTCCGTAAATCACCCATTATTGACCAAGTCATGACTATGAAATTACAACATTTTACAAGGAATTTTTTCCTAAATTTTCCCTGTGGGGGGCTCTACCCCCGAACCCCTGCTAGGGGGGATCCCAAAATAGTCATCACCCCCCCCTCGGGTCAGGTTATGGGATCCAAACATGGCTGAAATAACATCTCTGAATCAAGAAGATCAGGATCCATAACCAACAATCTCCCACTTGGAGACTTATCACAACAAATCCACCGCTGCTACACTTGTTGGACTACACTCTAAACCTTGGACTTGGAAAATTTCTCATCTTCACCTTCATGCTTGAAGGCCAATAGAAGCTGAGCAGGAACTCAATTTCTCTCTGGTTACTACCTTTGTCAACATATCTACAAGATTCTTGCTAGTATGTATCTTTTCCAACTTTAATAGTTCATCTTACAGAACATACCTTATGAAATGGTACTTTTGTTGTATATGTTTAGTCTTCGAATGGAAGAATGATTTCTTTCCAATATGAATAGCACTCTGGTTATCATTGTACAACTTACTATTGTCCTACTTCTTAACCAATTCCTCCATAAAGGTTTCTTTACTAGCCTCTATAGTAGAAACATACCATGCTTCTGTTGTTGAAAATGAAACAACCTTTTGTACTTTTGAAATCGAAATTATTAATGTTCCACCTACAGAGAAAACATACCATGTGTTTCTCCTCCTGTTTTCTTTATCAACTGCCATATATGCATCAACATATTCTTGTAGAACAATGTATGAACATACAAAACATAATGCATGAGAAGTGGTACCTCTCAAATACATGACAATCCATTGTACTTCTTTCCAATGCTCTTTACATGGATTGTTCATATACCTACTCACAACTCCCACTGCATGTGCAATATTTGATCTTGTGCACACCATGGCATACATCAAGCCACCAACTGTTGATGAATAGGGAACCTTGGACATGTATTCTATCTCTTCGTGTGTCTTGGAACACATCTCCTTACTTATTTTTAAATGGTTGGACAAAGGTGTACTAACTAGTTTTGCATATTTCATTCTAAATCTCTCCAACACCTTTTCTATGTACTCACCTTGAGACCATTTCAGTTTGCAATTTTTCCTGTCTCTTGTTATTCTCATACTAAGGTTTGCTTTGCAACACCCCAATCCTTCATTCCAAATTATTTAACTAGTTTCCTTTTGAGCACATTTATATCCTGCATGTTAGAACCTACAAAAATCATGCCATCCATATACAATAACAAGATAATATATCTTCCATTATCTAGCCTCTTGAAATAAACACAGTGGTCAAAATGGCATCTACTATAACCATGTTCCATCATAAACTTATCAAATTTTAAATACCACTACCTTGTAGATTTCTTAAGGACATACAAGATCTTCTTCAACCTGCAAACTAAAATTTCCTTCCCTTTGACCTCATACCCATGTGGTTGCTGCATATAAATATCTTCCTCCAAATCCCATGGAGAAAGGTTGTTTTAACATCTAACTGTTCAAGATGCAAATCTTATTCCACCACTAGACTTAAAATAGTCCCAATCAAAGTCATTTTAATGACAAGAGAAAATATTTCATCAAAATATATACCTTTCTTTTTTGCAAACCCCTTTACCACAAGTCTAGCCTTATATCGCTTCTTGCCTCCTTCTTCCTTCAACCTATAAAACCATTTATTCTGCAATGCTCTTTTTTCTGTAGACAAGACAACTCAACCAAATCCCATGTCTAGTTTCTTACCAATGAGTTCATCTCCTTATTCATGCCTTGCTCAGACTTATTTCTAGTTTCTAAATGCATTGCCTCTTCATAACATTTTGGTTCACTGGAATCTATCATCAATAAATAATACAGTGAAGGAGAGAATCATTCCAGGGGTCTACTTAACCTAGTATATTTTCTTATATTTGTAGGAGGTTGAGGTACTTGTTGCTGCTCTTGATTTTATGGTGCCTTTGGAACTGCATTTTCTTTGATTCCATCAAGAATTGTGTACACAGTGTTTTCCTTTTCCTCTGTATTTCCCTCCAAATGATCTTTTTGCATAACCTTTTCATTGAATACTACATCTCTAATCCTAACTATTTTATGATTTTCATAATCCCATATGTGATAACCAAAATCATCAACCCGGTATCCAATAAAGGTGCATTTCTTGGATTTAGCCTCAAGATTTGTTCTATTTTCTTTATCAATATGGACAAATGCTTCACAACCAAAAGTTTTGACAAATGAGTAGCTTACCTTTTTATTTTCCCTTGCCTCCTTTGGAATCCCACCATCCAAAGTGCTTGAAGTCCCTTTGTTTATTAAATAAACAGAAGTATATATAGGATCATCCCAAAAATATAAGGGAAACTCTGGATGCAATCGCATAAACCTTGCATACTCCAATATCGTTCTATTCATCCTTTATGATGCACCATTTTATTGTGGTGTAACAGGAAATGTCTTCTCTCTGTGAATCCCATTGTATGAACATTAACTATCAAACTCCTTGTTGTAGTATTCATCTCCATTATCAGATTTGAGACATTTAAACTTTTTCCTGTCTCATTCTCAACCAAAACTTTTCCGCTTCTTAAAAGTAGCAAACACATCATATTTTTGTCTAATTCAATAAACCCAAGTTTTTCTAGTTGCATCATCAATAAAAGTAACATAATAATGAGAGCCACCAAGAGATTGTATTTGCGTCGGTCCCCATACATCTGTAAGCACAAGCTCTAACTTTTCACTCTTATTTTCTTTACCAACCCTGAGAAATCTAACTCTCTTATGTTTTCCATAATTTTAAACTTACCTACTTCAGATCTAGAAGCAATTTCCTTGAGTGAAGAATATGCATCCCATTCACACTCATGTGTCCAAGCCTATGATTCTAAAATGCTGCACATGTTTCTGTGGAAGCTACAAATATAGAATAATAAGTATTAGGAGGACATAAATACAATATACCTATCCTATCTCCTTTTTCTATTACTAGTGCTCATTTAGTGATCTTCCACCATGTCTTTCCAAACATAGACAAACAACCACTATCTCACAAATTCCTTATTGAGATCATATTTCTTTTCATAGTAGGAATATTCCTTACATCTTTTAGCAGCCATTCATTTCCATTATTTAACTTAATATGTACCTTACCCATTCCAACAATTTTACATGGTTCATCATCCCCCAATAAAACATGTCCAAAATCACTTGGAACATAATCATGAAATACTTTCCTATGGGGTGTAACGTGACATGAAGCCCTTGAATCTACTACCTATTAATCACTAGTATTATCTAATGCAAGAATCAAAGCATCTTGTAACACATCACTTGCTACATTTGATTCTTGAGTAGTCTTGTGTTGTTTGTCTCTTTTCTTCTTTGGAGCTCTATGGTCTTTCTTCAAATATCCTGCCCCAAATTTTCACAAAAATTTAAAATTTTGAGATAACATAAAATGATAAATATGTGGTTTACTAACAGCTAATGGTTAGTGGAAAATGAAACAGTCCAATGATTAGTATTACACATTTTCAAATTATGTTAACTAAAGCAGTTTCCTTTTCGTAACATAAATAAGATTTGTTTGCATATTGTTTGTCTTTCAATTTACTAATGAGTCTACTTTATGGCAAGTAGGTGGAATCTAACTTTGAATCCTAGGCTTACTTATCATTTATGCTAATGCAGACAGATTGTTGGTTCTTACAGGTTTACAGGTACGATTGAACAAGTAGACATTTTAAAATCATAAAGTATCAAGAAGTGTTTATTTTTGCAAAATAATATGCTATTATAATAAGCTGATAATTTTTCAAGCAACTTCAAAGAGGTAAAGTAGTTTATCATCTCTAGTTTTTCTTGTAAGTAAAGTTCAGATAAATGGGTCCTTTCTTTATCAAGCTTAGTGACACTAAAGAAGGTTACTGTGAACTCTAAACCTGTAATCTTTGTCATATATTCATTTCTATTTCAACATGCTTAACTTGAAATGTTACACTTATTTGTATTATTTGTTTTTATACATGGCAGAGCTTCTATCAATACTGATAGTAAAGATTCTTAGTAGAATATACGATTCGATTTTATCTTTAACTTACTATTTATGGTAAGTATCAACCTGTTACTTATATGTACAAACCAGTTGCTCACTAACAACTTATCAGCTTCTTCATCAATGTTGTACTACATGTATTGTAGTCGTTACTTAAGTACCAAACTAATTGTCATTTACATTTTGTAGGGAAAACTTACTGCTTGTAAATCTCCTTGATATTATAGGATTATTTAATGTGAACATAACTGCATCGTTTCACATGGAATACTATTTTCCCTTACTTTTTAAGTCTAAGTCAATCAATGTCTTTTTAATGATTAAAGACTTGAGCATGGTATTTTCATTGAAATTTTATTATTTCCATAATGTCTCTCTTAAATTAAGTTAATGTTTATAGTAACCAATAAGGTATATCTTTCTACCATGATCAAAATTCTACCCTATGCTAAGTATAGGTTATCTTGAGCAATCACAATCTATCTTGTTCAACACAACAATTATGGTAAAATTACTAGCATTGACAAGTTGAGAAGCAACTAGAGTTTATGAAAGTTTAAACGGAAGTCAAACTTTGTAAAAATCATAGTTATAATCTATTACTATGCTATTCGATTCCATAAATTATGACCATCCAAGCTGTTGGTTTATAAATGATAAGTTGGATTATAGTACATTCATATTTAACAATGTTTTACAAGAATAAAAATCTATAGTAGTTAGAAAGGTTCCAAGCAAATCGCCTTTGGACTCTTCCATATATCAAATGGTACCACCTTTCACTAGGGTCAATGTTTATGAATTGTTGTTTTGTCCAAACACCAAAATCGGAACTATCAACATTATGATATCGAGCATATATGATTACGATGGGATATATAATTGCCTCCATCATAGTTCATGCATAGTTTGGATAAAAATCACTGTTTTAAATAATTGGGATGATTGGAATGTAGGTGAACTATTGGAATCGACCCATGCATGGTTTGAAATATTGGAGGGAACGTGGTCATCTCCTGGCCATGTATTGGAGATATAAAACCATTGCAACCCTAACCCTTTGTCATTCTCCCTCCGCAGTTCACGCTGGCCTTTGGGCTCCTCTACAAGGTTTTCATGGTGGCGGTGAGTGTCCCTCCTATTATAGCTTGTTCCAATACTTGGGTTTAACGTGCTATAGTCTCTTGAGCTCAGTCTTGTTGCCAAACTTCTTGATTGTGGGTTTTTATTCTGTGAGAGTTTATTGGTTTTGCTTTGCACTTGCTTGCGGCCTATTCGTAGCTCCATCTTGCCTTCCCAGTGGCTTGTCACTACGATGAGAAGCTAAGCGTTACTTTCTATTGGTTGTGCTTCACCATCGTCGCAGGGTTTGGAGATTTGTATGCACACCTTGTTGTTGGTGATAGTCACGTCGCTAGACTATTCATTCTCTTTATTAAGGTAAATATTTAGTTTTGTTTTCAGAATAGAATACCCATAGTAAAATCATGTTTACAGTAGGTTTTCAATAGTAAAATAATTTTGAATTTAACGCACCGTATTGTGCTTCCTTTGCAGGAACTTGGAACTACTCTTGCAACCTGTGGTGAAGGTAAAAACTGGTTGTCTTCGAAGGCCCATGGCTTCAATCCAGTAAGCCTTGGGTTCGACGATTGGGTTTTTACCTTACTTGCAATAGAGTTGTTCGGTGGTGAAACCCCAAGCTTGGAAGCTTGTCCAGTTTCTCCATTAGCTATGCAGTTTCTTTTTAAAGGTTGTTGTTTGTTCTATTATGTCTACAAACCCTCGCTAAGTCGATGGGTAGTCCTAGCCGTGAGCTAGGTGTTGTAATTAGTTTTAAGCTTCTAGCCTTATGGCTTGTCAATGAAATACATTGGTTTTTAAATATATTTTCTTCAAGCTCCAACTCATTTTGTAGTATATTGTATGAGTGACTCTATGTATGTTAGGGGTTTCCCTAACCAACTGTTAATAAAGAATTTTACTATTTATTATATCTTGTAATTTGATTATTGTTTTTAATTAAGACTGTAACTCAGTCACAGTGTAATTTTATAGATTTTACTTATTTTCTCGGGAATTATGAGCTAGGGTTTTCCTGAAAGAAACCCTTGTCTAAATAAATTTTTCAATTTATTTTAAAAATAGGTTTGCTACTTGTTAATTAGGTTAAATTAATGTTACAGGTGTGTTGTGGTAATTTTAAGTTGTAACAATACATTTGTCTTTTCATTTGTCCTTAAAGGACTGTAAATAGTCTATATTAGTTTAGTTGTTTATTAATAAAAGAATCCAAGTAATTGGATTGTAGCTTAAATGTTGTTATTTGAAACAATAAATTTAGTTTAGGGTTTCGACCTTGTAGTTTACTTTTGCAAGTATAAACCTGTTTCTATAATTATAGAACAGTTATTTACATATATATATATATATATATATATATATATATATATTATTTATTATCATATTCTTATTTTTTTCATTTACTAAAATGATAAAAGAATTTTACTCAGAGTTGTTTGAAAATATAAGCATAGATTCTGTAACTAGTTTGTTCCTTATAATTTAAATACTTTAATGTAACTCTACTTGGTTTATAGTATTTGTTAGTCTTAGCTTAGTTGATATTATTAGTAAATAAACTATATGATTAGTAGTTTATTTCTTTACTGAACTGAATATAACAATGTAACTCAACTGTGATTTTTCTACTGCATTGCAACTAGTTACTAAGAACACAGAGAAATAAACCTATCATAATACAGTTTAAATTGCATAGTATTTTAACTTGAATAAAAAGAATAACCTACTATCTGTAAGCACAACATCTTATCTGCCAAGATATTTTCTTAACATGTTAATCCTTCTACCTGTACTAGATTACTGCTATTTCTTTTCCAATATAATTACATAAACAATAAACATAAATAAATAGATTATTTTTCTTTTAATAATAACCTACATACTGAAATAAATTACTCTGCTACTACTAAATGCAAAACCACATCTATTCTATTCAGTCTCTTAACATTTTCTTCCATCTACTGTAAATACTCTATCTATGCTGGAGTTGTTAAATTTTCATATGCTTAGCTAAGACATCAGTATTTCATTTCATTTTCATGACAAAAGCATATAAACAAGATCACTGAAAGATAGACAAGCACAACCATAAAAAAGGAACACAAAGATTTATCCTGGGAAAACCCTAAATCAGAAAAACCCAGTAAATTGCTTCCTCAATATAGATGCCCCAAAAAGATAAAAGATAAAACCAGCAAGGAGATCAAAGCCTGGTCCTCCTCCTTCTCCAGCTACTTCTCTTCTCCACTAATGTGCTACACAAGTGAGAGTGTGTGTGTCACAAATGAGGAGCACTACACCTCTATTTATATTCATCCGTTCACTTAAGTTAACTCATTTAACATGTAGGCTCGAGTTAAATCATGTAGGTTTGAGTTACACATGTAGGCTCAAGTAACCACACTGGGGTGCTGATGACCCACCTTTACAATTAGAGGGGACTACCTCATGACTCTTATTAGTTCTTTCAATTAGGAGCATTGGGGTACAATGTAATACAAGTGGTTCTCCCGGTAGGACCATCGGGGACCAAAAAAATATACATATAGAATATTCTTTGAAGTTACAATATTTCAACACTCCCCCTTAACGAGAAGGGTATTCTATAGCAGCATCAACAACAACAAGAGTAGAGATAGGGGACATCATCAACATCAGGAGGGTAACACATCTATAAATCATTGGAAGCTTTTCAACATCATGTAGTCTTCATCTTCAATCTTCAGTCTTCATCTTCAGCAACATCTTTAGTCTTTGATCAGCAACATCTTCAGCATTTTGATCTTTCAATTAGCAACGACATCTTCAGCACTTGGACCTTTCGATCAGCAACATCTTCAACACTTTGACTATTCAATCAGCAACAACATCTTCAACATTTTGACCTTTCGATCAGCAACAACATCATCATCATCATATTATGATCTGTCGATCATAATCATCATCACATTCTGATATTTCAATCAGAAACATCATCATCATACTTTGATATTTCGATCAGAAACATCATCATCATACTCTGATCTTTCGATCAGAAACATCATAATCATAGTGTGTCATCATCATACTATGATCTTTAGATCAGTACGTCATCATCATCATACTCTGATCTTTCGATCAGTATGTCATCATCATCATACTCTGATCTTTCGATCAGTACGTCGTCATCATACTCTGATCTTTCGATCAGTACATCATCATACTCTGATATTTCGATCAGTACATCATCATCATACTCTGATCTTTCGATCAGTATGTCATCATACTTTGATTTTTCGATCAGTACATCATCATCATCATAATCTGATCTTTTAATCAGTACAGCATCATCATCATCCGCAACAACCTGCAATCCACAACTCAAAGACAAAAAGTCTTTGGATCATTTTTGGACTTAAAGTCCAAGGATGATACAATCCCACCACATTCTCGACAACCGAAGTTACCGGATTGATTACGGGAGAATTAGTCCCTATCACTTTAGGACTAAGTCCAAGGACGATGCAATCCTACCACATTCTCGAGGACTGAAGCCACCGGATTGATTACCGGAGAATCAATCCCTATCACTTTAGGAATATGTCCAAGGATGATGCAATCCTACCACATTCTCAAGGAACAAAGCCACCGGATTGATTACAGGAGAATCAGTCCCTATCCCTTTAGGACTATGTCCAAGGATGATGCAATCCTACCACATTCTCGAGGACCGAAGCCACCAAATTGATTATGGGAGAATGAGTCCCTATCACTTTAGGACTATGTCCAAGGATGATGCAATCCTACCACATTCTTGAGGACCGAAGCCACGGGATTGATTACGGGAGAATCAGTTCCTATCATTTTAGGACGATGTCCAAGGATGATGCAATCCTACCACATTCTCGAGGACCGAGGTCACCGGATCTATTATGGACAGATGTCCCGGGATGATACAATCCCTCTTCATTCTCAAAGACTGAGGTCTCCGGATCACTTTAGGGAAAGTACCCAAGGATGATACAATCCCACCATGTTCTTTAGGACTGAGGTCCCCGGATCTATTATGGACAGATGTCCCAAGATGATACAATCCCTCTTCATTCTCGAATATGGAGGTCTTCGGATCACTGTAGGGAAAATGCCCAGGGATGATACAATCCCACTGCAACATCACTACTCCCCCTTTCAAGGAAGGTCTTTCCGAAAAACACCAAGCTTGTCTCGAAAGTGTTCGAACTCTACTCGAGGCAAAGGCTTCGTCAATACATCATCATCCAAACCATCATCATCTACATCTTCAGTATCTGAATACTGATCTATCACCATCTATATCTCCAGTATGTGAATACTAAAAGCATCATCATCTATATCTTCAGTATAGAACTACTAAAAGCATCATCATCTCTATATTTAGTATAGAAATACGGAATCACCATCATCTATATCTACAGTATGTAAATACTGAAATATCATCTATATCTTCAGTATAGAACTACTAAAAGCATCATCATCTCTATATTCAGTATAGAAATACTGAATCACCATCATCTGCATCTACAGTATCATCATCTGCATCTTATCTTGTATGTAGAAATACCGGATTTCTATGTGTTACGTCGGAACACAGGGTTCTTTGTCAACACAACTATGGTTATCACATAGAATCATTGTAGTATCCATCTTCAGGTCAAAGAGACCTGATATCAGCTTCTGAAGCCATATGGCTTCACAACATAGTAGAGCAATCTGCTATGTATTCTGCTTCAACCATGCTAAGAGAAACACTGGACTGTTTCCTACTAAACCATGAACTCATAGTGGACCTCAAACAAAACCATCTACCTGATGTGATTTTCCTATCTGAGATACTTCCAGCCCAATCTGCATCTATGTAGCCATACAATCTATACTCATGGCTACCATCATAGTATAGACCAAAGTCTATAGTCCCTTTCAGATATATTATCACATGTTTTGCAGCTACTAGGTGAACCCGTCTTGGTTGAACAAGATATTGACTTAAGGTGTTCATAGCAAAACAAATGTCTTGTCTGGTATTTGTTAAGTACATCAATGACCCAATGATCTGTCTATAGTGAGTGACATCCACTAACTCTAATGAGTCATTAGCTAACAGCTTCAGGATGGAGTCGATGGGTGTGGCCATGACTTTGCATTCCAACATATTGAATCTCTTCAATATCTCTATACTTTCCCTGGTTGAGAAATATTCCTTCTAAACTTTGCCATACTCCCAGACCTAGGAAATAATGCATTAACCCAAGGTCTTTCATCTCAAATTCTTCTGCTAGTTTCTTCTTACTTTCCATGATCTGTTTCTCATTCCCTGTCAAGAATAAGTCATCCACATATAGTAATAGAATGACAAGTACATCTTCTACAACCTTGTAGGAAAGGTTAGGATCGACTTTAATCTTGGCAAAGCCCATGCTCATCAGGAAACTATCTATTCTTCAATACCAAACTCTGGGATCTTGCTTCAAGCTGTAGAGGGCCTTTTTCAACTTACATACTTGATTCCATCTGTCTTCAACTTCAAATCCTCGTGACTATTCTATGTAAAACTCTTCCTCAATCATACCATTAAGGAAGGCTTGTCTTTACTTCATCATGGAAGAAACTACCATGATAGTTTTGGAAGGAAGTGTACCTTGCTTCCTGGAGTAAGTGTCTCTTCAGAATTAATTCCTTCTTTCTGATAGAAACCTCTAGCCACAACTCTTACCCTACTTCTATCAGCAACATATCTTATCTTGCAAATCCATTTGGAAGATACCACATTCTTGCTTTCTGGTTTGAGTACTATATACCAAACATCATTCTAGTATCATAAAATCTTCTATGAGTTTGTCTTCTTAGGTCATCAACATATCCTAGTCTTCTGCATTCAACCTTGAAGGTTGGAACCCACTTTACTCTTGGTAAAGTCTCGATCCATCACAAAGCTATCCATCATGTCGTACCATGTCGAAATCAGAAATAATTTTCTGTAGTCACTCCCCCTGAAGTGGAGTATCATCTTCCCTCTTCATTCTGTACAGGTGGTTCTATGCTTGATATATGCTGGTCAATAGAGTATGTCATGTCATAGTCTATTCTTTCTGGGGAGAATCACAAACCTTGCTTTGTACACTTGTTCCATCATATCATATACATCATTCCCCATGATCAATTGTTATTCTTTGATCATAGCTTATTTCATAGCATTCTTTTCTTCATCTTGAGTTATCTCTTGTACCCATGGTGGTCTTCATCCTTCAAGGCGGATCTACCACTCTCTAAAGCTCTTTCTTCCATCATGGTATCTCTGACCCTGGGAGCTTCAGATTCATGTTTATTGGAGTGAATCTTGAATTGTCATCACTTGTTCTTTGGAACAAGTCTCATCCTTATTTTCTTGTAGGAGGTTGTTCATGACCTTTCCTACAATTCAAATGCACCATTTGCATGGTTAGAAATATTTCATAAAACATATGCATAATGACAAATTCTTATGCATCATGCAACTATTTAGTCAATACAACATTCATCCATATCTCACATAAAATTTCTATATGCCTTCCATCTCCACCATGACATTATTGAGATTGTGCACTAATCCAATATGTCAGCAAAGAGTTTTGATAAGTAGCAATGGAGATTTGTATAGCACCATGAGCTACTTACCCATCACATGCATATTAGTAGTATACAGTCATTAATGCAAACAATCTATCATGCATAACACATCAACTGAATATAATCAAATGTATAACAAAACAATATCATGAAATGACAATTGAATACTTATCTTTTATTTGTTTTGTGGGTAGAATCCATCTTGATCATTCTACTTTATCATATTCTTCATTCATGGAATCATCATTTCTTATCCAAATGACAAGAATTGAGTTCTTCGTATTCCTCATCACTTGAGGGATCTTCTTTGAATGGTGAGAGCTTGATCTTCAATTGCTCCCATTTTATTCTTCTCTTCTTATGAGTCAAGCTGAAAGCAATTAATTCCTTCTGACATACATTCTTTGCATGAATCCCATGATTCTGGGAGGCCATTCAAGGTGGCTATCACCACTTTTACAATCTCCACTTCTTCTTCTACTGCTTCAAGTTGTTCTGCATTCTGGATCTTCACATTCTTCAACTGTTTTCTCAAAGCCATCTTCTGATTTAAGTTCTTATCTTCAAATATCTTGATCAAGGAATCAAACATCTTCGGTGGCTTTAGGGAAGACACTTGTGGTAGAATTTGATCCGTGATTGAATCAACAATGATCTTCTTGGCCTTGATCAAGTTCTTCTTGTGTAAGACTTTGAGCCTCATCTTCGTATGGAACTGGAACCTCTCTACTTATGTAGGTGTCCAATTCATTTTCTTTAGAGAGATCATATACTTCCATGCTTGGAAGTTGTCAACTTTATCAAGCTTATCATCAAGATGATGTGATATATCACTTTCAAATGAGAACCTCAAATGCAAATAGCAAAATATTAGATCTTACCGATTTGAGGTGTCCGTCCTGCTTCTAGAGCTAGCTGATTTAGGGTTTGTCAGAGAAACCCTAATTTTAAAAACATGGAATATTTAAGATCTTATTGGATAGAAATATAGATCTCTTCAAATGGAGCTATCTAATGCATTCCTTTTCTAAAAATAGTGGAGAGAAGCTCCCGGAACAGGAAGCCCTAGTTTTCCAATTTCTTCTGTAGAAATGCCTGTCACTGTTTCTATGATATCTCCGAAATTACTGCTCCTATGTGTCTGAAATTTCACACTGAGGTAACCGCGCATGTCCCTAATACAAAACCATAGGTTGTGTCAGAATTGGTTTCACCAATTTGGATTTATGATCCTTTTCCCATGGTGACCTGTTACAGGACTGTTCAGAACAGCGAAGTTGTATGGACTGCCACGTGTCACTGTTTCATATTCGGGTTCTGAAATTTGGACCAAAGAAATTAAAGTCCATGATATTTTTGGAACATCTTCAGGAATTCAATTTGGACCTCTGTAGCCCAAGCTATATCAATGTTCCTGAGGTGTCTTGTTTAGGGATGAATTCTGGAAGAGGCTAGAATCCTAACTTGGAGGGATCATATCTCCCAAAATATAGCGCATCGGAGGCTGAATTTTGGATACAGTGTACATATGAATTTTATCTTTGGCCTCTAAAATTTTTAGTTGCTGAAACTTTGCCAATATCGAGAGATATAGAGAATGTACGAAAACTTAGCAGTTTTAGTATTTAGGGTTTTTCTAGCTCGGGGTCAAACTAGGGTTTGACTTTCCCGGAGTTTCACCCAACCAAAAAACTTGATCCAGGTCTCTAGACTTCGATTTTGATGAGGAGAGATATCCTATGCTGGGATCACTCAAAAATTCTTCTTTTGCAAGAAGCCCTAATTTCCCGCACCGAAAACTGAAAATTCTCGGAATCAAATTTCGCTTCGACAAAAAGATGCGCCCTTCAATGGAGAGTCAGCCTAGCCTTCTTTTGCTGATCAATTGTGGAGAGAGAACCAAAAATTAATAAGCCCTAGATTCTGTAGCTGCACAATGTCTTCTTTTTAGGGTGGCTCTGATACCATGTTAAATTTTCAAATGCTTAGCTAAGACATCAGTATTTCATTTCATTTTCATGACAAAAGCATATCAACAGGATCACTGAAAGATAGACAAGCACAACCATAAAAAAGGAACACAAACATTTATCATGGGAAAACCTAGCAAAATCTTCCTCAATATAGATGCCCCGAAAAGATAAAAGATAAAACCAGCAAGGAGATCAAAGCTTGATCCTCCTCCTTCTCCAGCTACTTCTCTTCTCCACTAATGCGCTACACAAGTGAGTGTGTGTGTGTCACAAATGAGGAGCACTACACCTCTATTTATATTCATCCGTTCACTTAAGTTAACTCATTTGACATGTAGGCTTGAGTTAAATCATGTAGGCTTGAGTTACACATGCAGGCTCAAGTAACCACACTGGGGTGCTGATGACCCACCTTTACAATTAGAGGGGACTACCTCATGACTCTTATTAGTTCTTCCAATTAGGAGCATCGGGGTACAATGTAATACAAGTGGTTCTCCCGGTAGAACCATCGGGGACCACAAAAAGATACATATAGAATATTCTTCGAAGTTACAATATTTCAACAGGAGTACGGCCTGGTCCTTCTAGGTGTGGAAAAACACAGACTAAAATTATTTTCCATCTTAACACATTACTATTTCAAATTCATCTCTTCAATAATCTAAAAGATTACTAACTCTAACATTTTACAACTGAATATTTAACATTCATTTAACTGTTAGATTCAGATTTAACTATCTAACACTGTAAAACAAAATAATGTAGAACCTGATTAGGATAAACAACAACAACGTTAGGAGGCCATTCCTCCCTACCAAACTCCTAGAGAGTAGTCAAACAATGCTTCCTCAGGACCCCTGAGCTTGTTCCTGGTCTTCTTAGCTGAGAACTAGTGGAGCATGCAAACAGTAGACTAGTCCAATGACTCAGTAAAACACCCTGCACTCAGTAGTAAGATCCTTTAGCTTAAAAGCTGCACTAGATCACTCAACAGTTATCCCCCTCAAATTCTTTCTACAATTCCCTTCCATGGAATTTATTTGAATTCCATTCACCTGAATGATCACTTCTCTAGAATGAGTAGCCTCAGCTCTCTTCAATGGGAATTTTTATAAAGATTGCCTAGGTCTTTTGGGTTAATTGTCATTAATTGAGCCACTTGCTCTGATTCCACTTTATTGGGGAATCATGACCCCAAATGTAGGGAGGTTTCCACCTGCAACAGTTGGAAGTGATTTGAGGATGCTGCCACATGTCTGTTTGCTCTCCACCCAGACTCCTCCACCACTTTGACCAGTAAACACTCTTTTAACATCTCTCCTAAGCTGTTGTCTCCACCTTTATTTATTTATAATAAAATATTCATAATTACATTAAATATCCTTGACTCTGATGAGTCATCAATTTCAACTTAGCATAAAATTTAACATATTGTCTTCAAACAATATCAAATAGCGGTTTAGGTATTGATTACTACACATGCTCTATGGTATTTTGAACCTATGCTTATGACATTCCCATTAATCCTGGTATAAAGACTAACTACCTAACTACCTAATGAAACAAGGGATTCCTCTATAAACGAAATCTATTAGAATATCCGCAACGATGAGCCTTGACCATTGAGCATAAGTTCCAGACTAACTAGCCTTGAATGAAGAAGTCGATTGTTTGTCTCCGGTAGATAAATTAGCTTTCTTTCATCCCCCTGCTGTGTGAAACAAGTAGGGTAGGAGTAGTTGTTTCTAGGTGGAGTGTACTAGAAAAGAAAGCTGGCATGACTACACAAGAAGGGAACCAGAGAAAAAGAAACTCTACTTCCAACAACAACCTACTAAAGACAAATGTTAATAACCATTGCCTTATGGAATCACCGGGCTGGGATAAGAACACAGACGAATCTTGCTGGGCGAATCAAACTGGGGCTGGGATAAGAAATGAAATGAAAAGGGCTAGGAGAAGAAATGAAATGTAATATAAAATTGTTTTTTTTGTAAAATTGGGGCATGTGACATACACACCCCCTTAGAACATAACATCATCCTCGATGTTATTTATTCTTCATTCTCAGAATTTCCCCGGAACATAATTGGAAATGTATCTCGTATATTACTTTCCAATTCCCAGGTGGCTTCCTCTGGACTAAGGTGCTTCCATTGCACCTTCACATGTCCATTGGTGCGATTTTGAAGTGTAATGTCCCTCTACCCGAGGATACAGTCTGGTTCCACTAGAAAATCTCCTTCTGGTTCCACCTGTACATCATTCCAGTTAACAACATGAGTAGCATCATGAACATATTTCTTTAATACAGAAATGTGAAAAACATTATGTACTCTTAAATTTGGTGGTAATGCTAATTGATAAGCTACTTGTCCAATCTTGGATAGTATTCCAAATGGACCACAGTAACGAGGTGCTAATTTTGCACAACTTCCCAATCTTAGAGAGCTCTTTTTGGGCCTCACCTTGATGAACACATGTTTACCTACCTGAAACTCCTTTGGAGTTCTTTTAAGGTATGCTTGAATTTTCTGTTGATCCTGCGTAACTTTTAGATTCCTCGCACCTGTTTTACAATTTCTTCCATTTCCTTTAACAGTTCAGGACCTAATACTAATCTATCCACTGGATTACTCCAAGAGATAGGAGTATTACATTTCCTTCCTTACAAAATTTCGAAAGAACTAAATCTAGCTGATGCCTGATAATTATTATTATAAGCAAATTCTACCAAATACAAATAATCCTCCCATTTACCTGGCTGGTCTTTCACATACATTCTTAATAAATCTTCCAGTACTTGGTTTACTCTTTCAGTTTGTCCATTTGTTTGAGGATGGAACGAAGTGCTAAAATTTAATGTAGTGTTTAATCCTTTAAACAAAGATCTCCAAAAATTACCTGTAAATTTAGGATCTCTATCTGAGATTATAACTTTTGGTATTCCATGCAGTCGAAAAATATGTTTTAGAAAGATATCAGCAATGTTTGGAGCTTTATACATAGTTTTAACAGGTATAAAGTGAGCTGCTTTACTTAACTTATCGACCACCACCATGATGGAATCATTTAAATTCTGATTTCTAGGCTGTCCAGTAACAAAATCGAGACTAATTATCTCCCATTTCTAGCTAGGAATGGGTAATGGCTGAATTAATCCAGCTGGATGTTGATGTTCAGTTTTCACTTGCTGACATTCAAAACACCTAGCGATATATTCTGCTAATTTAGCCTTCATATTTGGCCAAAAATATTCTTTTCTTAACATAGTTATAGTCTTTTGATAGCGTGGATCAACTGAGTATGGACTTTTATGGATTTCATCCAAAATTAACAATTTAACTTTAGGTACGTTAGGTACATACATTATGTCTTTATACAGTAAAAATTCTTTTGCATTCAAACTGTACCCTTTACTTAAGCTTTCTGTTGGATTTTCTTTCATTTTAGCTTGTCAATTTTGGTAAATTTCATCTTGTTCTATTCCTGCTTTAAGCTGTTCATCCAAATATGTTATATAAGTGCTGATAACTGCTGCAAAATTCAGCCTTGCATTCCTACTTAATGCATCAGCAACTTTATTTTCTTTACCTTTAATGTGCTGAATTTCAAAATCATACTCACTTAGAAAAGATAGCGACCTAGCTTGTCTGTCATTTAGATTAGGCTGATCTAACATATACTTTAGTCCTTTATTATCAGTCATTAAAATAAATTTTCTGCCAATTAGGTGATGTCGCCACATCTTTAGAGCATGTATAATAGCAGCTAATTGTAGATCATATGTTGCATAATTCTTTTCATGAATTTTTAATTTCCTAGACTCATAGGCAATAACATGCCCTTCTTGAGTCAGAACACCACCTAAACCATCATTGCAGGTGTCAATGCACACTACAAATTCTTGATTTGCATCAGCTATTCTTAAAATAGGTGCGCTGGTTAATAAAGTTTTTAACTTTTTAAAGCTTTCCTCACATTTCTGGTTCCAATCAAATTTCTTTCCTTTCTTCTGCAAAGAAGTTATTGGATTCGTGATTCTAAAAAAACCTTCAATGAACCTCCGATAATAACCGGTAATTCCCATGAAGGATCGAAGATCAATTACATCCTTAGGAACCAGCCAATCTTCGATTTCCTTTATCTTTTCAGGATCCACCGAAATCCCTTCCTTGGTCACCACATGACCTAAGTACTGAACCTTATCCTTGAAGAAATTGCATTTACTAAACTTTGCAAAGAGTTGATGATCTCGTAACTCTTGCAAAACAATTTTTAAATGTTCTTTATGTTCTTCTTCAGTTTTTGAATAGATTAATATATCATCGATAAACATGACTACAAACACTTATGCATAATATTGTTCATCAAACACATAAAAACAGTTGGGGCATTAGTAAGCCCGAATGGCATGACGACAAACTCATAATGGCCATATAAAGATCTAAAAGTTGTTTTAAAGATGTCTTCATCTTTAATCCTAACTTGATGATATCCAGACCTTAAATCTATTTTTGAAAACACCGTAGCTCCACGTAGTTGATCAAACAGATCATCTATGCGAGGCAATGGGTATCGATTTTTAATGGTCATCTTATTCAACTGACGATAATCTATGCAAATTCACATGGTTTCGTCCTTTTTCTTAACGAAGATTACAGGTGCCCCCCAGGGAGACACACTAGGTCAAATATACTTTTTTATCAATAAGTTCTTTTAATTGTGATTTTAATTCATTAAGTTCAAATATGTTCATTCAATAAGGGGCCTTTGAGATAGGTACTACACCAAGTACCAGCTCAATGGTAAAGTCTAATTCGCTTTTCGAAGGTAATCTCGGAATTTCTTCCAGAAATACATCAACATACTCTCTTAAAACTGGTATGTCCTCCAATTTTGATTTATCTGTCTTATTTAGATTATCCTCATCAGTTATTGTTACTGTATAAGCCTTACAACCCTTCCTAACATCTCTCTTAAGCTGCAGAGCAGAAATCTACCTTATGGTGTTTTTTCTAGGGATTCCTTTTACACTTACTGGTTTTCCATCATTGTTTATACATGTGAAGGTTTTATCATAACAATTTAAAATCACCCTACGTTGTTCTAACCAATACATACCGATGAGTAAGTCATAAGAACCAAGAGGTAATACATTAATCTTTACAACAGTTTCAAATTGATCCATAACTACTACACATTCTTTTACAAAACAAGTTACCTTCCTTTTAGCACCAGTGACTAACTGAACTAACCAAGAATTTTCAAATTTTTCAACGGATAACTTACATTTTTCTACCATTTTAGGTGAAATATAACTGAGACTAGATCCTGGATCAATTAAAATAGTTATAGGGGTTTGGTTTATCATACCTTCTACTTCCACCATGGAATTTTCATATTCTGCTTGTCGATTCTCCAAGGCTGCATTGATTCTAGGCATAGTCCTCACTAATTCTCCAACAGTCATCTCCTCCTGTATAGTATGAATATTACTGACAATCTTTTTTCGATTAGGAAATACTAAGGCATAGTGTGGGCCATTACAATCCTAGAACTTTATAGGTTCTTTGCGTTCAAATTTCTTGGTGTAATTACCATGGTTATTAGCAAATTATTTACCCTTGGAATTATTCTGATTGCTTGGTGAATTATTCTTATTCCCTTGGAAATTCTTGTTAGGAAAATTTCTGGCCTTATTGTTTTTAGAATTCCTGTTGGGCACAAAATATTTCTTCTTTTGATCATATTGATTATTATTCTTCAAGGCATTCCAGTTGGCCATGCTTTCCTTCTTCTAATTCTGTTCATAACAGAAGTTAGCTTTCCTCATGGATTCTTCCAAAGTCTTTGGATTGTCATACTCAATCCTATCCTTAGTATGATAAGGTAGACAGCTGAGGAATAACTGTACCTTTGGTTTTTCATCTACAAGGTATGGCACATACCTAAGCAGACTTAAAAACTTGATGTTTATATCTTTCATAGTCATTGGTCCTAATTTAAGCTCATAAAATTCTTTTGCTCTCTCTTCATAGTATTTTTTTTTTTGTACTGGGGGAATCAGTAATCGAGTGGTTCTGGTACTCACGTGACATGGGGTCCATTCCCATCGGCTGCCACTATAACCCTAGGTGCATCCACACAACCCACAAGCATGGGGCATGGATAAGTCGGGGTGAGATTTGAACTTGAGACCTCCTTTACAACATTCCTTCATTTACACGGCACTTACCAGTCAGTCTCTTCATAGTATTGCTCAAACAGAAATTTATTTTTAAAGTACCTCTTGAACTTTACTCCAATTTACGTTCTTCTCTTTTATTCCCTTCACTCTTTTCAAGTCCTACCACCAAATATCAACCTTTCCTGAGAGATTGTAGATAGCCATTCTAGCCTTTAATTGGTTAGAATAGTTATATATCTGAAAGTACTTCTTCATCTCAGATAACCAAGATTCTGCTTCCTCCCCCTTCTCAGTCTCTCCACTGAATGTTGGTGTTTTAATATTTTTAAACTCCCCAGAAATTTCCTCATAAGGTTTATATTTCCTATTTTTACTATAATTATTGTCATCACTACTATCACTAGTAGAATGCAAATTACGTTGTTCACCAAACACCTCTGAAGATGAACTACTTTCATTTTTAGTATGTTTCATCTTTTTAAATTTATGTTGATGACTTGTATCTTCTGAATCAGCTCGTTTTTCCTTTTCCCTCAGTTTGAAATATTTCTGTTAGGATCTAATTCATCTCCTCTTGAGCCCTCAGAATCCTTTCATTCTCTCGTTTAACAAATTCCATTTCAGATTTTAAGTCTTTTACTATTTGTAACAGTTCTGAGGAATTAGTGGTTAAATCTTCTGGTATAGGATCTCTTGGTAAATTTTCTGGTTCAATAAATGGAGATTCCTCCTCTACATATTCCTCCAGCCTTTCCATACCTGTTTGTTAAACTTCGGAAACAATTTCTCTGTTGAATAAAATTTAAAAGAAAATACATCAGCATAATATTTCAAATCACTGTTTCATAAAAGCTAGTTGGGCTTCATCAAGGCCTAGTGTTTGAACCTTGTGCTCTGATACCACATGTCAAAACCCCAAATTTTCACAAAAGTTTGGGTTTTACTAACAGAAAATGGTTAGTAGAAAATGAAACAGTCCAACAATTAGTATTACACATTTTAAAATTATGTTAACTAAAGTAGTTTCCTTTTCGTAACATAAATAAGATTTGTTTGCATATTGTTTGTCTTTCAGTTTACTAATGAGTCTACTTTATGGCAAGTAGGTGGAATCTAACTTTGAATCCTAGGCTTACTTAGCATTTATGCTAATGCAGACAGATTGTTGTTTCTTACAGGTTTACAGGTACGATCGAACAAGTAGACATTTTAAAATCATAAAGTATCAAGAAGTGTTTCTGTTTGCAAAATAATATGCTAGTATAATAAGCTGATAATTTTTCAAGCAACTTCAAAGAGATAAAGTAGTTTATCATCTCTAGTTTTTCTTATAAGCAAAGTTCAGATAAATGGGTCCTTTCTTTATCAAGATTAGTGACACTAAAGACACTTACTGTGAACTCTAAACCTGTAATCTTTGTCATATATTCATTTCTATTTCAACATGCTTAACTTGATATGTTACACTTATTCGTATTATTTGTTTTTATACATGGAAGAGCTTCTATCAACACTAATAGTAAATATTCTTAGTAGAATATACGATTCGATTTTATCTTTAACTTACTAGTTATGGTAAGTATCAACCTGTTACTTATATGTACAAACCAGTTGCTCACTAACAGGTTATTAGCTTCTTCATCAATGTTGTACTACATGTATTATAGTCATTACTTAAGTACCAAACTAATTGCCATTTACATTATGTAGGGAAAACTTACTGCTTGTAAATATCCTTGATATTATAGGCTTATTTAATGTAAACATAACTGCATCGTTTCACATGGAATACTATTTTCCCTTACTTCCTATGTCTAAGTCAATCAATGTCTTTTTAATGGTTAAAGACTTGAGCATGGTATTTTCATTGAAATTTTATTATTTCCATAATGTCTCTCTTACATTAAGTTAATGTTTATAGTAACCAATAAGGTAGATCTTTCTACCATGATCAAAATTATACCCTATGATAAGTATAGGTTATCTTGAGCAATCACAATCTATCTTGTTCAACACAACAATTATGGTAAAATTAATAGCATTGACAAGTTGAGAAGCAACTAGAGTTTATGAAAGTTTAAGGCGAAGTCAAACCTTGTAAAAATCATAGTTATAATCTATTACTATACTATTCAATTCCATAAATTATGACCATCCAAGCTGTTGGTTTATAAATGATAAGTTGGATTATAGTACATGCATATTTAATAATGTTTTACAAGCATAAAAATCGATAGTAGTTAGAAAGGTTCCAAGCAAATCGACTTTGGAATCTTCCATATATCAAATGGTACTGTAGTGAGAATTTCTCCTCACTACAGGGGTAATAATGGCTCCCTTGTGCCTATAGGGAACAAGGGTAGGTTCCTACCCTTAGAAAACAATAAAAAATGGAAGTAAAAATTACTGAAATAGAGCTGCGAATTGAAACTAAGCTAAGCTACACTAGAACAAGTAAATGGCAGCTATTGCAAACTAGATCTAAGAGCAGAAAATAAAATAAAAGAGATGAAGCATTGTTGAACCCCTCTGCACACAGTGGGTTAGGGTTACACCTCCAAAACCTGCAAAATAAACCTATACTATCATGAAGACAACCTGCAAACAAAGTTAATGGAAAACCTGCAAATGGAAATATTGGTTAGAAAACAAAACAAGTAAATAAACATGCATGAAAAGAAGCTATACCTCACTTAGGTGGAAATGGGCCACCATGCCCTAGCTCATGGGAGCACCTCTCTCTTGGTTGGGAAGCAATGGCTTGGAGAAATGGAAATGGAGGAGAGGGAGAGTGGGTGGTTTGAGAGCAAGAGGTCTCAAAGCATCCATGGGAAACATAACAATATGCAAATGAGGAGTGTGTTGAGAGTGACCCCCCACCCTCCTTATATAGTTTTTCCAAGGGGTTTTAGGGTTTTAAGCCCTTGGTCAAGGATTTAGCCCCTTTCGCCCTAACTTTAGCTCCTTTCAGGGTTTTAGCCCCTTTTTTAGGGCTTTAGATCCTTGGGGTCTATTTTAGGTTCTTTTTTGGGGTTTTTAGCCCTTTTCTTCATCCTTGGGCTCTTTTGGAGGTGTGGGGGTCAAATGGAAGGTCATGGAAGGTCTTATGGAGTGAAATGAGTGTTGTGGGATGGTGTAGGCCATTGAGAGCTATGTGGGGGATTTTTGGGTTAACAGATTGCCCCCTGATGTGTGAGGGCAGGAGCTCAACGTATGGACGACAGAAATCATAGGATTTTCTGTCGAGAGGTGGTGCTTCCAGGGCTGGGGCATGGTGGATTTTGGTTGTGTATTAATTTGGTTCCCATCAATGGGTGAGATACAATAAATGTGTGACATGTATATGGACGAGGCGGGAATTCCCATGCTCATGATGATGTCAAAAGAATCATTTGATCTATGCTCTAAAATACAAGAGCCGATCATATACAACTGATGTTACAATGATGGTTGCCTCCATGTGAGGCTAAATGCAGTACTGATCTGGTACATTAGACCCATGGAATTCTCATGGAATGTTATATCTTCATGACTGACGGTCTACTGGATCTGGTACATAGCTGTGTGGACTCGCTGATTGAGAGTCAGAGTCTATGTGGTACAAGTATGTTGTATCAATCATAAAGGTATATCGAAGGACTGCTGGGGGTTCTAAACACTATCTCCAACACAACTCGGAAATCACAAGGGACATAACCTGTTTAGGTTCCTCGAGTGGACTCACCAATGTGCTAGAGTCAGGTGACATTCGGGGTCTTCGACCAAGTACTGTGTGGAACAAACCCTGTACGAATCTCAATGGTGCGATGATGGAGTTGAAGTCGAGCACATGAGAAACAACCATCCCTATAGGCACTAAGGACTCCTCTCAAGTGGTCCAAGGAACTCATCCATGATGTCAATGAAACCAAGGTATAGGGACCTCTAGGTCTATCCTCTGGAATATGTGTGTTGGCGACGACAGAGGGAGACCTGTCCATAGTCAAGGCAAAGATGTTTCCTTGACTAAGAGCACGAGGGATAACCGAAAGGTGTGAAGCAATCTGCGGACTAACTCACTGAATTGGGGGGGAGGGGAGGGAAGGGAAGAACTGAACAGGGGTAGGGGGGGGAGTGGGAGACTCAAACTTCTTTTGTTCATAGTATAACGGTAGGGCGGACCAGGAAACAAATGCATCTTAACTCATGGGAATGGGATCATAGCTGTAATACCGGGAATGTCGCTACAGATGGGAAATACTTGGAGGAGGTGGACACTTTTGATACTGATGGGATCCAAGGAAGACACATTACAAAGTACTCTGAACAAAGGAGACCCAATGTGGGGATGCTGCCAACCTGTTTTCTATGGGGTGCTTTCTAGGGACACCATTGCGGTACGATCTTGTGGATTTTTGGTGAGCCCGAGAAGGTAAGTGCTAGATGGTGCTTTCAATTTTAGAGAGTCTGAAAGCACGAAGAAGACTCCAATGGGGGATCTTTTTCATTGGTAGTCTCCTGTGCCAGAAAAAGGATAAAAGTATACATAGGAGAGCTTTCCCATACTAGAGGGGATGAGAGACTTATTTACCGTTGGTAGTCCAATCAGGCTAGAAAAGGTTAAACCTATACTGACTGGATGGTCATTCAAATACTTTTACGAGCATGAATGAAACCAAGTTTGCTCGACAATCTTTTCTTGTTGAAACGGCTAGAAAATAGCTTAACGACAACTGGTGGTGATCTTTTTCGTAAAGTGCTGCCCCTTTGCCCGAGAAAGCACAAAAGTATGCAGAGGGGAACAGTCTTGGCTTGAGTGTGCCAAGGAGGTCCTTTTCATGGAATGGTCTACATGGTCCACAAAAGGAGGTAAATGAGACGATGTAGATGCCCTTTCCTATACTTTAGCGAGCAGGAAAGGAAGCATCTACGCTCGATGATCTTTTTATTGTTTTAAGGAGTTAGAAAATAGCTTAAATGAAACTCCAATGTGGTCAACCGACTGCAGTGGCACGAGTGGTGCCCCATGTCGGGATGGTGGACAGAGGTCCAAAGGTCATCTGCATAGTATGGATGGAGTAGAAGGCTCTCAAAAATACCAATACATGCGTGGGATAGATCACAGTAGAGGCTTGCGAGACGGTGCAGCAGAGGCACACAAACTGAGGTGGCTCTTGGATAGAGGTCAGGAGAGTGTGTGTGTGCGCTAATGTGGACGGACTTGGCCACATGTGATGTGAGTACAAGTCTGGAGGCATTTATATGCCAAATACGTGCAAGAAAAGAAATTGTTTTGTGGACAATGGTCCAGAGGTCCGCGTAAGGTGCAGTGAAAAGGAAAGACAATTTATGTGTTAAAAATACAAAATAAAAGCTAAAATTACATTCCTAAATGGGCAGCGGCCCGAGGACACTTCTATGTCTAATACATGGAATAAAAACAAAGGGTTTTGTGGACGATGTTCCAAATATCTGCGTAAGGTGCGGTGAAAAAGACAAATACAAATACAAAAGGTAAAACTATGACACAATCCTTAACAGGCGGCAGTCCGACAGCTTGTCTGAGTAGCAGTCGGGCAGTGTGATATGAGTACCAGTCCGTAGACACTCACATCGTTATGTCATGGCTCGTGAATCAAGGTGACTAGTGGGAAATGGTCCTGAAATTGACTTACTAAACATGAGATGGTGGTCTCATAAAGAGATATAAATTTGAGCCCAGAGGTGTGAGAGGTCTCTGGAACAGGTTCCGAGTGACTTTTGACTGGAAGCTATTGGTACTGCCTTTGACTTGTGCTAAAAAATGTTGAAAAACAAGAAAGGGAAAAAACTACACTATAAGGGATTCATAGTGGTGGTATTAGGCATAGGATCTCTTGAGGAGGAGCCCATTACATGACTTCTACAAGAGTCGACCATCTGAGTCAACAAAGAGGTATGCCCCCTTGCCAAGATGAAGGTCATTAGCAAGACAGGATGACGAATTCTAGTCTTTTATCGAAAGAATAGATTCCACACTATGGTTTAAAGGGAATGCGGTAAAACCGAAGGTGGTCTTACAGATCTCTCTATAATCACATAAGTGGTATCGGGATAGATCAGGTGGATCTTCAACAGCTGACGAGACGAAAGGGAAACTAGTGCTCGATATCATGTAAATGGTACTAGTTGTGGTTTTAATGGCCTTGCCCCCAGTCTCTATTGGAGGAAGAGGGGCAGGCCTGGAGATGGGAGGAGTCTTTGATGGACCTGGAGGTAGGTGCAACATCATCTCAATTGGATGGACATGAGTTAACACATCCTGGGGCCTTAGAGGTAGGGTAGGTGGTTCAAGGTACCACAGAGGATCTCCTAGTGTGAAATCCTCTAGATGGAGGGTTTCCAAGGTACGCTTACTCACGATCCTGGATGGTAGGAAAAAGAAAAGGAAAAGGAAAAGAAAAAGGATCATGTTGAGTGGGAATGAACCCCAAAGTTTCCCTGGTAACTGAGGTTGAGGTTGCAACTGAGATTGTGGCTGTGGTTGGGGTTGCGGCTGTGGATGGAGCTGCAACTGTGGATGGTGCATGTCGTCCCATGGGTATTATGTGGCAATCAAAGCTTCAAGTATCTCCTCATAATTGTCGAATCAATAAAGAGATAGGTCTAATGGACCATCGTTGGAGATGGGAATGAGCTGGTCAGGAGAACTAGACATCATGTAAATGGACATGGTGTCAGACAAAGGAGGTGGTGGTGGGTGAACTTCTTCGATCAAGGTGATCTCAGACTCAAGGGAATGGTGATGGAGGTCAACAAGAGCCATTCAAAATTTGGGCAGGTCTTAGCAATGGTGGGAGTAATGTCCATACAGGCCACAAAGGGTGCAAGCATGGTTTATCCTCAATGCCTTATTCTTGACTAGTGGCGCAGTTGGGAGTTCAACCACGGGGATGTTTTCGTTCGTATCCATGGCATCCAGGTGCGCACGGATCACTGGGATTTCAGGGAAATTCTGAGTTGGATGGCACTGTTGTTCGCAGACGACACAAGGTGGGACTTGTTGTGGTTATATAGTGGCTTTGGTGTTCTTTCCCCTGGCCCTTTTGGGTTGGGGTAGTGCAGGCGTGCGTGCGGCGGTTGGCTTATGCAGACCGGGTGGGGGCTGAGACTTAACCATGATAGGTTGCACCGAAGTTAACAAAACCTGGGGCATTGTTGGTTGAGCTGGTGGATCTAAATGCCACACCGGGATCCCTAACGTAAGGTTGGGCAGGCTTAAGGTGGCCATGACCGACTTGCTCATGACACCAAGTGGGGGAAACAGGAAGGGAATTGTATGGACCAGAGATGAGCCCACATAACTCCTAGCTGGTTGCATGTGGGGGTGAGGTTGTGGTTGCGGCTATGTGTAACGCTGCTATTGCAGGTGATGCTGCAGCTGCTGTTGGCATTGCGGCTACAGACAATGCTCTGATTGTGGTTGGGGCTGCAGCTACGGTTACTGTTTGGGTGTAGTAGTGCTTGATGAGACCATGCACAAGTCCACAGTTTGCTTTTGTGTCGGTGGTGGTGACACCAACGGGAAAGGAGCCATCATGGTGGGATCGGTAAACAACCCAGGGCCCACATTCAATGATGGGGAAGCTGGTGTGTTTTCAATCATAGTGTTGATTGCAGGGATGACGTTAGCATGTACGGTGACCCCTTGCGGCTCGATGGTGGTGATGGTAGGGATAACATTGGCAGGCAGTGTTAACCCTTGCGGATCATGGTAGGTGAGCTAGTCAACCGTCACAATCTTCCCTTCGTTGGGGAACATCATGAGGTAGAAGACAATTGACGCGACAGCTCGCATGGCATACATGTAACTCCTCTCGAGGAGGAGGTTGTAATCCAGTTGAGCGTTGACGACCCCAATGTTGATCATGACTATCTTCCCAGCTAACATGATGGGGACATGGGGGAGGATACATTGGGCTTTAGTGGGGTGTCCATCATAAGCCCGCAGAGTCATGGAGGATGATTGCAGAATTAGTGATCCAAGCTTCTGTCAAACCAAGGTAGACATGATGCACATGGATGCCCCCTCATCCACTATGCATCGGTGCACAACCAAGTTCCAGATGGATACCAAGATTTGAAAGGCGATAGTGGAGGGCATGCGCGGCTCTCCGTTCTTTGTATCAAATGTGATTAGCTTGGAATCAGAGGGGTCTACTGCCCCTAGAGTGGCTAGTAAGGATTTCCGCTACGTTAGGAACATTTTAAGTACCTCAAGAGCAGACATGGAAGTTGGCGTTTGGGCCAAATCATCCACAATGCTATAGCTAACTGTAGCTCTAACTGTGGCATTATTGGCAATTCTGCATATGGGGGGGCACGGGAATGGGGGTAACTGGAGAGGTAGGTTGGTTGTCTTAGACATGGATGCTGTCAATGAGTCAGCAGGTTCGGTGGTGGTACCATACTGATTTCATCTAGTCTATAAGTTGACCTCTTCAGTGGTCATGGTCATCAGGTGATGAACACCTATTTTGGCTATGGGCGATGCCCCTTGAGCATTGGGATTGGCCGGGGGAGGGGGAGTAGTTTTCACCAATCCTTGGACTGGTAGTGGGTTTTGAAGCACCATGGGAGGAGGTCCTTGTGGTGCCTGGTTGGGTTGGGCTTGAGTGAGGGCATTGGCAGCCTGTTGGGCCTCATTTTGAATGGCCTGCTTAGCGCGATCCATGAGGGGACACTCAAACATGTAATGCCCATAGACATCACAGAGTGTACAAGGTTGGTTTGTGCGCAACGGTGCATTATGTCTTGGTGCATTCTACCATGGGGGTTTTGGGCTGGCCGGTTGGCCGCGGCATTATTGGGAGGATTCGGTTGTTGACCGCCTCCCTGTGGTTGGTTATTTCCTTAGTTGCGGGGCCTGTTGTTTCTAGCTTGCCCTTGTTGATTGTTGGGGGCAGGTTGGTTGGGACAGTTTTATTGTGCGAACACTTGTCCCAATGGAGCGGGTGGAGCGGGGGCGGGGGCTGGGGCTTGAACTTGTTGCACTGGTGGTGCATAGTATATTTGTGGGGGTGGTGGTGCCATGAATGTGGGAATTTTCCCCACATATTTTTGTGTTGGCCAAGCCATGGCCTAAGCTTGCTGCGGTGGTGCAGGTTGTGCATAATAGGTTGTTGCCCCGAACTGAGACATCATTCTACCATAGTCTGGAGCTTGGTTTTGGTAAGCAACATTAGCATTGTTGCTTGGTTGTGGTGTAATGGTAGGTGGTGTAAGTCGAGGCGGTGGTTGTTGAGAGACTGACCCTATAATTCCATCCGCTACGTGGGATGCCCTCAGTGCATCGCGGTAGGAGGTACTTGGACAGGGAGCATCTGGGATGATAGTATACAAGTATCCCGGCTGGGCGTAGATGAGGTCAAATTGTTGGGCCTTCAGTATGGCCTCTTCTTCAGATTGGGGACATTCAGACGCGACGTCCTTTGTAATGGGTGGGAGTAAAGTCTTGAGGAACCAATCCAAGAAGATCCTATCATCAAGTTGGACCTTGCACAAGCTGCGGTGCCGCTGTCACTCATGGATATGATCAGTGATATGAGTGGTGGTGTTTTGGAGATAGGATAGTAGGATCTCCACCCCATTGTCATATCTGACAGGGAGCTGAAAATACTGCAGGAACATGAGTCGGGGTACTTGGCTTGTGGCAGCTCAATGTACCATTTGGTCACGGCACCTGTAAGGGTGCGTTGGAATAAACTTAGTCTAATGGAGTCTTCTACGATGCTATTGGATGAGCACCATAGATGGAATGTCATTATATGATTTTGGGGACATTCCCCGGCTTTGCCTTCAAACTTTGGGATGTCTGAAGGCAGCTTAGTTGGCATGGGTGGCCAAAAATATTGGTGACGGATGGGGTCATTTATAAATCAAGCCAAGTCAAGCAAGTTCAAATGAGCCATGGATGGCATATTTGACCCCAAGTTGATGTGGGATGGGGCTGCAATGGGAGTGGGGTTTGCAGGTGCATAATGCATCTGCATGGCTGGGAGTTCTTGTGGTGGTACCATGGCAGATGGGCCAATGCCCCCAAGTGTTGTGGGAGGGATGGTATGGGTGGTGGGGGCATTTCCCCCCTGCATGGCGGTAGGGGCAATGTGGGTGGTTGGTGCACTGTCCCCCTGTGTGGTGGGTGGGACAATGTGTGTGGAGGGGCCACTGCCCCCATGTGTGGCCACTGGACCAGCTTGGCTGGTCAATATGGGTGGTGGCAATTGGCTAATGACAGTCTGCATGACTGTGCTTGGACCACTTGCCACATTGTGGGTGACAGGTTGTGATGTGGACATGGGTCCACTTGCTAAGGTTAGACCGAAAAATGGATCTGGGTTTGCAGTAGCCATGGGGCTAGATGGTGCGGTGTGGAGGTCTCATTTAGACTGATATGGGTCTGAATCATAATCAAAGGATGTGTAGCCCTCTGATGGTGTGGGAGATCGCTAAGAATGACTACGATGGTGCCAACTGAGTGTTCCAAATGGTGGTGGTTTGTCTCTTAGGCATGAGTAAGACCGTGGAGGATCAATTTTGTTTGCCTGTGTGTATGAAACTGGTGGGTATGAAATTTGGACCCCGGTTTCAATGGCTTCCTATTGGCTAAAGGTGGTCTCTCGGCCACCAATACTACCAGAAGACAATGCTTGGCTTGTTCCTCATGGGTAACTCTACTCAATCGGAAGAGGTCATTGCCCGTTTCGCTTGGCAATTCCTCTCAGCGGCCAGCTACTTTGGGGTTCCTGTGGTACTCCTCACAATGAGTTTCTGGGAAAATCCCAAGTACTTCCCACAGTTGTAGCAGTCAGGGACTTATGTCTTCAAATGCTATAGAGTTGATTGAACTTAGTGTAAATTTGGTAACTTTTAAGGCTCACTCGGCGTCATGAATTGAGTTGGGTTAATTATGGGGTATGGTGTGTTGGTTTTCTTGCTCGTTCTGGTATTTGGTTTGCAATATGGTTTATGAATTCATGGTAGAGCTCACATCATGGTTTTGTATGCAAACATGAATAGAAATTTGTAAGCAAATGTAGTGATTAACCTTGAATTGTTGGCCTAACTAAATGTCTGCCTCTTAGTGCTATTCTTCTTCAACCAAGAGAAGGTGTTGGGATCTCAACACAATGGGACTAAGCCCATCCGTAGATCCTCAAGTCACCTCCCAAGTGCTAGGTTGGTCAAGAAGGGAGGATGCTTAGTGCCATGAGAAGCCCTCCTTCTCTACCCCCCATACCTTCCAGGTCACCTGGTTTTAATGGTTTGGGAAAAATGCCATGGAGTTCCTAGATCTATATGAGCTTTTCCCTTCGTCGTATCCCAGAATACCCCGGAGGGTGATGGCTGGGTAGAGGAGGAAGGGGGCAACAAGATGGTTAATTTTGTCTTATTTTTAGTTAGACTAGTTATTTTATTAAGCCTTAGTAGTTGGATTAGCATATACACATTGTTCATTGATTTATTTGCAAAAATTGAAAACTGGAATAAAAAGAGACCTGTAATGGTGGACAGAGGTGGTTGGGCCACACTAACAGTCCTATAAAACTGAAAATTACTGCTAATTAAATTGAAAAACAACTTCTGTGTGATAGGCCATACATTTCTGACTAAATCCCACGTGGGGGCCGCAAGATTTTTCTAGAAATGAGCGAAGGGGTTGCACAAAATGCCGAAACAGCTGCAACTTGAGATCCTAGGATAAAGCTGCACCTTTATAAGGATTAAGTGTGCCCTGGGCATGCCTGTCTACCAATTAAGTGTTCCTTCCCTCACCTTTTCCCCCAATAAGAGCGACCTGCTCCAGAAAGGGGTGTTTTTGGTGCTGCAGGGTCAGATCTGGCCGACAATAACTAATGCTGGTTCAGTATTACTTGGATTGGCCTAGGAAAGGATTCAACACTGACAAAAAACAAGAAATAAAGTATATTTAAACAGATCTAATAGAACATTTTTGAAAACTAGGGTAAAAACTAAAAAACTTGAAAAACTTGAAATTTTTGCCCAAGGATCCTGTGGGATCTCCCCAGTGGAGTCACCAAAGCTGTAGTGAGAATTTCTCCTCACTACAGGGATAAGAATGGCTCCTTTGTGCCTCTAGGGCACAAGGGTAGGTTCCTACCCTTAGCAAACAGTAAAAAATGGAAGTAAAAATGACTGAAATAGAGCTACGAATTGAAACTAAGCTAAGCTACACTAGAACAAGTAAATGGCAGCTATTGCAAACTAGATCTAAGAGCAGAAAATAAAATAAAAGATATTAAGCATTATTGAACCCCTCTGCACACAGTGGGTTAGGGTTCCGCCTCCAAAACCTGCAAAATAAACCTATTCTATCATGAAGACAACCTGCAAACAAAGTTAATGGAAAACTTGGAAATGGAAATATCGGTTAGAAAAAAAAACAAGTAAATAAACATGCATGAAAAGAAGCTATACCTCACTTAGGTGGAAAAGGGCCACCATTCCCTAGCTCATGGGAGAACCTCTCTCTTGGTTGGGAAGCAATGGCTTGGAGAAATGGAAATGGAGGAGAGGGAGAGTGGGTGGTTTGAGAGCAAGAGGTCTCAAAGCATCCACGGGAAGCATAACAATATGCAAATGAGGAGTGTGTTGAGAGTGACCCCCCACCCTCCTTATATATTTTTTCCAAGGGGTTTTAGGGTTTTAAGCCCTTGGTCAAGGCTTTAGCCCCTTTTTTGGTCCTTTAGCCCCTTCTACCCTAACTTTAGCTCCTTTCAGGGTTTTAGCCCCTTTTTTAGGTCTTTAGTTCCTAGGGGTCTATTTTGGGCCCTTTGTTGGGGTTTTTATCCCTTTTCTTCATCCTTGGGCTCCACTACTACATTTCGACCAAAAATCTGACGCCCGTATTGTCGGATTTTCGACACTTTCCTGTCGCATGTACGACACTATGATTTTTTTTTAAGCATCGGTGGAGTGTCGTTGGTTATCCGACATCTTACTAGTCCGTCAGTTAAGCGACACCTCAGTTTACCGTCGATTATATGCAAGTGTCGGTTAAGCGACATGAAGAACCGTTGGTTAAGCAATGGAGATAAAGAAGAAGCGTCGGTTAAGCGACATAAAGAACCGTGGGTTAAGCGACGGAGATAACGGTTAAGCGTCGGATAAGCGACATCTAGAACCATCGCTTAAACGATGGCTATAAAGAGTAAGAGTTAGATAAGCGACATGAAGAACCGTCGCTTAAGCGACGGATATAAAGAGTAAGCGTCGGATAAGCGACATCTAGAACCGTCGCTTAAGCGACGGCAGTGAATTTTTTTTTTTTTTTAAATACCTCAAAAATACCTAGCTTCTCTTCCATGTGTATTCCATCATAAATTTGCCATTGACTGAATAATATGCATAAAGTATAGAATCCATATCACCAAGTATGTATATATTTCAATACAATATATAATCATCCCAAAATTATTGAAGGGAGATACCTCCCGATTTGGGTAATCCTGGTCGCACATCAAGTGATCACAAATTAAGGTGTTTGAATCTAACATGCTGCCATGCAAGCTATAACTTTGTATCTAATCAAAATCTTCCCCTAGTAGCATATGCCTCATTCAGATAAAACACTACAGCACATGATAAAGCCTTACAAAAGTAATATCTACTCCTAAATTCCCTGGAGGCTGGTATTCATACAATTCAAGAACCTGTTAATTGTAGGTTAAACAAATAAAATGACAAACAAGAAGAGTAAAGCAAAGCAAGCCCTACTCTGTTATACCCAAAATTACCAGTTTAACTTAACCCGAATCCAAAACTAGGTCAAATCTAACCAGAACAAGGTAGCATTGGCTTGCTACATCAGACTTAAGTCAAAACTTGTGAAACTTGACAATCTATGCAAACATGACAAGCTATAACCAGGTCCAGTCACCCGCATGCCTATGTAAACCAAGAAATCTCGAATCTTACCCATTGTTTGCACATCTTGCAGCAAATTTTTAGACCTTCATGTAGCATCAATGGCACATATTTTGTGTTCATATTCTAAGCATATTATCTGTAGGTTAGGGAATAGAAATTGTACTCATTTTCTAACCAATATTCAAGCATATGGGCACAGATTTCCACCAGAGATTTTTCATAATACAATTTTCTATATATTGTGCTCAGTTTCTACACAAATTTTTTATACCTTGGGCACATATTTTCACCAATATTGCAGATACGTTGTTTATAATGCAATTATGTTCTACCATACACCTATATAGTGCTCATTTTCTGAGTAAACTTTCTAGCACCACTGAACCAGGAAAGAGACAAAGATCAATAAAGTCCATGATGAAAGCAGTCACACTAGAGGAAGTTGAACCTAGAATACTTGTCTGAGTATGGGCATGCACATTATAGTGGTAGCTTTAGAGTCCATTAGAGTGTCAAGTCAAGTTGTGCCATGGACACAGTGCACATGGTAGGGGTAGCTTTAGAGTCCATTAGTGTGACAAGTTCAGCTGTGCAAATTACTTAGGTGCAAGTGCAACAAGAAGTCAAGTGCATCTAATGGTGTGGCATACTACAATGGGGTGGATAGACTACTCAGCTTATGGATTTATGTCAAGGTTGGTCTTTGTAATGGCACATGCTGCTTCCTAGTTTTATATTGGACAAGCGCCATCTCACTCTCAGTTGGTTCATAGTCAAGATTTTGCACAGCAATGTCATCCTTCTTGTCCTTGCGTTTTCACATATTCATCCATCATTGATGCGTTTTGCAAGCAAGGTAATGTGGAAGCTGCTGCGGCGCTGCAGGGCCAGATGGTGAAGAAGGGTCTGGCATTCAATGTTTTGACCTGAGGCTTTGGCATTCTAGGAAGAACTGCAAAGACGTGGTGTTATGCCCAACATTTCTAATTACAATTCAATTATCAATGCCTTTTGTAAGAAATGTAGGATATTGGTTGCAAGCAACCTCCTTAAAGATGCCTTGGACAAAGGTTTAATTCTAGATGTGATTACCTACAGGGATTTGATTAAGGAACATTCTGAGGTAGGAAATATATAGGAGGCCTCTGAACTTCTTGATAACATGATAGGTTGTGGAATTGTGCCAGACGACTCTCTCTATAACACTGTCATTCACATACTTTGCAATCAATGGAAATTTGATACTGGTATGAAAATATACAATGAAATAGAAAGGAAAGGCATGCTCCCAAGTATTAGCAGTTACATGTCACTTATCATAGTACTCTTAAAAAATTGCAGAAAGAACGAGTTTAATGAGATTCTGAACAGCACCTATGTAAAATAATTGGCTTCTGATGTCAGAACTTGCAATATGCTGACTGATTGTTTATGCATGGAAGATAATGAATCAACCAATGAATCATAATGAAGTATAAACAGACAACCATCTCAAAATAGAACGTATCAACAAAATAATGTTGTCTAGAGTTCCTGCATACAGCATATACAAAACTTTCATGAAACAAAAATGTGTAAACAATAATGAGGTTAAACATTCAAGTAGACTCGGTTGACCCTTTTCCTTTCATATAACCAGTAATGTCTTAGTTTGACAAAGCACAGAAGCTAGTTTCATATCGTCAGGTTGTCAAAAGAGAGGGATAGTAAACACTAAATCAAAAGACTTTTAAGAGGGAATGTAAGTTTAAATGTCGAATGTGGAAGCTAAGAACACTAAATCAAAAGACTTTTGACCATGAAAACTGATGAAATCATGTTTTGAGTGATGATAATGCAATTAAAACAAAATCAATTAGGAACCACCAAACATTTACGAAAAGTTGGCCATTAACATCCCTAGTGAGACAGAACTAGAACAAAGCATAATTTTATCTATAACACGTTACCAAGAGACTCTTTGCACCATAATGGTTGATGTGGAACACATTGCTAATGATCTCCTTGCCAGCAAATGAGGGTGATGGTCAGAGAATGGTGGGTGAAAAGAAGAAGAGGGCTCCATTGCTGCAGCCAATAGTGCTCCTAAAAGAATGTCTAACCCTCTCTCTGCTCATTCTTGAATATATAGGCCTTCAAGCCCTGATGCATCCCTCCTTAACTGGTTTTTCATGCATGTAATGCAAGTGCACCCCTCCTTTACTGTTTGATCATGCATGCAATGAGAATGCGCCCCTCAAGTTCCAGAGTGTGCATGCATGACTTGTGCGCCCTTTAACTGAGAATTAGGTGTAGTGTGCCCAACCTCTAGCGATAGGACATGCATGCAGAGTGCGCCTTTACTTCACCAAGGGTAATTGAAGTGTGCTTTATGGTGGAGTTTGCAATGGCGTGTTGAGTCCTTCAGTGATGTGCCCTTAACTGCTATTTTATAATTGTTCACATAAGCACTAGTTCACATGAGGGTTTCAATAAAGTAGGGCGCACTTACCTCTATCTAAGGTTGACTTCAGACTGCTGTTTACAAATTGCATTCTCTGTTAGTTAAGACTAGTCTTTGAACCATGGTTCTGCTCTGCATGCGGTCCTCATCAATTACAATTTTTCTGCATTGTCAAGTGCGCCCCTCTTCACACATCAAATGCTTGTTAAGTCAGGTGCGCTCCCTACTTGGATTGCTATTTACAGTCTAGGACCATTTTTTTAGTTCACTTTCAGTTATGCATGCAAGAAACATTTAGAACAAGGGTGCATTTAACTGCTTGTTTTAAGGGTGGCACACTTATGGATCAATCATAAACCAGACTATACTCTCCATTCATAATAACCTGTAGTGTACCGACTGTTCACTTTTGGTAAATGCGCCCTGCCATATAGTAAATGTGAGAGCTCAAGGTATAGTGTGTTTTCTTGATTTCAAATTAATCACTCTTAACCTGGCAAGTGTGCCTTGTTGTCCCAGTTCACCATCACCAGGCCGAGGGCTGTCCAGTTAGATTTTAGAAAGGGGAATCAAGTGGAGCAGCATGACTTAAGAGGGTGCATGACTGCTAATTGATGGCATTTTTTCTCAAAACCCTCTGCTGTATCATTCTATTTATTGGAAGAGAACTTTTCTTCCTATTTATTGGAGATTTTTTCTCACAACTTACTGTTTGGTATCCTTAATCTCTGTTCTGATTCTCTCTTTTTCTTTCGACGTCCTTAGGATATCTATTCTTCAAGCAAACTAAATGCTAGATGAGCTGCAACTGGCAGTTTGTTGATATGATTGCCTTTTCCTGAAGGTCAATCTGCTGTTCATAGGTTTGTATTTGCTATTCAAAGGATTGTTTTAATGGGCCAAATCATTGTGGTTATACAGCTGCAACCTATAAGTCTCTCTTGAGGCTTACCATTAGGTGATGATATGTTTTAAAAGGGAAGCCAATGCCACATGGAGCTGTTCAAGCCACTTTTTATTTGGCTTTGTCACTCATTTACGAGGTATTACAGGCCTAGGAAAATCCCAGGTGCTGAGGTTTGTGCACAAAAGACCCTTCAAAATCTATTCCAAGACATGTTTAGCAAAGTTTGTTGATGAACACCATACCCAAATTCCATATAGTACTGTCTCAGGTTCAGTATCTGCTTTTCTCCTTGAAATACATGCACTCTCCCTCTCTTTTGACAACCTGATGATAGGAAACTAGCTTCTGTGCTTTGTCAAACTAAGACATTACTGGTTATATGAAAGGAAAAGGGTCAACCTATCTGCAAAGATTTCAGAACTCCAGACCTGGAAATTGAAATCAATATTAATGTCTACAAGGAGCCAAAAAGTTCTATGGGCCTAGATACAATGTACAATTAGGATATAGCAAGGGGATTACCTATCATACCTCCCACTAAATTCTAGGAGAAAAGAAAAGAAAGGTAAGGAGAAAAACAGGTCCAAGCAATACTACAAAAGATGAAGGAATGAGGAATGTAATGCCATAGATACAGTGGAGGATGAAAAGTTCTGCTAGCCACAAAGCCGTGGCCAATCTCCCCAACCATTCAAGGACAAAGGAAGGAAGAGAGTCAAGGGGGCAGTTTGAAGCCAGAATTAGGTAATAAACTAACAAATACTAAGTTCTAACATTCTCATAAATATCAAATATAGAGGAAAGTAGTGTAGTCGGCATTAGAAGTAAACAATTGAGGTACTCTATGAGAAAAGACTAATGGAACAAAATCATACATGTGAAATATTATAGGATCTGCGATGAAGAGTTTTAAAATCTCAAGAAAGTACAGATAAAAGCTTCCCTCAATGTCTTCACTGCTCACATCTAATGGAATCACACATTCAACTACATCAGCACCTAAGCCTAGCAGTGCCTGTAATTCGTAGGCACGTTGTTGCAAGTCTGTTGAGTGTGATGTCGATAATTCATTAATTAAGGAATGGCACTGCAATATAAGTCCAACATGAAACATGAATGTCAGAATAATATGACAGAAAGAATGGAAAATGCATATTTCAAACAAGAATTTCTGAGAGGCTAACTTGAAAATAAGTTTGTTAATGTCCAACAAATGACCAAAAGTAGGTAAAATAGACTGCTCAGTACATACATTGTGAAAGTAGGAAATGAATAGCGTCGTCGCTTAAGAGATGCTTTTACTAACTATTCGTTAAGCGACGCTTTTACTAACTATCCGTTGCTTAAGCGACGCTTGTGGCCAAATTTACAAAAAAAAATGTATCCTTGTTATTTTTGGTAAGTTTAAAAAGAGAAATCCACGCGTCGTCGGATTTTGCCGTCGTATTTTGGATCGAAATGTAGTAGTGGGATCTTTTGGAGGTGTGGGGGTCAAATGGAAGGTCATGGAAGGTCTTATGGGATGGTGTCCTTGGGTGGTATAGGCCATTGAGAGCTATGTGGGGGAATTTTGGGTTAACATGTACCACCTTTCACTAGGGTCAACATTTATGAATTATTGTTTTGTCCCAACACCAAAATCGGAACTATCAACATTATGATATCGAGCATATATGATTATGGTGTGATATATAATTACCTCCATCATAGTTCATGCATAGTTTGGATAAAAATCACTATTTTAAATAATTGGGATGATTTGAATGCAAGTGAACTATTGCAATCGACCCATGCATGGTTTGGAATATTGGAGGGCACGTGGTCATCTCTTGGCCATGTATTGGAGATATAAAACCATTGCAACCCTAACCCTTTGTCATTCTCCCTCCGTAGTTCACGTTGGCCTTCGAGCTGCTTTGCAAGGTTTTCATGGTGGCCGTGAGTGTCACTCCCATTATAGCTTCTTCCAATACTTGGGTTTAATGTGTTGTAGTCTCTTGAGCTTGGTCTTATTGCCAAACTTCTTAATTCTGGGTTTTTATTCTGTGAGAGTTTATTGGTTTTGCTTTGCACTTGCTTGTGGCCTATTTGTAGCTCCATCTTGCCTTCCCAGTGGCTTGTTACTACGGTGAGAAGCTAAGCATTACTTGCTGTTGGTTGTGCTTCACTATCATCGCAAGGTTTGGAGATTTGTATGCACACCTTGTTGTTGGTGACAGTCTCATCGCTAGACTGTTCGTTCTCTTTATTAAGGTAAATATTTAGTTTTGTTTTCAGAATAGAATACTCATAGTAAAATCATGTTTACAGTAGGTTTTCAATAGTAAAATAATTTTGAATTTAACGCACCGTATTGTGCTTCCTTTGTAGGAACTTGGAACTACTCTTGCAACCTGTGGTGAGGTAAAAACCAGCTGTCTTCAAAGGCCCATGGCTTTAATCCGGTAATCCGTGGGTTCAACGATTGGGTTTTTACCTTACTTGCAATAGAGTTGTTAGGTGGTGAAAGCCCGAGCTTGGAAGCTTGTCCAGTTTCACCATTAGCTATGCAGTTTCTTTTTAAAGGTTGTTGTTGGTTCTATTATGTCTACAAACCCTCACTAAGTCGATGGGTAGTCCCGGCCGTGAGCTGGGTGTTGTAATTAGTTTTAAGCTTCTAGCCTTACGGCCTGTCAATGAAATACATTGATTTTTAAATAGATTTTCTTCAAGCTTCGACTCATTTTGCAATATACTGTATGAGTGACTCTGTGTATGTTAGGGTTTTCCCTAACCGACCGTTAATAAATAATTTTACTATTTATTATATCTTGTAATTTGATTATTGTTTTTAATTAAGACTGTAACTCAGTCACAGTATAATTTTATAGATTTTACTTATTTGCTCGGGAATTATGAGCTAGGCTTTTCCTGAAATAAACCCTTGTCTAAATAAAATTTTCAATTTATTTTAAAAATAGTTCTGCTACTTGTTAATTAGGTTAAATTAATGTTACAGGTGTGTTGTGATAATTTTAAGTTGTAAAAATACATTTGTATTTTCATTTGTCCTTAAAGGACTATAAACAATCTATATTAGTTTAGTTGTTTATTAATAAAATAATCCAAGTAATTGGATTGTAGCTTAAATGTTGTTATTTGAAACAATAAATTTAGTTTAGGGTTTCGACCCTGTATTTACTTTTGCAGGTATAAACCTGTTTCTATAATTATAGAACAGTTCTTTACATATATATATATATATATATATATATTAGTTATTATCATATTCTTATTATTTTCATTTACTAAAATGATAAAAGAATTTTACTCAGAGTTCTTTGAAAAGATAAGCATAAATTATGTAACTAGTTTGTTCTTTATAATTTAAATACTTTAACGTAACTCTACTTGGTTTATAGTATTTGTTAGTCTTAGCTTAGTTGATATTATTAGTAAATAAACTATATGATTAGTAGTTTAATGCTTTACTGAACTAAATATAACAATGTAACTCAACTGTGATTTTTCTATTGCATTGCAACTAGTTACTAAGAACACATAGAAATAAACCTATCATAATACAGTTTAACTTTCATAGTATTTTAACTTGAATAAAAAGAATAATCTACTGTCTGTGAGCACAACATCTTATCTGCTAAGATATTTTCTTAACATGTTAATCCTTCTACCTGTACTAGATCACTACTATTTCTTTTCCAATATAATTACATAAACAATAAACATAAATAACCAGATTATTTTTCTTTTAATAATAACCTACATACTAAAATAAATTACTCTGCTACTACTAAATGTAGAACCACATCTATTCTATTCAGTCTCTTAACATTTTCTTCCATCTACTATAAATACTCTATCTGTGTTGGAGTACGGCCTGGTCCTTCCAGGTGTGGAAAAACACATACTAGAATTATTTTCCATCTTAACACATTACTATTTCAAATTCATCTCTTCAATAATCTAAAATATTACTAACTCTAACATTTTACAACTAAATATTTAACATTCATTTAACTGTCAGATTCAGATTTAACTATCTAACACTGTAAAACAAAATAATGTAGAACCTGATTAGGATAGACAACAACATTGTTAGGAGGTTGTTCCTCCCTACCAAACTGCTGGAGAGCCCTCAAACAATGCTTCCTTAGGACCCCTGAGCCTGTTCCTGGTCTTCTTGGCTGAGAACTGGTGGAGCATGCAAACAGTAGACTAGTCCAATGACTCAGTAAAACACACTGCACTCAACAGCAAGATCCTTTAGCTTAAAATCTGCACTAGATCACTCAGCAGTTATCCCCCTCAAACTCTTTCCACAATTCCCTTCCATTGAATTTCTCTGAAGTACATTCACATGAATGATCACTTCTCTAGAATAAGCAGCCTCAGCTCTCTTCAATGGGAATTTTTATAAATATTGCCTAGTTCTTTTGGGTCAGTTGTCATTAATTGAGCCACCTACTCTGATTCCACTTTCTTGGGGAATCATGACCCCAAATGTAGGGAGGTTTCCACCTACGACAGTTGGAATTGGTTTGAGGATGCTGCCACATTTCTGTTTGCTCTCCACCCAGTCTCCTCCACCAATTTGACTTGTAAACACTCTTTTAACATCTCTCCTAAGCTGTTGTCTCCACCTTTATTTATTTATGATAAAAATATTCATAATTACATTAAATATCCTTGACTCTGATGAGTAATCAATTTCAACTTAGCATAAAATTTAACATATTGTCTTCAAATAATATCAAATAATATACTTTTTTTTTTTGCAAAATTGGGGCATGTGACATATCCTCTCTTACCACAGTTCCAACACTCTATCTTTCCTGGTATGGGATTGGAATCTCCCTTTCTAAACTTGATGTGATTACCTGGTCTCCTTCCTATATCCCTTTGTCTTCCCCTGCTCTCCATGGTCAACGCATTACCTAATGTCTCACCTATGTTTTTTCTTCGCATTTCCTCGCTAGGAATAACACCTATAACATCATCAAATTTCAAAGTGTATGAACCAGGGACATATTTACTTATAGCCATGACCAAGTTGTTCCATCTTTCTGGAAATGAGCACAATATTAGAAGATCCCTAACCTCATCTTCAAATTTCACTTTTACATAACTTAGTTGACTAGTAAGCATATTAAATTCATTTAAATAATTAGCAACATATCCACCTTATGACATATTCATATTAAATAAATGCTTCATTAAAATTACCTTATTGGAAGCCAAGGATTTTTCATAGATCTTAGCCAATGCGCTCATCACATCCTATGTTGTCTTCACGGGGTCTTCACTTAGTGAAACTATGCCATAGCACGTTCGTTCGTGGCATATGAAACAATACCCCTATTTTCAAAAAATATTGGAAAATACCTCCAAA
>LPNX011022115.1:6268-62825 GCA_001517045.1 Pseudotsuga menziesii
GGCGGGGTTCTTAAAATCATCCCTGTAGTAAACCCTGCTTAGAAAGATAGTAAGCCTATTGGTTATTTCCTTGATATATGTGCTTAAAAGTAACCTCCTTACATATAAATCTAGGCGGGGGTCTTAAAATCATCCCTGTAGTAAACCCTGCTTAGAAAGATAGTAAGCCTATTGGTTATTTCCTTGATATATGTGCTTAAAAGTAACCTCCTTGAAAAGATTGATAAACTTGCATGATTCTTCATATATGGGAAAAACATATATATTCTTCGGAGGATTTTGGTGAACTAACTAGTCTATCACAAATAGAGAGTCACCAGAAACTTGAAGTTTGTGGCAACCAACATATGAAGCTAGTTTTAAAACCATTAAAGCAACATAAAGCTCTACCTTGTTGTTGGAAGCATATCCTAAGCTAGTAGACAATTTATAGTAATGACTATCAGAAATGAATAATAGTCCATCGGTGGCCCCGAGGCATGGCTTACCTTGTGCAACCTCGTCAAAGAAACACCATGGAGTTGATGGATCAATTTGTAAATCTTCTTGGATATTGCTAGGTCTATTCCTTTGAATCCGTGGAAAGTACTGGACAATAGCAAGGATTTCAACTGCATAAACTTTTTGAGGGATGTAGATGTCTTGAAATATTTTCTTATTACGTGCTAACCATGCTCCTCGTATGAGTAACAATGGCAGGGCTTGGATCTCTTGATATGTAGGATTAGATTGCCATCCCTTTATGATTGCTTCAAAATTATGACCTTCCCATGTATAATATTTACCTGTGGTTGCTGTGACTTAATTCCACAAATCGACAATATAGGGGCAATTAATGAAAATATGGTTGATATAATCACCATCATTAAGGCACATTGAACATCTGCTTGGACCAATACCCATGAACTTTGAAAGATGATCGCAAATAGGTATTTTACCAACAAGAGTAATCCATAAAACAATATGTTCTTAAGACGAAAATTTATGTTCCATATGGTAGTCTACCACTATGCAGGCTCAACATGTTCTTCTTCATCCTTGATAATCTGGTGACCTAGCTTAGGTTTGTATTGTCCTCCAGAAGGAATTTTGGTCCATAGAATGGTATCCTTGTGATTAACCAAGTGGATCTTGCAACCTTTCAAGGATTTAATGTACCTTCTCCATTCTATAGCCTCATCCCCGGTGAAACCTATGTGATCAACATTATACCATTATGTTTGAATAGGAGTATATTGAACATAGTCTTTGATATGTGTTAAAAATATGTATCCCATGTTAGAAACATAGTTGATCATATTAATTGGTATCCTATGAGGTGTGTTGCTACCAATCCACACATCAAACCCGATTCTGATGGATTGACCATTACCGATCCTCCATGAAATCCAGTCTCCGATGAGAGAGTATGTTGAAATCATGGCCTTCCATATAATGGACGGATTCTATGCAGTAGTGTTTGGGGACCTGATCCAGTCATGAATGGACATAGGATGCATGTATTTTTGGTGTATCACTTTCATCCACAACCCAGTATGAGTGATAATACTCCATATAACTTTTGCAGCAAGGTCTTTCGAGAAGTTATGGTGATCTTTGAGCCCCCATCCACCAAGGTATTTAGAGAGAGTAATCTTGTCCCATGAGACCCAATGAAAAGGTTTTGAATCTTTATCTTTCCACCATAAAAATCCAAAATTGAGCTTGTAAATACAATCCATGGCCCCATAAGGAATGTGAGTAATAGTGATCCAATATACTAGTATACCCTCGAGAATACATTTCAAGAGGATAAGTCTACCAGCTCATGAGATCCATTGATTACACCAGTGATTCAACTTTTTCTCCACTTTGTTTACCAATCAGTTCCAATCTTTTATGTGATAGTCATTAGGATTAATCAGAAAACATAGATAATGGATCACCTGTGATAGATCACATATGTCAAAATAAAAAAATTCTTGTGATCCATTCAATGAATTCGAGGTCATGGTTCATAGAGGATAGAGAATATTTCCATGGATTTCATACCATACCAGTTGCAGCTCAGAATAGGTCAAAACTGGATTTTAGTTTATTAATCTCCCTTCTGGATCCATTGGAAAAAGTAGAATATCATCGTCGAATAATAAGTGTGTGATGTAAACAGTTCCTCTAAAATGGAGACCCCTGAGAGTACTATTGATTCTAGACCGAGTGTTTAATTTGCTTAATCCTTCCATGATAAGAATGGATGATAAGGGCGCTAGTGGGAATCCTTGTCTGAGACACCCTCCAAGTTTGAAAAATTTGGAAGTTGATCCATTGACGAGGACAACAAAGGTTACAGAACTTAAAGTTTACACAGAGATAAAGAAAATGCCCAGAGCACAAAGGCTCAACATACATGAAGAGATGGAAAAATACCAATCTTAATATTTCATTGAAAAAGACTTACATATATAGAAGATACAAACCAAGAACTAGATCCTACTATTGTGGATCTCCAAAACCACTCATCCTAATCTTAACAGATCACAACAACCCAAGCACACATAATCATCCCAATATTTCGACATTACATCGATTATTCCTCTTTAATGGAGAAATGGATTTCTACAACACCTAATTTCTTCATAAGGATTTTAAAGTGAATCTTGTGAGCAAACTTAGTAAATATATCAACAACATGTTCACTTGTATTACAATAAATCAATTCAATTTCCTTAGGCTCAATCTTTTCTCTCACAAAATGGTGTTGCAACTCAATATGCTTTGACCTTGCAAGATAAACTAGGCTATGTGCCAATTTAACTACACTATGATTACCACAAGTTACTTTTGTTTGTTCTTCTTGCTTTGCATAAACATCATCAATAATTCTCCTCAACCAAATAGTTTCACAAGTAGCATTGGACATGAATTTATATTCAGCTTCAGAGGACGTGACATCAAGTTGTGGAATGAGCCACTTGGGTAGGTACAAGGGTGGCAGGTGTACTCGTATCCTAGCTTAATGTGGAATGGGAGAGGTTGTTGAGTCTTTGATTGAGGGGGAAATAGTGTTGGGAGCATGTTATGCTCAAGGAAGAGTCTAATGTATTGATGGACCACATAAGTGAAAAGGATTCCTAGAGAAATGGTGGTTACAGTGGCTGAGAACCCATGTATTCCGGTAGATGGATTCCCTTTTTTATATGGACATCAATGATGAATTGATTGCAGGTACAAAAGACTTTTGGAAGTGCAACACGTGAAAGGCATGTCAAGGCGAGATAAATAAAAAAATTGGATGTAAAACCAACAGTTAAAAGAAAAGAAAATGAAGATAAAAATGTGTAATTTACATGTAAATGGTATTCTTGAGTGCCCTAGTTGTTTTTGGGGGGGTTGGATTTGAAGCAATTCCCCAAGTCAAGTTTAAAGGGGGGATTGTTAGGGTTAACCTTGACTCAGGAATTAGGAAGGATGTAAGTAGTTTCAAGAACATGGTTTTGGTAGCCCATGGTTTCTTGCTAGTTTTATTTGCATGTAAAGAAACCCTATTTATAGGGTTGTAATCCTCCATTGTAATGTACTAAAAAGAGCAAGGCCTGGTTTGGCCAAGGACCAATAATAGATCTGTTATTGACAACTAGTTTTTCCCTACAAGTTTTTCCAGGGTGTATTTGGTGTTGCTATTGTGATTGGTATTATTTTGAATTTTAATTCTATCACATATTTTATTCCTAATCGTGGTATCAGAGCCAGGTATTAGCGCCTTCAATCGGTGGATGTGACTTCTCCTTGGTAATCCTCCATGCAAGATTCTTCCTTCTAATGCACAAATTTTGTGAACTCGTTGACAGCTTCATAGATCGATAGCACCTTCTACAAGCATTGGCTCATTACCTTTTACTCTTCAACGGTTGCACATTCAACTCCTAGCAACAACGATATCTTCCAAACAACGATTATTTACTCTTTTGTCCATGCAAGCCGCTTACAAATAATAAATTCCTAAAAATATTGCATATAACAACAAATCCACTTATGCAAACAACAACCTTTCTTTCACTACATGGGCACCTTCACTTTACTATTAACGACTTACTAGAGCTCGCGAGATCCTTCAATACACAACAATACGTGCCTTCCTTCTTTAGATGCCCACTAAGTCTAATACTAACTTAAAGTTTAGACAAACATAAATAAAATGCAACAACAACCTTTCTTTCACTACATGGGCACCTTCACTTTACTATTAACGACTTACTACAACCCACGAGATCCTTCAATACACAACAATACTTGCCTTCCTTCTTTAGACGCCCACTAACTCTAATACTAACTTAAAGTTTAGACAAAGATAAATAAAATATCCAAAACACAAAGGCTAAACACACGCGAAGAGATGACAAAATACCAATTTAAATATTTCATTGAAAAGGACAAACCAAAACTAAATCCTACTATTTATTGTGGATCTCCAAACCCACTCATCCTAGTCTTAAGATATCACAACAACCCAATCACACATAATCAGCCCAAGATTTCAACATTACATAATAATGCATATCATAATATTGCGGGAAATAATAATGATGTCAAAATGCCTTGAATAAAAAAAACGATAACTTACTGAAATTTGGACACATGCATATCATAATATTGCGCTCCAAAACATTGAATTTATATAATGATATCAAAATGCCTTGAATAAAAAAAGGAAGAGAACTTTATTGAAATTTGGACATTTCATTTGATTGGCGTGATACATGATATTCGAAATCCTTTCACGGGCATGACAATAAACAAATCTTTAAAAATATATATACTGATCGCACAAAGTGTGTATATGTTAGACATGATATATAATATTAATTTTTTAAAGATATATATATATAGCGAGAAAATTATAGAAAAAAAGATTATATATATATAATTTATAAATTTATGTTTATTTTAAGCATACTTTATATTTTGATGAATTTTATATATTTTTAAAAATTCAAAATATTAGATGATACTTTTGTAAAACCATTCAAATCTTATTTTATACTATTTTGATATTTAAAATATAATTTTATTTTATAAAATTTAAATTAATCATTTTAAAGTAAAAAAGAATTAATTTTTTTTGGAAAGTAAGTGGTTCAAAAATTCCCACCACATAAAAAAATTATAACATATATTGACTTATAGAACTCATTATAAAATATATCATAGGTTTACTTGAATATTATAACTTATTAAAATATAAGGACATGATGAAATATGCATTAAAAAAATATCATTATAATTTATTAAAATATAAAATATCATTGTAATAATATTGGTGATAGTCCATGTCATGTCCCCATTTCAATAAGATCACTAGTTAACAATGTTTCACTAACCTATTAGTTCCTTAGGTTGAGGTGGAGGCATTAAATTTTGCAATAGGGGAGCTATGAGACCCAAGAGGACCTTAGTTTACCATCTACAAATTAAATTGGGTCATATAAATAATAAATATGGAGAAAATAAAGTGGCATTGCTCCATGGAGACACTTGGAGTTTTATGGAGACCTTGGGTGGCTATATTCCTCCCTACACTTGTCATGACCTACCCCAAAATTCGAAATTATGAGGAATGGAACGTTCTTGGGAGATGAAGAGGTGTCAAGTAACATATCATGAGCTAAAGGATTCAAATTGGTGAAGAGGAATAAATCCCCATGGAAGAGGAAGAGACTAGGAAGAAAATGTGTGCCACTTGGAGAGAGATTCCTTGTACCCTATGACAACAATGATGGAAGATTCTATGACAAAGTAAGACCTGATTGTAGACCTATGACAATCTGACATGTCAGGGCTAAAAATAGCCACCAAGAGGGTGCATTTGGAGGTTAGTGGCAGCCACTCGAATTTGGAAGAGGATTGAAGCATGAGGAATATGACAAGTGTCATAGGGGTTACTAAACAACCATGATGAGTTGAAGGAATCCTATGGAGGGGAATTCGACCTTAGAGGACCTTATGAAGATTATAAAAAGATGTCATGAGGAAGGAAAATAACTTTTGATCATTTTTTAGAATTTGCCTATGGCATTTTGGAAAGCACTAGCTTGTCCATTACACGGTGAGTGCTCACTCTTCGTGCTAGTGAGCCAATTTCGAGGGAGTTGGATTCTCATCCAAATTGGCTGTTGGAGGGTCCACCCTTACCTCTCATTTGGAGCTTAATGGAGTGTTGTTATTGCATATAGAAGGCTGATACAGTTTGTGGTTCATCTCTTTCCCCATTCTTTCATCCCTCGTCTCATTATTCCCATCTTTTCATATGATGTCGCACTGGTGTGAATGGTGCTTGTGCTTTGTTGAGATTAGTTGATGCTCAATAATGGGTGAATGATGTTTGGCTCTGTAATATGTTCCCCGTACTCTCTGTAAGTTGAATTAGCAGAAATACATATGCAAAATGCCCACATTTCCAAGTTACGGTTTGACTAGTTTCCATTTCGAAGGAGTTTTGTATATGATTTGTATTGAGGAGTTTTCTGATGTTAAATGTTGTTGAGTAGGATATTTGTGTGTTGTAGATGGTATACATTCTTCATTCTCTGTTCTGAACCATTTCATGTACATTTTACGAGTTGAAGTAAAACTATCAATGTCATTTTCCTTAAGCAATATCATTGAAAATTAGAATTCAAATGTGGAGCTCTATAACTAGTTTGCAGAACTTATAACCACACATAATGATATCCAATAAGGCATAATATCAGTCCCCATACCAGCTACATTACAACCTTAGGATATGTGGCATTTATATTAAGTAAAAAAATGTTTCAAAACCTCCAGAGGCCACGCCAAAGTCGCCATCTTGGGAATCAACAGGGCTCAATAGGACATAGCCTTACCCATTAATAGTTAGGGCGAGGAGATACTCTTTATTACCGCCCAGATAGGATGGAAGTCTTATTATATAATTACCACCCACGATGGTTTGTTTATCATTTTGGGAGGTTCACGTATGAGTTGGGAAGCCCTTTTTTCTTACTGTAGCTAGGAATTTCGCACCTCCTGTGGACATGAGTTGTTCCTCTAGTCTGAATGGTTTAGATCTAGAACAAATGGTACATGACAAGATTGGAAGACATTCCCTAGAATGGGTGGAGATATGGAATCAAGTCTCTTTGATGTACTAGTATAGTTGTTTCCTATAAAGATGATCCTTCATGGATGGACCTACATAACCACAAGAGGATGGACCTACATAACCAGAAGAAAAACAACAAACAAGATCAAATAGAACCATAATATGATCCACTATTCTATATTGATGACTAATGAATTCAATAATAAAGCATACGATAATGACACAATATATTTCTTGGGAAAGGAACCAATTTTGCATTAGATAATAGAGAAAAAGTTTACAACCTATGCCTTAGTATCAATGTACTCCTTCATAAAGCCAACATCTCGTCCCCAATAGCTCCAACTTGCTCCCTCAAGCTCACTCTTCTGATTTAGGCCAGAATATCAAAGCAACAACATAACTTTAATATCTCCTCAACCATGGAAAATGAGCCTACTTTTATAGGCTTGGGATGGATAGAGATGGTTGAGAAATTTGTGGATGAGGTGGAAGGGAGATCCCAAAAGGATGGATCTTGAGTCCAGGTAGCCCTAGGAGGTAGGGATGAGGTTTCCACAAAGCCTATCTTCGAGAAGTTTCATGAAGACTTCTCTTTTTCACTTTTTACCAAGGGCACCGCTTCTCCTCCACTATAACAGAGAGGTGCTAGGGTAGAACCACTCATTGTATACAGGACATAAGCGTTGGCACCGCTTACTGTCAAGAGACAGAAAGCATTACCCGAGTTTTATGAAGGAGGAAACGCGCCTTGCTAGCTGGTCAAAGGAGGTGCTCAACTTATGCTTGTAAAACTATTAACAAGGAGGAAAAAATAGTATTTCACTTCATATTTTGGGATTTGAGGGCTAATATGATGTTTGGGTTCTCTGCACATGGCGGTGATGAGATTTAGGTATAAAATAATGCCCCCTAAAGCATGAGTCTAGAGGGATATGATAGGTGATATATTTGAAAGAGCAAGTTATCACTTCGAGGCAAGAGTCAGCTTGATCAGAGATCATCAACCAGGCATCTGCAATACATCAATACTTTTGACTCATGAACAAATATGTCTTCATCATGGCTGCAGACCAATATAAGGTAGATCGATGAGAGAGATTAACAAACATGGCTACTAGAATACAACGTAGATCCATGTGATAGAGGAATCAAACTTGGACATAGGTACCGGATATACAATGTAGATCTATGTCATACAAACGCAAATTTGAGCATAGCCAGGACCATACAAATGTGGATCCATGCTGGTACTTCATACAATATACCTAGGGTCTTTGTCTCATCTTCCATAAAGTACGATTCTATCCATGTGATTACAATGATTTGAAGTTGAACATGGTAGAAACCACTTGATTACTGGCCAATGATGTGAACTGTTAACAAGTGCGAGGGAGATCACCATTGATGTCATTGATTCCCAAGGTACCTTAGTACAATCTACTAAGTGTGAATAGATGTTTTGACATTGAACACTCAGTGGAATCTCTTGATCAAAGGTCAATGACGTGAACCTATGTCGAGACTGAGAGAATCTATCATTGAGGCATACAAATCTCAAGGTACTAAACTTGTTTCTAAGACTAATTCTTGGATGATGAGATAATGTTGACAGGAATAGTCTCTTTGAAGGAGGGCCATGATGAATCCCACATTGACGACACAAAACTCGGAACAAAGTTATGGAATGTTGTAGATAATGTAACCATCGAAATGACTCAAAAGTATTGACACAAAGGCTATTTTAACTGGAGAGGTAAACTTCTGACTTCCCTTTGAACATCAGGTGACACAACAAAAGGCTTGGCAGCATTGACTCAACGAGGCGGAACACAATACGACAATGGACAATGCATTATTTGAAAGACTCAAAGGAGTGACATGACTCATGAAAGTGGATCGACTCAGAGACACGCTGATTTACCCAATTGACTGAATGAAATGCAGACAAGTGCCATGTTCAAAGGTGACAAACAACTGCCATTTTATTTGCAAAATGAATTGATTCCCTTCCCTTAATTTCCCCATCATGATTGTTGAGTTCCTCTTTTCATTTTTACGAGTTCAAAGAGGGTAACCAACACTCGTTATAGCTTATCCAAAGATAAGTCCATTCTCATACGTTTTATGAACCTGAGAAAGGAGGGGTCGTTCCCAAAAATGGGTCTCTTAGTATTTAGTTTAACGAGTCCAATGAAAGTTAACTCGGTATCGTTCATGTTTAGAGAGTATGAACGAAGACAGAAGAAGACTCCAAAGGGTCCTTTTTTGTATGGTTTAGTCTCTAGGGCCCCAAAAAGTATAAAATAATACCCAAGAGAACTCTTCCAGTCATGATAGGATGGAGTGTTCCTTTTTCGTAAATAGTCCATCCGAACCAAAAAAGAGATAACCTACTGTCGGAGAGATGAATCTTCAAATACTTTAATGAGTGTGAAGAAGACAAGTGCAGTCGACAATATTTTCATATTTAGGGAGCCCAAAAAGAGTTTAAAGGAGACTCCATTAGGTCTCTTTTCACAATAAAAAGTTTTTACGAGCCTGAAAAGAATCGGAAAATGACAAAGAACTTTGATACTGGGTTTTGGGAGCATGATCAAAGTATCAAAATGAACGCTCAAGGACTTTTTTCATTTTCCAAATGTATGAAAAAGTAAAAAATGAAATTCCCCATAGACATTATAGTTTATTTTGGCCCCTGCAAGACTTAAAAACAACCATTAGTTTCCCAAAAATATTCGAGAAAATGACTTTTATGAACTATATTAAAGGGTATATTTATAAAAAATGATTTTAAAACATAAAAAAACCCTAAAAATATGTTATAAAAGCAAAGCAAAATAGTAAAAACCAACTTATTTAATATTTACCAAATCTTGGAGAGCATTTTGGGAGATTTGGAGCCAAAAACTTCAACTAAAGATTACGGGAGCATCCATTGTCTGTTTTTCACACCGTCGGATTCAGATAAAACCTAAAACCATCCTCTTTCTTTTCATGGTTTCCAATTTCTAATTTTGATGGGTTTTTGAGCTCAAAAGGTCGAACCTAAAATAGAAAAAGAAGGCATTGCGCTTGGCCTTTACGGGAAAGGCAGTGCTCAACATAAACCATGCTTTTTTAGTTCAACACAGGCGATGGCACCGCTCTATCTTAATTGGGCAGAGGCGGTGTCGACCGTGAGCTTCAAAAAACATATGGCCTGGCCAAAATAAAAGTTTGTAAGCAATTTTGATCATTGGAAATGCTTTAAAATGGATTTTTAATTGTTTTTGGTAGGTTCACTTGATAAAAAAATGGTTATTTGGAAAGAAAGACAACATGATGACGACGATGCCCTTGCTGCAAGAAATGTGGGTTATGTGGCTACCCTATGGGGTTGTGGCCTCCTGAAGTTCTTCCGGACCCCTTGTATGGTTTCGCATCCCCGCTTACTGGAATATATTCTACAGATGTGGAACCCAGAGCAACAACATTTTGAGGTAGGACCTCATGTTTTGACTATAGAGGTGGAATACATCTACTTCTTAACAGGGGTGTCCAGACGAGGGGACCCTGTCTCTCTCACTGGTTCCTGAGGAGGGGACATGACTACTCAAGAATTGATTGATCGTCATTGTCATCCTGGCACGAAAATGTCAGGTAAGAAGATTCCCATCAGGGTTTTGGTGGATATGCCACTTCACACTGTTCTGTTCATTATGCATAGGTTGGCTGGAAGCCAAGGGCCTCATTAGGCATCCCAGGCACATATTCTGTATGCCCTGGAAGCTATGGCACCTACGGTTTTTAACTGGGCAGAAGCACTTCTTCCTGTTTTCAAGGACCAACTAACAAAATGTCAGCAAGGGGAACTAAAGTAGTTTGGGTATGGGTCCATTTTATCCTGCTTGTTCTTCGAGAGGGTGCCTCTTATGAGGCCCTAGGTGATCTTCACTGAGCTTAGGGTTAGAGAACCATGCATGTTGATGTGGGTAGAGATAATGGCCCGTATAGGAGGTGGCAAGGCCAAGGTGAAATTCAAGGCCGCTTTCTTCTGTTGGTTGCTTGACTAGATCCTCATGATAGAGGATTATGCATACACAACGACTGATTTCAGAGGTGATCCCGATCTACCATTACCACCTGGTGCTCAGTGGGGAGATATTGGTAAGAAGAAAAACCCTAAAATGTTGATCATGTTTTTATCTTTTTTTATTTTATGTTTTTTATGGGTAGTAACGAGACCTAAAATTTTACATGCAGATGTTGGTGGTGCACGGCTTGGGGGATCCTCCCTGATGGATAGACAAGCTAGAGCTCAATTTGTTCACAGAGGCGATGATCATCTTACTGAGCTAGAGGAGAACTGGAGCGATTGACTCTTGACATCCCTGACGCAGCGATAGATGATCTCCCCATGAGGTATCAGAGATACACTGCAGGAGTGCCAGGTCGCTTCAGCCAACTTCTTCACAGGGTAAAACCAGCCATCATGTGCTATCATGAGCATCATTAGATGGTGGACTGCATGATGTACTACTGAAAGCTGAATAGCTTCAGGGTTTTTGTATGATTTTGTATTTCTTGAATGCCATAGTGCTTCAGATGAGGTCTCATGACCACATTTTTTTGTAAAAAACACTTTATATATATATATATATATANTTATTTTACAATGGACCATGTTTATTTTACAAGTTATGAATGGGAATTATACCAGTCTAGGATGTAGTTTGCTAACGAATCAACAACTGTATTATCTAACCTATGGACATGCTTGTAAGTGATACACTCGAATGAACTCTCTAATAAACGCACTCTCTGAAATAAATGGAGTAGTACAGGGTTTTTGATGGTATAGACATGGTTTAGATGACAAACCACTAATTGTGAATCCATAAACACTGCCAAGTCATGAATGTCTCGAGATGCAACCTCAATCAGTAGACCTATTACTGCCTGATACTCAGTGATGTTTTTGGTAGTGGGACCAATACAAACCGCTCCTGAACTGATTAAGTCATGAGCCGAGGAATAGAGAACCCAAGCATCTGAAGCAAGGTTCAGGGTATGACAACAAGCACCATCAGCAAAGCCGTAAAAAGCCATCATATCTACATAACTAAAAACATGGTATAAACAGTTTGGACACTAAACTCAACACCATACTAAATCAAGACACAACACACTGGAAGCCAAAAATATACATATATACAAGGTACCATACAAAAATGATTTAAGCATAGTACCTCTTTAGGTACAACCCATTGCAAGGTTTCCCAAAGGGGATCCTGTCATAATCCATGAGCTCATAAGTCACTTTCTCTAAAACTTTGTTGACGACAAAGGGACCATACCACATTGAATCTAACTTCCCTTTACCTATTTTATCGTGTCTCTAATTGTAGGTTAGAACTAGGTCACCTTCATTGAAAACATGAGGCTGAACAGATTTATGATACTCTGCCTTGACGCGTTTCTTATGTGCCTCATTAGCTAAGGCAGCATATCTTCTAGTTTTGTCAAGATTGGTTAGGTATAGAAATATTTCTTCCTCAGTGGAAGTATTTGGTAGAATTTCTACCACAAGTTTCAGTGACAGAATCTGGCATTGGATAGGAAGGACAACTTCTAGTTCGTAAACTATCTGGAATGGTGTGAAACCAATCGCTATTTTTACTGAAGTCCTGTAAGCCCAAAGAGCAGAAAAGAGAGTCAGGTGCCAGTTGGATTTATGATCTCCAACCATCCTCTACAACATAGTTTTAAAAACTTTGTTAATGGCCTTGACCTGACCATTAGTTTGCAGATAGTAAGGAGTTGAGTTTTCATGGCAAAAACCCAGCTTGGTACTTAACTCGGTCATCATCTGATTCCAGAAATGTGATCCATGGTTAGTGACTATAGACTGTGGGACTCCAAACCTAGCTATCACATGATTAAATAAGAAGAGGGTGGAAGTATTACCATCCTCTACATACATAGGCATAGATTTAGCCCATTTCATGAAATATTCAACGACTACGATGATGTAACCATGCCCCCCGACTGAGGTAGGCTTACAATGCATAAATTCAATACCCCATTTGGAAAAAGGGCCAACCACAATGATGGGGTGTAAAGGAGTAGGGTGGGTGCGCTTTTTCGGATAGAAATGTTGGCAGGGTGGGCATTTCTTAACAACCTCATGACAGTCTTTGAAGATTGAAGGCTAGAAATAGCCAGTGTGAAAGATTTTCTAGGTTGTAGCCATCCCATAAAGATGACCGCCACATGCTCCAGAGTGGCAATCATTAAGGACCTATTTCAGCCTGTTCATGTGTAAGGCATCATCGAAGAATGGAATCGATACCATGTCTATACAATGTATCATTTAAGATGATGTAGTGCTTCACGTGGTGACGGATATGACGACGATTGTCATGGGATATATTGGGCTGAAATATTTGAGTTTGGATATAAATGATCAAATATCCATACCATGGGTCAGTTGTGCTTATCAAGAATAGGAATTCATCCGAAAATGAATCACTAGGCTTAGTATCCATCAAAGCACAGGGAAGGTCACACACTAGCTTTGCAAAGACCAAGGATTTTTTTGAAGTGGCCTTCGCAAACTCAAGGTCGAATTCCTATAGAAAGACAATCCAATGGGAAAATCCCCCCCCCTAGCACTTGACGAGTCAGGATTTAGTACATAGGGTTATGATCTGCAAGTACCGTGGTAGTGCGAAGTAATATGTAATGACGGAATTTCTGAACAACAATGCCCATCCAATGCTAAATTCTCCACATGCGAGTATCGAGTTTCAGAATCAATGATATTCTTACTGGCATAATATATTATTTTTTCCTAACCGTTGGGATATTCCTGCACTAAAACCATTCCAATGGTCGTAGTGGAGGAAGAAAAATACAAGAGAAAGTCCTTTGAATAATCCGGGGGGTGTATCACGGGTGAATGAGTCAGAGCGTGCTTGAGATTATCAAAGGCTCACTAGGCCTGGTCATCCTAGAAGAATGGAGGTTTCTTCTTTAGGAGACACATATAACCGTGCATTTTATCAGCGAAATTGCAAATGAAATGGAGAATAAAGTTTTCCTTCCCTTGCAAACTTTGGAGCTCAATAATGTTTGTTGGGGAAGGTAGGGCCAATATAGCAGCAATCTTTAGTGGGTCAATTTGGATGCCATCCTTAGAAACCACAAAGCTAAGAAGACATCCCGTCTCAAAGCAAAAGAACACATTTGTGTGGATTGAGCCGTATGTTATAATGATGACATCTCAAGAAAATGTCCCTAATATTCCCAGGGTGGTCTTCCCATTGCTGTGAATGCGCTGGGAGATCGTCAAGGTACAACTCCACGATGTTCTTAATATCGTGAAACGCATAGGACATGGCATGTTGGAACATAGCTTCAACATTTTTGAGGCCAAAAGGTAACTTCCTATAGGCAAAGGTTCCCCACAGGCATATGAATGTCATTTTGTGTTGATCAGCGGGAAATATCTCAATCTGATAGTAGCCAGAAAATCCATCCATGAACGAGAAGACGACACTTCCATCACAGTTGTTGATAATCTGATCGATATGTGGAGTTGGAAAATTGTCTTTAGGACAAGCTTTGTTCAGGTCTTGAAAATCGATACAGACTCTAATGGTGCCCTACTTTTTGCTCACAGGGACAATGTTAGATACCCATTCTGTCAGGGGTATAAGATAAATAAATCCTGCCTTCAGAAGTTTTTTTACTTCGGCTTTAATAGCTGGAGCCTTCCAGGGATGGACTTGACATAATTTCTGCTTGATAGGTCTGGACATGGGATAGGTTTTAATTTCATGAACCACAATAGACGGGTATATCCCAGGAATTTCTTCATAAGTATAGGCAAAGATATTTCAGAATTCTTTGAATAATGCTCTATATGCTTCAGTTTCTTCCATTAGCAAATCTGCCCTATGTGAACATGCTCAATGGTTCCAGGTTTGACTGATATGTCAATCAAGGTTGCTTTAGTAATGTTGCATAGATTTCCTTCGAATTCACTATTTTGAAACAATATAGATGTTTGCGAATGGGTGACAATATTAGTACTGATAAGTGATTCAAGGTCAAAACCCACCGAAGTGGCGTTGGGAAGAAAAGAATATTGATGATGATGATCTTCCCATACGGGTTCACTCTCACTCATGATATCCATGATGGACTCATCCGAAGGAAAAGTCTGTGTGAGATAATCTAGAGTGGGAAGAGAGGGTTCTAACAAGGCAGGTGGTAAGGATTTGAAGCCACGAGATGAAGGTCATCAACATGGTCATCAGAAATGGATTGGATAGCATCATACATAGCTTCATATGGGAAAAGGGAGGACAACTCAACAATTTATTTTCCCTTGGTGCTATAGCCACTTGTGGAAATCATATTTATTGTCACCATTTCTGTACTAGGAGGGGCTGACGGAAACACACCCATAAGGATGGATTCTTTCAAAATACCTATCCCAATAGACTGATAAGGAGGAGGGGATTGACCTAGCATAGGGATGTTATTTGCTACAGGGGTTGTAACATCTAGCGTACAATAGTCAAGTTGATAAATAGTCACAATATTCCCCAAATATGGAAATTGGAGAGTTCTAAATATTGTCGAAGCGACAACATTCATAGCATAAAACCAATTTCTTCCTAATAGAAGATTGTAATCTAACGGGGCATCAACCACTTCCACCTGAATGGAAACAGTCTTTCCCACAAGCTCTACTGAAAGTGATGGCAATAGACCATGGGGCTAGAAACCTCGTCCATCAAAATATTTTAAGGTAGTAGGTGACTTCATAACCTCGGGAGAACCAATGGCTCTCCAACAAGCTATAGACAAGACTGAGGTTGAAGCTCCCTCATCCAGGACGGTCCGATGGAACTTTCTCCCAACTACTCTAGAGGTAATATGGAATGCAAGTTAGTGAGGTAATATGGATTTATAGTTCTCTACGTTGAAATAAATCAAGTTGGTATTGTCTGGGTCTAATTCCCCCAAAGATGCTAGCAGGTTTTTACGTTGTGTTGGACAACTTTGGAGTACCTCAAGGGTAGACATCGCGCAAGGTGCCTGAGATAAATATTCAACAACATTATAAAATTGCACAGCTCAGGAATTGGGATTGAAAAAAGACTTCCTGAGGGTAGCCTTAGGTGGTCATAAAATTAAATCAAGATTATGTTTTTCGATCATGAGAGAGCCATTAGACGAAGACAAAGGAGAACTAGTAGAAGGAACTTTGTCGGAAGAAGGATTTTCGTCCTTCTTCTCCACTGGCTTGTCATATGAATGACTACGAGTGTTCAAGTTGATGGTCTCAGAAGACATCATTCTGATTTCTTCTATGGAATTAGAGGTCCCTTGATTAGACATGTGGTGTATCAGTTGCTGTTGAGACGGAAAAGGATCAGTAAGAACTGTTGGTGCGGGGTTACTCTTCAAAAATTTACTAATCTCGTCACGACGAGGGCATTGTTTTGTGAAGTGATCTCCTCCACACAATAAGTAGGGATATTTGGATTTCCTCTTCCATTTATCATTCTCATTGGTTGTCAGTTTAGGATTCTCCTTTTGGTTTCCAGGTTTCTTGTTTTTACCTTTTCCTTTTTTCTTGTTGCTGGATGTCTGTGAACTTTGAATAGCATCCACTTCAACGGAAACCATAGGATTCGAAGGACCAGTGGTAGAAGCATTTGGTTGGTTGGAAGGTTTTGCTTTCGATGAGGGATGGAATGAACCAACCACCCCATCAATAGGAGTTTCTGATGGTGGCTTAGCGGGATCTATGTTGGGGCGAGGAGCTTGAGGAATTAAGTCATACAACGTTCCAGATTGGGAATAGACCAAATCCAGATACTGAGCGCGACTGATATCCTACTATCCAGTAACAAAACCACCCATAGCCACATCTCAGGTGATAGGAGGCAACAAATATTTAGTGAACCATTCAGCTAGTAGTTGGTCCGGGATGGGAGCTTTGATAAGCCATCTCTGCCTTCTCCACTCATGGATATGGTCCGATATGTGCATGGAGGTATTCTAACGAAGTGAAGTTAAAATATATGTACCCATTTCATAATGAATGGGTATCTAAAAGTGCATAAGGAAAATAGTTGCTAGAGAGATAAAACCACAAACGAATGTTGTGGAAGTTCAATGTACCACTTCGCAACCGTGTCGGTTAGTGTGCGTTGGAAGAGCCTTAAACGAACATAATAATCTATCAAGGAGTTCGAGGAACACCATAGATGGAAGGTCATAACATGGTTCTTGGAATCATCTCCCTACTTTCCATCAAAATTGGGAATGTCTGATGGAAATTTTACCGGAATAGCGGGCCATGAAGGGTCGTTTCGAAAGGGATCATTTATCAACTTGGACAGATTAGGTATGTCCAAAGTTGCCAAGAAAGGTAATTTCCGATTAGGTTCCACATACCGGTAATATTGATAACATATATGTGTACCAGTAGGACCATAAGTTGACTGATATATGGGTTGTTTATTTGGTTGATTAGATGATGAACCTCTCGAAGATCCCCCTGAAGGGGATGAGCCTCCAGGAGTGCCCCCCCATGAGGTAGACCTCCAAGTGGAGGTCCACTAGGTGGTGGTCCTTCGGAAGGTGGACCTCCAGGTGGTGGACCCCCAGAAGGTGGGCCTCCAGGTGGTGGGTCTCTAGGTGGTGGAACCCCAGGTGGTGGACCCCTAGAAGGTGGGCCTCCAGGTGGTGGGCCTCTAGGTGGTGGCCCTCCGGGTGGTGGTCCTCCGTAAGGTGGACCTTCGCCAGGTGGGCCTCCACTAGTTGGACCTCCTCCTAGTGGACCTCCAAAGGGTGGGCCACCATAAGGCAATCCTCCAGCACATCCAACAGTAAGAATAGGCATTCCTTCCATTGCTGACATGTAAGACCAGTTAGGTTTCCCCCATGGTGCAAACGTGTTTCCAGGGTAAGGGATTTGATAATACATAGTTCCTATAGATGTAGGTTGATAATTCGTGTTTACTATAGGTAATTGGTTGGCTGGGTAACCATAACCCCAAGAAGGTTGGTTGACTACAGGTTGTACCCCTAAGGGTTGACCTGAACTCGATGGAGGGTTTACCATATTGGTGGGAGTAGGAGGAACATACACTGCAGATTTACCTGCAATAGAGGTCTGTCTTGTACTAGTAACAACTCCACTAACTGGTAACGTAGGTCACACTGGGGGTTTCCCCCCGGCGTTAGAAGGTATTGACACCACTTGAGCTGAGGGTTGCCCCCCAGCTATAGAGGGTACGGGAGGACTAGCAATAGACCTAGGATTTAAAACTATAGGGTTGAAGGTTTGACTCGGATTGGGAGGAGACATTCCACGAGATGGAGCATCATTAGAAAGGGGACTATATCTAGAATGCCATGGATATATCAATTGGGGTAAAAGAGCCGACATAGGTTCTTTATGAGGTACAGGGGTATCCAAAACCCTATCCATCCTTTCTTGAAAATTATGAGCATGATTAAGTGATTCTTGAATTATCCTATATGCACCCTCATTTAGAGGAGGGTTTTCAAAAGAGGGTCTAATAACCCCAAACTCAGAAATGGCTTGACCCATAGAAGTTCTCCAAAAAGGAGCATCATGGCCATACTCAACTTCATTAATATCATCATTCCGACCTTTCATTGGAGAATGAAAAGAAGTGTCACCCGTAGGATACTGTTGGACCAAGGGAGTAACGTAAGAAGTGAATTGATCTCGACTTTCTACAGCTAGATTTCCCCCCATACGGGAGTCAGTTGCTACTCCTTGGTCTGTGGCTTCCATTGGGCCTTCCCCTGTTGCAGGTGGAAAGTCAGGTGGTAAGCTCCAATTTCTTCTGGATAGTCTCAACTGAAACTTAGCCAGATCGAAAAATTCAATAAAACCTAACCTAGGGTTTCAAAACTAAGAAAAATCACACAAAGTCTTCTTCTACCCAAGATACAGGCCACAAGCAAGTTTAAGTGATAGGATGAGCTCAAAATTGTTGGTCTCTCACCAGGATTTTCAAGAAGGTGCAACTCGCGATATACTCAAGATACGTGCGTAGTAATCTCCCCGGGTGCTGTTCTCGATGTATTTCTACAAGCAAGATGACCAAATGGATTTTCTCAGTTGGACAAGGAATCCTAGTAGGGTCTCCCAATATACACAAGGTACGTGGGATTTCAAATCCGTAGTAGTGTTGTCTAATGCACAACCATCCACAAGGGGCCTTTCGATATACAATCGAGTACGTAAAGTACCTTTCTATATACGTCAAGGGTATGTGAAAGGCCGTTTGATATACAGATGGTACGTGGAAGAACCTTGTGAGTCTCGGGTTGCAGTGCAGGAAAATAACGACAGCTCCTACGTTTTACGATGCCGAAACATGCCACTAACTTATCACTAAAATTTCTATACAATTTTAGACCTATAACTACCGTTACTTTTAACTTCAACAGTTAGGTGAATGCATGGAGTTCTGTTAGAAATGTAAATCCATGCAAATATGAAATGCAAATACTTGTTCCAACTGAGAATGCCAACATCTCGTCTCCAATAGTTCCAACTTGCTCCCTCAAGCTCACTCTTGTGATTTAGGCCAGAATATCAAAGCAACAACATAACTTTACTCTTTCCTCAACCATGGAAAATGAGCCTACTTTTATAGGCTTGGGATGGATAGAGATGGTTGAGAAATTTGTGGATGAGGTGGAAGGGAGATCCCAAAAGGATGGATCTCGAGTTCAGGTATCCCTAGGAGGTAGGGATGAGGTTGACACGAAGCCTCTCTTAGAGAAGTTTTGTGAAGACTTCTCTTTTTCACTTTTTACCAAGGGCACCGCTTCTCATCCACTATAATAGAGTGGTGCTAGGGCAGAACCACTCATTGTATATAGGACATAAGTGGTGGCACCACTTACTGTCAAGAGACAGAAAGCGTTACCTGAGTTTTATGAAGGAGTTAACGTGCCTTGCTAGCTGGTCAATGGTGGTGCTCAACTTATGCTTGTAAAACTGTTAACAATGAGGAAAAAATAGTATTTCACTTCATATTTTGGGATTTGAGGGCTAATCTAATGTTTGGGTTCTCTGCACATGGTGGTGACGAGATTTAGGTATAACATTTACACCCTAGGGGGAATTTCATCACAATTTACTATTCATTTTCCCTTTTTTCCAGTAACCCAAAATGAAGTTGTAGAGCTCTAAAACCAGTTCTAAAGTGACTAGAGAGTCTGTTAAGAGGTATTAAGACTCACCATATTAGTCCCTACAAAATTCAGGACCCTTTTGTCCCATTTGGAACTCCTAGAATCAAGACTAGTTAAACCAAATTTGCCCCAAATTGTGCCTTTGTTTGGAAATTTCATATTATTGGGTCATTACAGTTGCATCAGAGCATGATATTAGGACCCATTGAAGTTTCCTATTCATGTTTTCTGATGATATTATTCCCCCTTTAGAAACTGATACTGAAGACAATAACAATGGAAGAGAAGAAGGTGAAGACTTTAATTATGAGTACGAGAAGAATAGGGAAAAAATAGGATTCAGAGATATGGAGGATAAGGGGGATACTGAGGACCTTAAAACATTCTTGAAGAAATATATTGAAATATGACCAGACATTTTATGCAAGGGTTTGAATTGTTGGCTAGCCAACTTGGTGGAAGTCAACACCCGGAAGTAGTAATAGTACACCTCATGATGAGAAGAAGAACTATGGGGAAGCCATTTTTTCAAAGACTGGACCTCATAACCGAAACCATGAATTCAAGAATCAAAACGGACTTGCAATTCCTAAGTTTTTATAGTCCAAAGAGTTCTCTTCAACTACTTATTATGTGAAGAAATCAACAAATGATTGGCAGCAACTAAGTGATTAATGTAGGAAAGTCCTACCTTTTGATCAGTTCATCGGGGCCTCTCTTCAGTTTAAGCAAGGATGAAGTGGGAATAGGGCACCTCCTCTAAATCTAGAATTAAAGTATACCATTGGAAAAGTAACTATTCCCTCCTTTGATGGTTCTTCCAAAATGTTTGCTAGTGATTGGTTACAAAAACTAAGTCTATATTTCCAGTTAAATCCTATGGTTGAAGAAGATGCACTGAAAATGGCCATTTTGCATCTTGAAGGGGAAGCTAATGATTGGTGGTTCCATGGTATTAGAACCTCGGTACATGATCAGATTTTATCCTATGAGTGTTTCTACAATTCCTTAATGGAGAGATTTGAGAGGAAAGACTTGGAATTCCTTTCAAAGAACTAACACAGTTAAAGCAAGTTGGAAATCCTAAAGCCCATATGTTAGAATGTGAAAAGCTCTTGGTAATGGTTTCTGTTGTTTCTATGGCTAGGTTGGTTTTACTGTTTACTGAAGGATTGACAGAGCCTTTAAAAGGGTTTGTGAAATCCCACGAGCTATATACATTGAAGGATTCCATGAATTTGACAAGATACTTGCAGAATGTGTTGCCAAAAACCAAATACCCCCCTAAGCCTAATTTCCCTTCAAAATTCAAGGAAGGAAGGAAACCATGGAAAAAGGACTCTTTCACATGTACCTATATTTCACACCCTTAGACTCAAAGGTAACATACAATGCCAAAATTTTATGGTCCTAGTGGATGGAGGAGCCACTCATAACTTCATAGATACAACATTGGTGGAGAGGAGAAAGTTATAAGTTGGAATTTTTTTATGGTTTCACTGTCATCATTCCAGGTAACAATTCTATGGACTACACCAAATGGACTCCAAAGCTTCAAGTTACTATAGGAAATCATATTGTTACTAGCAACTTCTATGTAGTGAATGTGGCTGATAAAAATGTGGTTTAGGGAGTCCAATGGTTATATTATTTGGGAGAATATACAGTGAACTATCAAGTTTTTGAAATAAAGTTCAAAAATTGGGATGGAAAACCAACCTTGTGGAGAGGTATGCACACCTACCCAAAGCAAGTGGTGTCCTCTCATAGTATGAGGTCTATCTTGGGGCATGGAGATATTGAATGGGATGTTGAATGTCTGATTACATATTATAAGCCTCACTTGAAGGTTTCCAAGCATCCTAAGGAGATAGAGCAATTGTTGGGTAAGTATGAGAAGATTTTTGGAGACCATCTCCCAGGGAGACCACCAGACATAGGTGTGGAACATACCATTGAGTTATCTCAAAATTCATCCCTATAGGAACCCAAAAAGGATTCGAGATGAGATTGAGGAGGCCATTAAAGAACTTTTGAATTGGGTCTCATAAGGCCTAGTTCAAGCCCCTTTGCTTCTTCAGTTGTTATGGTAAAGAAAAAGGATAGAACTTTGAGGATGTGCATTGATTTTAGAGCTTTTAATAAGAAGACAATGAAGAATAGATATTCCATCCCAATGATTGATGAGATCATGGATGAGCTCCATGGAGCAAGGTTATTCTCAAACATTGATATTAGATCTGGTTATCGTCAAATTCAAATGAGGGAGGAAGACATACCAAAGATTACTTTTAGATGCCACTATGGTCACTTTGAGTTTGTTGCTATGCCCTTTGGCTTGAAAAATTGTCCGGCCACATTCCAATCATGCATGAACAATATCTTCCACAAGCAACTTCGTAACTTTGTACTAGTTTTCTTTGATTATTTAGAGTAAAACATGGAAGGAACATTTGCATCATCTAAAAGCGGTATTAGAAATTATGCATGATCAATCTTTGTTTGCTAAGTTGTCAAAATGTGAGTTTGGTTTGACATTTTTTTTTATATCTTGGACACATCATTGGTTGTTGGCAGGGGTTTTGGGACAAGTTAGTTGCACAACACCATGAGTGCTGCACAAGCTCAGAAGACACCACACAAGGCAAAGATAGTGCACAAGGCAGAAGATAGACTACTTTTGAATATTTTGTGTCACTTTTTGAATTTTTGACCATATTTTGTGGATATTGGTCATTATTTGGTAGAGTCAGTTAAGAATTAGTTAGAAAATCGTCCAAGTGGACCATGAATGTAAAGGTGCAAGACTATAAATAGAAGAAGAATTGCAAATATAAAGGGGGGTCACTATGATCATGATATGAGAGAGTACCATGAGAATTGAGAGTTTGAGGCTCAAGTGAATTGTTGTCTGTTTTGAATCTGTGATTGATTGCACAGAAATAATATGAGAAGAAGGAGGTTGATCTGAACTACTATTATATTTTTGTCTCTTTCTGTCTTTCTGTTTCTGTGAATCCGATGGTGAATCTGTGCGACATTAATCTATGATGCGATGTTTCTTGCTTATGAATAATGTTCTCTTTTTAGATCTGTTTGCGCAACAATATGGTTATTCCTTTTATGAAAGAATGATGTGATGAATATCCTTGTTAATGATGAAGTAACTGGTCATATCTGGTAAATAAGCTGATGAATTGTCGATTCCCATAGTCCTCTTCTATTCTGCGGAAACTTGTTTCTGTCAACCCTCCCTTGAACATCTTGAGTGAGACTTCATCCGCCTCGCAGGTGTTGTTGGATGGGGTAAAACCTATCTGGGCTGGTGCTCAGGGAGATCACGACGAGTTGAGTGTCGACAGAGTGGGAACCCATGTTGACTGGGTTTTGTTGGTTGAGTTTGCTCCAACAAATGTTTCTATTTCCAGGACCTTGTTGCGACTAAGAGGAGGATATGTGGCATCCGACGTTACCGAAAATTCAAAATTGGTTTGATCATAAGCTACGAGAATTTGCTGAAGTAGAAAACCAGAACCCTGGACTGACGATAGACAAGTGGTTGGTGAGATACATACATGACGGTCCTCACGAGTACTTTTTCTATGAGTATGCCATCATACTGTATGAGTGGTTGGCGCAGTTCACTTACAAGAAGAAAAATTTCCAAGGAGGAGAGCCAACATCTTGGACTATTGAATTGACCTAGGAGCTACAGGAAATTGACAACAAAGCATCACGAAATGTTGAGGTCTGGCTAGATAGTATCCTAGAAGGATATATCACTAAATTCGTGGTCAAAACTACCAATTCCTACAGCGAAGAGAAAAGGGAATTTTTCAATGGACCCAAAGGTATGTTCTTATTGTCTCTACAATTGTCAATTAAGATGTGTGTTTTTGAAAAGGGTGTACTAAAGATGCACCTCGAGTAGTAGAACTCTGGTGTACGAAGGCAGCAGATACCGCAATGAAAGGAGGGAGACGAATGGGAGGATAAGGGGTAGATGGGTGCAAGTTTCGATAAGACTGTGAGGGAAGCTGAGGAAGAAAGTGGTATTACGAGAGGAGGAGCAAGGTTTCAACAAGAGAAGAGGAAGAGGACAAGGGAATGTCCTGCTGTGATCAAAACACAGGACCGTGAAGGAAGAACACACGGGACGAAGCGACCCTACAGTGATGAAGAGGATGACTAGGCCCAGAACGACAGTAAGATCAAACCCCAACAACAATGTACCCATGCCTCCGCGTACTACTCCACATTTGGGAAGAAACACAAATTCCACGTCAACTTGCCCAACATGCCAACAACATTCTAGTAGTAGATCAACATCTGTAGGAAGAAGGCCCAAGATGGCGGGCGACAATACAAAGATACCTTTGTTCCATGGAAATGGGACTGATGATCCCGAAAAGTATTGGTTCCAATGTGAGGCAGTGTGGAATTTTAGACAGGCCACGGATGACGACGTTAAGAAAGGACGATTGGCGACTACTCTTTGGGGTCATGTGCTGGATTAGTATATGAAATTTATACAAGTTCCTACGGGGACCCCTGCAAAAACATTGGATGAAGTTAGGAAAGGACTGATTGAAGAATTTCAGAAACCAAAATCTGAAGCACTGTATATTACAGAATTAAAGGAGATTAAGAAATTTCATAATGAGACTATTTGGGACTTCAATCAAATATTTAAGACACTGATGGTGAGAGTGAGTTTTGATATGAGCGATGTTTAGCACAGAGAATGGTTCATTGTAGTGCTAGTACCTAATATCTGGCAACCACTGATGCAATAGAATATTGTGACCTAGAGCGAGGCCCTGGAGATCACCATGAAGTTGGAATATTCACCCATTAGAGAGAGCGCAGCTGGCATGAACCAAATTCAGGTGCAGCTGGAGAACCTGGCGCTCAAGTTGCAAGACATTAAGAAGGGGAAAGACAATCATGAAGATATTTGGTGCACTCATTGTCGCACAAATGGAAACACTAAGGATACTTTCCCTGACTTCAGAAACTATCTCCTATCTCGGGAACCAAATCCACTGAGTTGTGGAAGTGTACCATGGTGTCGCATATGTCAATTATATGGGCATCAACATGAAGAACGTAGCTACATGCAAAAGATGGTAACAAAGCTAGCGAGCTTATACTGCACTTTTTGTGTCTCGGTTGGGCATGAAGATAAATACTGTCATGCTTATGACTTATTTCAGGAAAGGACGTATGACTCATACTATGTGAAGGGAGAAGAACCTTGCGTAATAAAACAATCACAACCACAACCACATGTGGTGGACCCACCACCTCAATCGTAGTACACACCACCACCACAGATGCGGTTTATATTGTCGCAGCCGCAACCACAACTTGTGCCACAACCACAATTTGCACCGCGGCCACAGTATAATCAGATGCCGATGGATACGCCGCAACAAAAGCACGTTCAAGTAGCACACTTTGTTTAGCAGCAGCCGAAAACCCTGCCGCAAAAATTGGCGCAGCCACAGTACCAACAACAAGGAGGATTCTACGGAGGCTTCTGAGGAAGAGGAGGAGGCTTTGGTAGAGGAGGAGGATGAGGTCGCGGACTTGTGCAGTGTTATTATTATGGGGTATTTGGACATTACCAAAGAGATTACCCACACTTGCAGTGTTCATGTACATACTGCACCGCAATTGATCATACTGTTGAGAACAATCCACAACTAATCGCAAGATGGAAGGCAAGGAATGTTCCTTAGTTATAGAATCAGAACCAGTTCCAGAATCAAAATCAGATATAGAACCAGAACTAGTTCCAAAATCAAAATTAGATACATAACCAGAATCAGTTACAGAAACAGGCTCAGAATCAAGTTTCGCTGCAGAATTAGATTATGAGAAAACCCATGAACCCACCAGTGAACCAGACTCCACCATTGAACCAGAATCCACCGATGAACCAGAATCAAGGGTCGATGGTTGCGACGATCTCAGTAAAACCTAGAACGAAGGATGTCGATGTTGCTATTGTCACCCGCGGGGGTGCGACGACCGAAGAGGATGGGCCCCGACCACAGGTTCCATTGGTTAGGAAGAAGAAGGCGTCGTTTGATATTGCAACTGAAAAATATACATTCTTCGAAGTTCGGGACGGTATCGAAAGAAATCCTGGTAAGTCACCTGTCTATGAAATGCCCTCTACTTTTGATTCTTCATTGGAGGCAGGACCATCACAATAGCATGATACCTTGCAACACTTCTTTGAGAGTTTCCTGTCATTGGCAAGAGATCCTGATGCTTTGGCTAAGATTGAAAATTTGTTGCACCACCCAGGTAAGGGGCGGAAGGACTCCGCGGTGAACTCTTTACATAAGAAAAAGACAGGAAAAGAGATGTGTATGAATATTCAAATTAGGGACTATGAAGTAGATTCGATCATTTTGGATATGGGATCAGATGTGAATATTTTGACAAAGAAAACATGGAAAAATATGGGGAGGCCAATATTGGGTTGGTCCCCTGTATAGTTGCAATTGGATAATAAGGCTAAAGTACAACCAATTGGACGTGTGTCGAACCTGGTTGTGGATGTTAAAGGTATGAAGAACTATGCTGATTTTGACGTAATTGAAGTTGGCAGCTCCTATCTCGCATTGCTGGGGATCGGATGGGTCAACGATAGTATGGCGGTGATTAAATTCAAGAAACGGATGATGACATTTTAGACTCAAGACATCAGAGACATCGCTCCTATGGATCCAAATGAGGGACGGAGATATATTGAACCAGTGAAAGATAAAGTTGTCAGAGGATGGGATCACGCCTAAAATATTTTCAAAGATTAAATCCACCCAATTGTGGAAGGAGAAATTGGTTGGTGCAGTGCTCTCTCTGCGTTTTCTGATTCTGACGATGCATTAGAGAATTGGAAAAACCGCATGCACAAGGTATCAATAAGGAAGGGTGGTTTGATCACGCATTTGTTGTGCCATGTCGTGACTGAGATTGTTGAATTACCAATTTATGAAGGGCTACCTGAGCTATCCATGTTCTTGATGGAGTTCTTTAAGAAAAGGTATCAGAACTGGAGTGACTGTTGGCGCTGGAGGAAGCACTGAAGGCTACTCTAGCACGCTGGTGGGCGAACCATAAAAAGACAATTACTAGATGGGCGCAGTGTTGACTGTTGATGATAGTTTACTTTGGAGAAATAAAAGTATATCACACTGGGAAGTCTGATGGGCGGAATGACCCTAGTGGCCATTTGATGGAACGCCAAACATTGTGGGCATTGTGACCAAAGGATGAATAGGTCTATGCCTTTATTCATACCTTGAAAGAAATGCCAAGGTCATGGTATATATCAGCAGAGTTGCGCAGAGACATAACCACTTGGGAGGAGCTGACGGTATGCTTTGCTCATACATTTAGTTTCACAGATGCCAATCCCGATGCCAACAATACGCTTTAGATCATCAGGGATGTGGTATTAAAAGTAGTGCCAATTGCATATCCAGTGGACCCACATGCGCATTGCCACATGAAGTCGATGATGGAATGTTATAATGTGTCTGGTGAACCCGAGGATGATGATGAGCTACAACATATCAATATTATAGCGATAGAAGGGAGTAGGGATGGGTCAGCACTAGATATACCAACTGATCCCATAAATCATCCCTGAAGATCAGAAAAGTTAACATTGGGATGGAGGAGAACCCAAAATTTGCAAGTGTTCTGGAATACTGGGATGAGGAGACTATGGCAAAGATCACATATCTACTGCATGAATTTAAGGATTTCCAACCAAATTCTTTGAAATGAAAGAAATATTTGGTGATCTCAGAGAGATGAAGATTCCATTAAATCTCGACGTGAAACTAGTAAGACAGAGACCGTACCTCTTGAATCTACAGTATAAGGAGAAGGTTAAAGCTGAGGTAGATAGGATGTTGGATGTTGGAATCATTGAGCCAGTGGAAGAATAAGAATGGATTAGTCCTATGGTGGTCCAAGCCAAGAAAATTGGTGAAGTCTGAATATGTGTCAACCTCATAAATTTGAATGATGCCTACATGCATGACCTATTTCCAACACCATTCACAGATGAAGTCCTTGAAGGAGTAGGCGGTGAGGAGATGTACTATTTTACAGATGGATTTTCTGGCTACCACCAGATAAGAATCGCAAAAGAAGATCGACATAAAACAACATTTGTAACTGAATGGGTCTATTTCTTGCAATATTTTCCCGGGTTGTTGTTGCTGCAATCAAATATTTCATTCAAAAGTTTCTACAATTTTATATGGATGATTGGACAGTGTATGGTCTCATTAAGGATCATATGGAAAACCTACAACTGATGCTGGAAAGATGTCGGTAGCATCAGATCACGCTGAACTCCAAAAAGTGTATTTTTGCACACCATTTGGGATGTTGTTGGGTCACATTATTTGCAGGCAAGGATTGTTGGTTGACCCCGTGAAGATCGCACTCATTTTGAGCTTGCCACCACCGACAAATGTGAATATGCTCAGGGCGACACTGGGGCACACTGGTTATTATCGCAAATTTATCATAGGATACGCTATGATTACTACCCCTATGGAGAAACTATTGAAGAAAGATGTCGCATTCGTATGGAGTCCCGAATGTCAAAGAAGCTTCAACACCCTGAATTCCAAGATGGTTTCGATGCCAATACTTGTGTTTTGATATTGGAACAAGGACTTCTATGTCCATGTCGATGCATCATCTGCTGCGCTGGGAGTAGTGATCGCACAACTAGGACAAGGAGATCTTGATCACCCGATCGCTTTCGCTGGTCAGAAGTTGTCATTTGGTGAGAAGAACTATACGAACACAGAGAGAGAAGGTCTGGCGATGGTATATGTGCTGTAGAAATTTAGGCATTACCTTTTAGGCAGCCATTTTAAGATGTTTACTGACCATTCTGCTTTGAAGTACCTAGTCAATAAGCTTGTGTTGGGGGGGGGGAGATATGCTGCTGGTTACTTCTCTTTCTGGAGTTTGATTTTGAAATAATTATGAAGTTGGGTCGCTTGAATACTAGCCTTGACCATCTGTCTCGGATCGAGACAAGCAAAGAACCAAAAAACATTGACGAGGGACTCCCGGATGTGCAGCTGTTCAAAGTTGACATAGAGGATGATTCTTATGACCAAATAATCCAGTTCCTGGAGACTAGAGTCACGCCAGAATATTTTTCAACAAGCTAGAAGAAGTAGTTGGTAGTCAAGGCCTCATATTTTCAGTTGATTACTGGGAATCTATACAAAATTGGCTCTGATGAGATTTTGCGGTGATGTGTCCTACCCCATGAACAAGGAAATATTTTAGAAGAAGCCCATGCGGGTGTCGCTGGTGGACACTATGAAGGATAAGCTACTGTGAGAATGGTGCTTCGTGCAGGGATTTGGTGGCCCACTATACATAATGATGCAACAGATTATGCACGAAGCTACGATGTCTGTTAACGCACTAGAAAACCATCGCGAAGGGATGAGATGCCGCTAGTCCCATAAGAACCTTAAAACCTTTTGATAAATGGGCTGTGGATTTTGTGGATCCAATCAATCCACCTGTGAAGAGAACCAGTGCGTGGTACATAATCATAGAAATAGAATACTTGAAAAGGTGGGCGGAGGCCGCACCTGTTGTGGATTGCACCACTGCGACGACAACAAGATTTCTGTTTGACAACATCGTGACACGGTTTGGATGTCCAAGGATATTGATAAGTGACCAAGGAAACCACTTCATTAACCACACAGTAAGCGTGCTGACAGAAGAATTAAAAATACAACACAAGAAGCGTACACCATATCATCCGTAAGCAAATGGAATAGTAGAAGATTTCAACAAGATATTGGAGCATGCACTTACAAAGGTATGGAATTCTAGTCACGATGGCTCAGACTTGAAGATTCTTGTAGTACTGTGGGCATATCGTACCACTTACAAGAGACTGATGGGGAAAACAACATTCAAATTAGTATATGGGAAAGAGGAAGTCATGCCTATGGAATACATTGTTCCCAGTATGTGCATCATAACTGCGACGTGCATGGACGATAAAGCAGCGGTAGAGGCGCACGCAACACAGTTACTACATTTTGAATAGGATTGCTTTATAGTAGGTTTCCATCAGTGCATCGAGAAGGATAGCCAAAAGGCTTGGCATGATCACCACATAAAGAACAAATAGTTTCAACAAGGAGATTTGGTAATGTTGTACGACAGTAAATTCCTTAATCATCCAGGTAAGTTGTAGATGCATTGGTTGGGTCCATATCTTGTTAATTCTATTACTTTTGGAGGCGCAGTTCAGCTGTAGCAGTTAGATGGAAAATTACTACCAAAGATGGTGAACGGTAGTCGATTGAATCCTTATAGGACAGGGATGAAACTATGCAGTGCTTAACGCACCACGCAAAAAAAATTAATATAGGATCATGGGTATAAGGATGGTGCACCAAGAAGTGGATGTGCAAGAGTAGGATTTAGTAGCACAAGTAGGAAGTCATGATGCGACAGCTACAGGATTGCAAGTGATCGTCACATCAATAATCAATAAAGATAGTTCATGTAGGTAAATGATGATGATTTTTAAAAGTGACATGTAATGATAGCAAATCCAACCGGTCCGTTGGCAGAATTGGAAGCGAATTCGAGTAGTTGCATGATTTAGTCATGATGATTGAATTGATGTGATAATGATGACGTCTGAGTTGAACTGGCATTATAAGCAGAAGCCTGCTAGGGTTAGAGGACACCATTGGGTGGAGTTGAACCATGTTAAGTTGTAGAAGTTACCAAGTGGTCGAGAGGGCCGTTAAGGAAAGCTAAGCAGAGTAAGGAAGTTGCTTAGACTAGAAAGGTTCTAAAATTCGTAAGTTGAGAGGAGAATTAGTATGTATGCAAAACAACCCAGAAACCATTAATATTTAGAGTGAGTGATATTCACCACTCAGACCAGTTGCAATTGAAGAAAATGTTGCAAGTATGTGGGCTAGCTCATCAAAGAAGAAGAAAGCACAGAAGCCCATCTCTCTAGTATCACAGAAAAGATGAACCAGAATGACCACAAGGGTGTATGGAGAGGATATACCATAGACAGGGCCGTTGAGCCCTGAATTTATGGATTCTGCTAATAGAGTAGAAGTGTCTGTTAAGGACATTCCTGGCTACATCCCTCCTAGTCGGTCTGGGGCATAGGCTAGGAAACCCATGAAGAATCAGAGATGGACCAGAGTTCTTGCCCCATTTGACAATGTCTATAGGAACAGGGAGCGGGATCAAGTTCTGGGAGTCCGAGTTGAGCTTGAATGCAAGGAATGACAAGGTTCTAGGAGCTGGAATGGTTTTCCCTATGGCACTTGGGATTTAGAGTTTGTAGTTGTAGACCGTTGCCTTAGATGTCAACAGACTGTCCACCCAGAGGCAGGTATGCATGCAACAAGTGGCCAACCAAGAATTGGCAGAGAGATAGAAGAGTATTAGCGACTAGTATTTGCGGTTGAAGGAGCAAGTAGATGTCATGCCAAAAGAGGTTGAAGAATTGCGTCAAGATAAGAAGAAATTAACCAAGGATAAGGCACAGGAGATAGAGGCCTTGAAGAAGGCACCTGAGGAGTTGCAACATTGAGCTACCAACACAAGGAAAAGGCAGTAGTAGTGCAATGCATAGTTCGATGAGTTCTAGGAGAGTGGAGCACCACTATCAGTAAGAAGAAGTTTCGACACTTCAATCCGCACAAGATGGAAAGACAAATATTGCTACAAAGATGGTTGAGCACCATGTCAACCATGATCTACCGGCGCAAGAGGAGATGAAGGAAATAGTGTGGCTCGAGGGCGAGCCACAATATTGTGTTGGGGGCCTATTGGTAGGGGTTTTGGGACAAGTGAGTTGTGTGGCACCACGAGTGTTGCGCAAGCTCAGAAGACACCACGCAAGGAGGAAGATATACTACTTTTGAATATTTTGTGTCACTTTTAGTACTTTTGGACCATATTTTGTGGATATTGGTCATTAGTTGGTAGAGTCAGTTAAGAATTAGTTAGAAAATCATCCAACTGGACCATGAATGTAAAGGCACAATCCTATAAAAAGAAGAAGAATTGCAAATATAAAGGGGGATCATTATGATCATGATATGAGAGAGTAGAATGAGAATTGAGAGTTTGAGGCTCAAGTGAATTGTTGTTTGTTTTGAATCTGTGATTGATTGTGCATAAATAATATGAGAAGAAAGAGGTTGATATGAACTAATGTTATCTTTTTGTCTCTTTCTGTCTTTCTATTTCTGTGAATCCAATGGTGAATTTGTGCGACATGAATCTATGTTGCGATGTTTCTTGTTTATGAATATTGTTATATTTTCACATCTATTTACACAACATCATGATTATTCCTGTTATGAATGAATGATGCGATGAATATCCTTGTTAATGATGAAGTAACTAGTCAAATCTGGTAAATAAGCTGATGAATTGTCGATGCCCATAGTCCTCTTCTATTATGTGGAAACTTGGTTTCGTTAGCCCTCCCTTGAACATATCGAGTGAGAATTCATCCGCTTCGTGGGTGTTGCCGGATGGGGAAAAACCTATCTGGGCCGGTGCTAAGGGAGATTGCGACGAGTTGAGTGTCGACAGAGTGGGAACCCCTATCGAATGGGTTTTGTTGGTTGAGTTTGCGCCAACATTGGTCAATATGGTGTGAAGGTGGATATGTAAAAAATAAAAGCCATTATAGAATGGCCCCGTCCCAAAAATATCACTGAATTTAGAGGATTCATTGGAATTTTTTCCTACTATAGAAAATTGAGCACATAGATATGTAGACAAACACACAACTCACAAAATAGATCACACAATTTACTCAGCAATTGAAGAATGAAACAGTGCAAAAAATGGCTTGCAACTGTGAATGCTTTTATTAATCAAAAGTAATTAGATAATAATTACAATGAATTACAATGGCTAACTAGCCACAATAAATTCGAATCCACATGAGCAAATTTGAATTGATTACACTCTACTTGACTGTAGGTAACTAAGACCTTGTCTAAATCATTATCAGAGGACTCAATGGTTAACTGAACTTGTCTAAACCATCACCGGGATTCATCAGAGTTCTAAAAAACAACTCAAGTGTTACATTCAGTGTTGACTAAGGATAACTGGCCATGGTAGGTGAGAAATGCACCCCTCCTACATGCATCCATGCAAACCCAGTGCTAACTAGATGTAGAGGAATAGAACTAAATGTAACTGACTCCTAACTTATCTTGACTAGTCACCAACTCAACTCAACTGACCTTGGTTGGTATCGGCACTCCCAATGGCTCCTAAATTGTAGGGATTGGTCTAGGAGGCTCCTAAATTGAAGCATGCAAGTGCAATCAGTGGCAGTATGCCTCAATTAGTGTTCCCCACACTTTAGTAACTGAAACACGTGCCCCAATTAGGCCAAGTGGATCCAATGGTGCTAGTGACTAAAAATAGACTGGATGGACTCCCGATTTAGACATGACTCCTGATTTAGACATATGACCAAATTGGACAAGGGAGGATTAACAATCCTAATACCCCCCCCTGAATGCTAACTTGGACAATTTGTGGGCCCTAGTAACTAAGAACATAGGTCACCCATTACATCAAGTAAAATAAAGTAACTACTTCATACAAGGAGCTGGGGAAAAAACCACATGGGAAAAAATCTCCCCTCTATCTAAGCAGGTAGAATCAAGTCTCAAGTTTAAAAAAATTGAAAATATGTTGCTGCAATCTTCATCTCTGAGAGGTAGCGAAGCAGCATGCATGGTGTGTTGTGCACAAGTATTCTGGGGCCTGGCATGTAGACTTCTATTTCTTCTCCAAAATTGATGATGGAAGGAAGGAGGAATGTAACCTTTGTCTCTTGCTGGATGAAGAGGTGCATGATCACATTTATTCTTCTGAATGTAGTGAGACAGATCCCTTGCCATGTAGCATCTTACAGTGAGTCTATTGCATCTCTCTAAAGGAGGTAAGATTGCATGGCATAGCGCAAGGGTCTTCCCTTTATGAGTGTCAAGTGGTTTTCCAGTCATCTTCCTAGCTTCTAGTTTGGAAGTAGGGAATGAATCTAGATCTTAATCACCCTAAATATCAATCTTATAAACTGGTAAAGATGGATCTGCAATACTAGTAGAAGCTACAAAAGAAGTAGATGCAATGTTTTTACCTTCCCTTGCAAGTGGCTGCTGAGAGTGCATTGGTTTTGAAGGGGGCATGAAATGTGAGAACTAATATTATTTTGAAGCATGATTTGCAACACCCTTCGCTATGATATTCCCAGTAGAGATATCTGTGATGTCCACTAAGTCAGGACCAAAGATCACTCGCTTTGGAGATCCAGTATGGGTCATCTGATAGAAAAATAATAGGTTTGAAGCTAGGGAGGGAACAAATATCACATCTTTGAACCTTCCATGTTCAAGCTTGACAGAGCCCTTCCCTTTTGTTTGGAATTTAATGTTATTTACCATCTGAATACTAGGACCATCAAAGGACTGAAAAGAAGAGAATGATTCTCTGATGCAGCCATATGGTTGGAAGCTCGAGAATCAATGAGGAAGACATCTGCTGATGAGCAGCAAGCCTTCAGTGCATAGCCTTTCCTTTGGTATTCTTCATCTTATTCTTCATAGTCATCCTTCCTTGCGCTAGCAGGTGCAGAAATGTTATGTTTCTTCAAAAGAAGAGCCATTTCATCAAGTTGTCTTCTCATACAGGAGCTTTCTGAATGGAAGCCCCTTCCATAGTAAGAGCAGAGGACCTTGCCTTTGCCATTCTTATTGCTTCTCTTTGAACCTGAAGGCTCCTTTGATTGCTCTTTCTTCATAGGAGACTCATCTCTTTGCTGCCCTTTGTCATTCGCTACCTTATATCCTTTTGTAACCAAATCTTGATCTTTGGGAGATCGAATGATCCCCATTTGGATCAATTTATCATTCTTAGAAGTGAGAGATTGGATGAAAGCATCAAGAGTGGGCATCTTCCAATTTGGAGTGGCGAGCCTTACTATTTGGAAGGTTGATACAAAGACTGAGTAGTCTTCATTGAGCTTTGTGAGAATGGAAAGGATAAGTTGATCTTCATCCTTCTCCACTTTGCATTGCTTCAACTGATATATCAGGTTCTTGAACTCTATGAAGAATTCATTCAGTGATTTGAAGTTGGATGGATTGAGAGTGATCATATCATTTTCTAGCTGATGGACCCTCATATTATTCTGCTTATCAAATAAGGAGGCAAGCTTGTCCCAAATATTCTTGGGAGTCTTCAATACTTGGATGTGGAATCAAAGATATTGAGAGACTGAGGAGAATAAGTATCCATGAGCTTCATCAAGCCTGTTCTAGTACTTTTCTTTGTCATGATTCAAAACTGGCACTGCCTCTATTTCTTCTGTGAGTCTGAAGAGATTCTTGGTGTGACGCAGTACCCCCATGTCTTCCTTCCACTGGTGATAGTTGAAGGGAGTGAGAGGCTTTACTGAATGAGCCATTTTGTATGCAGTAAGGAGGACTGAGATGCTGTAGCGAATGCAGTGAGAAGAAAGGGCTGCTTGTAGCGAATTTTGTGAGAAGAGTTGATAACCTGTCACACAATCAAACATACAAAGTAAGGTTGATAGTCTGCACTTTTTTGAATTTACTTCACACCAAGCATAGTTGATCAAGCAAGCTTGATCAATAATTTCCTAACTTGGGATATTAAGTGGTAAATTCTCCGCTTCTGGTGCAGTACTGGAAGGAGCAATTTTGCTAAAAAAAATGATCCAGCTAGAGATATGAGGAGGAGAGGTACCTTCTCTGCTAAGGCTCTGATACCACATAAATTGAGCACATAGATCTGTAGACAAACACACAACTCACAAAATAGATCACACAATTTACTCAGCAATTGAAGAATGAAACAGTGCAAAAAATGGCTTGCAACTGTGAATGCTTTCATTAATCAAAAGTAATTACATAATAATTACAATGAAGTGCAATGGCTAAATAGCCACAAGCAATTTGAATCCACATGAGGAAATTTGAATTGATTACACTCTACTTGACTGTAGGCAACTAAGACCTTGTCTAAATCATTATCGGAGGACTCAATGGTTAACTGACCTTGTCTAAACCATCACTGGAGTTCATCGGATTTATAAAACACAACTCAAGTGTGACATTCAGTGTTGAATAAGGCTAAAAGACTATGGCAGGTGAGAAATTTTCCCCTCCTGCATGCAGCCATGTAAACCTAGCGCTAACTGAATGTAGAGGACTAGAACTGAATGTAACTGACTCCTAACTTAGCTTTACTAGTCACCAACTCAATTCAAATGACCTTGGTTGGTATCTACACTCATAGTGGCTCCTAACTTGTAGGGATTAGTCTAGGAGGCTCTTAAGCTGATGCATACAAATGCAATAAGTGGCAGTAGGCCTCAATTAGTGTTCCCCACACTTTAGTAACTGAAACATGTGCCCCAATTAGGCCAAGTTGACCCAATGGTGCTAGTGACTAAAAATAGACTGGATGGACTCCCGATTTAGACATGACTCCTGATTTAGACATATGACCAAATTGGACAAGGGAGGATTAATAATTCTAATAGGGGTTCTCCCAACTCACTTCACCTCTCACTTATTTGACAAAGAAGGATGCTTTCTAATGGAAAGAAAAGGCTAAAAAATATCTCCAAAGAACGAAAGAGGTAATAAGCAATTGTCCTATTCTAGCATTGCCTGATTTTTCTAAACCGTTTGTCTTGGAGTGTGATGCATTAGGGGAGAGCATTGGAGTAGTACTAAAGCAAAGACAACACCCAATATCTTTAGAGAGTAGGAATCTACAACCACATGAGAAGATTTAGTCTATTTATGATAAAGAAATATTATCCATCATGTATGCGTTGATCAAGTTTAGGAAATACTTGGTGGGAAACAAGTTTATGGTCAAAATTGACCATAACAACTTAAGGTATTTCCTCACTCAAAAGGATCTAAATGAAAGGAAACAAAAGTGGGTGAGTAATATTCAAGCATTTTAATTTGATATTGAATATGTGAAGGGAAAGAATAATGTGGTAGCAGATTCCTTATCCAAAAGAACTTCTATTTCTCTAATGGATGTTGTAGAAGATTGGAAAGCTATATTAGAAGTAGAATATGCCAAGGATAATTTTTTTTGTGAGCCTTTTTTGATGGGAATAACCATGATTATAGTATAAGGTGTTGTAAGGAATCATCTACTACAAAGATAGAATATATTTGGTCCCTAGTTTGAGTTTGAAGGAGAAAGTCTTGAAGAGAGCTCATGATTCTCCTCTAGCAGGCCACCCTGGTTTCTTCAAAACATATAGAAGTTTGAGAGAATGTGAGGAATTTCCTACAATAAACAATGAAAATGCACATTATAAAAGAAATAATAGAGCACATAAGATATTTTATTGATCACAGGCCACTTCGAGGGGGCAACCTCCTTTGACAAATCTTAATACAAAATAACTCGTGGATGCCTTCATAGGTCTCAACACATACTTATATACTAAGTCTAATATAAAAAACTATTACTCCCTTTGAACGTGGGATAATATAATATACTCACGAGATTACTTACAAAGAATATGCGTCTAACAAAAATATACTAACGAAATAAAGAGGAGGGTTGACACAGGTTCTTAACATTCCCTCCCTTTTAAAAAAGATTTTTCCTCAAAGCTTTAGATGTGGAAATTGTTGTTGAATCTGAAGGAGTGGTTCCCATGTAGCATCCTCTGGTTGCATGACGTTCTAATGAATTTAGAGCTATGTGATGGACCGAGAGAAAAGATGATGAGTGCGCTTATTGAGGATGGCCTCTGGCTCCAAAATGATGGATCCTTCATTATACAGTTATGGTAAAACAATTTATTCTTTGATGTTGGTTCCAATCACTTTCTTAAGGCAACAAACATGAAATACTAGGTGAATGTGAGAAGAAGGAGGAAGTTCCAATTTATAAGCAATGTGCCCAATCTTCTAAAGAACTTTATATGGCTAGTATAACTTTCGGGCCAACTTCTGATGCTCTTTGAGTTTCAAGGATGATTGCTTGTAAGGCTGTAAACGAGGAAAAACTATATCATTGACTTGAAAAGTGCACTCATAATTGTGCTGATCAACCTATTGTTTCATGGGGTTTCTTTCAATGTGAATATTTTCCTATAGAATGTGAAGAATATGATCTCGGTTTCATAGAACTGTATCAACTTCCTAAACTGGTGAATTGATGGGGGTGTATGGAAATATCATTGGCAGTTCCTAACGATAAACTGCTTCATATGGAGTCATTTGAGATGTAGTATGGTAGGAAGTATTATACCATGATTCAGCGAGAGGGAACCACTTTTCCCAATGGTGCTGTTGTTCAACAATGAAGCAATGAAGATAAGTTCCAAACATTTGTTGATGACTTTAGTCTGACCATATGTTTATGGGTGATATCCCGAACTCATATTTAGTTTGGTGCCAATGAGGAGAAATAGTTCTGTCCAAAAATGACTTTTTAAAGTTGTGTCACGATATGAGACAATGGAAGAAGAGATTCCATGAAGACGGAATATCTAGTCCATGAAAATTTGTGTGACTGAGGAGGTGGTATATGGATGGTAGATAGAACAAAAATGAATATATTTGGAGAGTCAATCAACCACAGCCAATATTAAGGTATTCCCTCTAGATTTAGGGATCCCTTCAATGAAATCCATCAAAATATCTATCCATATCCTTGTAGGGATGCACAAGGGTTCGAGAAATTCAGGAAGGAGTTTTGTTTCACCCTTGTGGCTCTGGTAGGTATCACATTCGACCATCATATGTTGAATTTCTCATTTCATTTCCTTCCAAAAGAAGTTATGTTGTGCCCTCTCATACGTTTTGAGGAACCTAGAGTGCCCTGCCGATGGAGAAGCATGGAGTTCATAGAAGACATCCTATTGAAGATCTATGCTCTGGGGAAGTACCAGACGACCCTTGTATCTCAGAGAATAACCATCCCAAGAGTAATGCAGTACAATAGAAGGGTTACTGGCCAACTGTTGGATGATTTCAGATAATGAAGAGTCATTTACATATCCTTGGTGAACATATTGTAACCAATTTGGAATAGGGATAGAAATAGGTGAAGAGAAACATGGTCATCAAATGTGCGGGAAAGAGAATCCGCCACAAGATTGTCCTCACCCTTCTTGTAAGTGATCTCATAGTCATAACCCATGAGTTTTCTAACCCATGTCTGTTGTGTTAGGGATGAGACCTGTTATGTGCCTGTTATTCCATGAAATATTTCAGACTCTGGTGATTAGTCTTGATGCAAAAATGATTCCTTAAAAGTTATGGCCTCCCTTTCTATACTGCATGCAAAATAACCATCATTTCCTTATCATATGTAGAGGCGGCTAAATTATTACCGGAAAGGGATTTCTAGTGAATGAAATGGGATGTTCATCTTGAAGGATAACAACACCAAGTCCATTGTTGCAAGCATCACTCTCAATAGTGAAGGGCTTGGAAAAATAGGGTATAGCTAGAACATGTGTGGTACACATAGTTTGTTTCAGTTTCTCAAATGCACACTCAACAACATGTGTCCATGTAAAGGAATCCTTGTTCAGTACAGTTGTTAATGGAGCTGCAATACTCCCATAATCCTTGAAAAAATTATGGGAGTATCCAGTCAGTCCCAAAAACCCACAAAGGCTCTTTAGTGTCTAAGGATGCGACCAATTTTTCATGGCATCTATTTTAACAGAATCTACGTGAACCCCTTATGCTAAAACAATATGTCCAATATAATCTACTTCATTCTACCCAAAAACACATTTAGACTATTTGGCACGTAGATGATGATCATAGAAAAGTTGCAGTACAAGATCCATATGTTGGAGATGCTCAACCCATGTTTTACTATAGAATAGGATATCATCAAAGAAGACCATAATGAAGTTCCGCAAATAGGGTCAGAATATTTTATTCATCAATGTCTAGAATGTGGAAGGAAAATCTTGAGGCCAAATGGCATGACCAAAAACTCATAGTGGCCATCATGTGTGTGGAAATATTTTTAGGGATATCATCCTCATGAACCCAAATTTGGTGATACCTAGAAAGAAGATCCACTTGGAGAAAAAATGAGCACCATGAAGCTCATCAACAACATGAATTGGAAACTTATCCTTGACTATGATGTGATTAAGTCCTCGAAAGTCAATGCAGAGGCGCCATGACCCATATTTTTTTTGGAAAAGAAGAACCAATGAAGAGAAGGAACTGGTAATAGGGTGAATAATACCTTGTTTCAGTAATTCCCGAACAAGCATTTCAATGTTTGTCTTGTGATGAAATGAGTAGCAATAGGGATTGATGTCAGGAGGGAATCTTCCAGGAAGGAGTGAAATATGATGGTCCTCTGGTATTGAAGGTGGAAATCCCACTGGCTCAACCAAAACACATGCATATCGATCCAAAATTTGTTGTATATCTAAGGAAGTAGTTGAGACTGCCGAAGGTTGCATCTGAATGAAATGGATTTGAGTGATGACACCATGTGAATTCTTCTTAAGGATATTTTCCATGCGATAAGAGATGATGATGCTTAGAGACCCTAGTCGTAAGCCCTTCAATGTGTTTTTTTCCCATTGACTAAATACTGCATCCAAAGTTCACCAGAATCCCATTAAATGGGTCTAAGTGTGCGTAATCATTGAGCACTGAAAACCACATCACATCTACCTAAGGGAAAGGAAAACATGATAGAGAACAAGTTTAAATATCCAATAGAGATTCACACATGATGAAACTTCCCATTTGAAGGTAAAGTGCCCCCATTGGCAATCATGATTTCAAATCTAGAGCAAGGATAGACAAAGCAATCAACCTGTTTGGTGATCCTAGATTTAATGAAGATATGAGTGCTACTTAAATCTATGAGTATACTAAAAGGGAGCTTTTTGAAGAAACCCTTGACCCACATGGTTTGTGGGGTAGTGAATCTAGTTAATTCATGTATAGATATGTTTGGATGGTTGTCATGAGTAGGAGAGTCAACAGGAACCTACTGAATGTCATCCTGATCATCTACTGGATCCTAAGCATCATCAGAAATTTTAGGTGCAGGCGGAGAATCCACATCCAAGAGATAGAGATTTTTCTCAGCACATCGATGTCCCAAGGTGAATTTCTCATCACAATTATAACAAATCCCTTTTTCTCTACGTTCCCACATATCGACTTCAAAAAAATGATTAATAGGAGTGGCTCCAGGATCCAACGAGATTGGAGGTCTTTGGGGAACCATATTTATGAGTGGAAAAATAGTGTATTTGGAGCATTGTTGAGCCACTATCTTGTTCTCCTCCAACTTATCCAAGCCTAGGGATTCCATCATTGTGTTGGGACAAAACATTTTAACCTCAGATTGGATTGCATCATTTAGACCACTGATAAAACAACTCCTATAGAATGTATCAGACAATCCTTCCGTGTGATTAAACAATTTCTCAAATTATGTCTGACACTCCCTCACAGTGTCAATTTTATGAAGTTTGGTGAGTGCTCCTGTGAAGTCATCAAAAGCACTAGGGCCAAATCGTTACAAAAGGATTTGGAAAAAATCTGTCCAGTTTGGCTCTTCATGATCCTTGATGTACCAACAAAACCATTGAAGGGATTCATGTTTCAAATGAAAGGATGCAAGTGGGAATTTATTGACATCAAATTTGTTATGCATACTAAAATATTGTTCTGCCCTAGAAATCCATCCATTTGGATCATCAACATTGAAGTGAGGAAAGTCAAGCTTCGAACCACGAAAAGTGCTGGAAGAAGAGAACCCAATGTTTGTAGAAGAATCGAGTTATCGTCGATTTCTCATGGCCAAATGATGAATATGGAGGCTGAGCAATTTTTCATCTAGATCTTGGAGTTTGGTCTTCAGGGCGACAAGTTCTTCTTCCACTTGTTTATTTGCTCCTACGTAGGTGAAAACCATAAACAAGATTTTTTTTTTCGGGGAAATGGGTAGAAAAACAAAAATAGAAATGTTTTTAGAAGAGGAAAATTTGGAGTTGGGAAAAAATCGTGTGGGTAATTGGGGTTTGACTAGGTTTTGGACACTTTATAAGAGACAGGGAAGCATAAAATGAGACTTTTAGAGGCGAGGTGAAATAATTGGAAAATTTGTTAGAGAGGTACAATGAAACAAAAATGGGAAACAAACACTGTGGCTAAATCTAAAGGCGATTGGGTGAGAGTTGAAAAGTTATGGAAAACCCTTAAAATAGACAAATGTGGGATTTCGGGCTTCAAGAAGTGGAATTTGGGGTAGTGTCCTCAAGGAAATAAATATGCAGAATGGAATTATGGAGATTCCAATGAATTTTCAATGGAAACATAGATAAAACAAAGAAGATATGACCAAAAAACAGAAATTTATACTCTTACGGTTCAGTAGAATTGCTCTTCGTGGCTCTAGAAATTTGTGCTTTATCAACTGGAAAAAGATATAGATCCCATGTATTTTTGGCTTCCTAAAGGTTTAGGGGATTCATTCGACTAAGAATGTTGTCTAACAGCTTGTGTATTGGGGAAGTACCCCTCACTCCATGGCTCAGGTAAAACTAATAACCGCTTTGCCACAAATGACAACTCTTGGTTTACCTCACGGGTTGGAACTAGTCAATCAAGTAGGCATCATTTCACTTTTTGCTTAGAAGGTCCTCTCAATGGCCAACTACTTTGAGTTTCCTGTGGTACTCCTCATAATTATTTTTAAGGCTATTCCCAAGAACTTCCCATAGTTAAGAGGATAGAGTTTATTCCTCAATCCGAATGAACAATACAGATGCAAAGAATAAGCACTAATGCAATAATCATAATGCAAGGAAGCACTACAAAAGAAAAAAAATGGCAATGCACAATATAACAAAAATATCAGAGCACAAAAGAGATTTTATTGATCTCAGACCACTTCGAGAGGGAAACCTCCTTTCAGCAAGCTCAATGCAAAAAAACTCATGGATTCCTTCATAGAAATCAACAAATACTTATATACTAAGTCTATTCTAAACCACTATTACTCCCCATGAATGTGGGATAATTCAATATATTCAAGGGAGGACTTACAATGCATATGCATCCAACATAAATATACTAACGAAATAAAGGGGAGGGTCGACAAGGGTTCTTAACAAAGAAATATTCTCTTGGAAAGGGTTGAAGAATGATTTTATTAAATATTTTAATGAATTACCCACATGTTAGCAAAACAAAGTGGGTCACACTCATACATCTGGCCTCTTACACCCCTTTTCTATTCTAGAACAAAAATGGGAGAGCATTTCCATGGATTCCATCACTGGTTTTCCCAAAGCACTTGGTAAGGATTGCATATTTGTAGTAAGGTATAATATAAGTCCCCATACTCTGTTTATCACTTTTGGAAGGTCACATATGAGTTAGGAATCCCTTTTTGCTTACACCCTAGGGGGGATTTCATCACAATTTTCTAGCCATTTTTCCTTTTTTTTTTCCAGTAACCCCAAATGAAGTTGTAGAGGTATAAAACCAGTTATAAAGGGACTAAATAGTCTATTGAGAGGTATTAATACTCACCATATCTGTCCCTACCGAATTCGGGATCCTTTTGTGCCATTTGGAACTCCTAGATTCAAGACTAGTTAAAATGAATTTGCCCCAAATTGTGCTTTTGTTTGGAAATTTCATATTGGGTCATTACAATCCATCATATGGAAAGTGGTTCAAAATTACATAAAATAATTATAACGTTACATAAAATAATTATGATATGGAGTGGTTTATAAAGCAAAAGTGATGAATCATTCTATGAAAAAATATTATAATGCATTGAATTTAATGATATAGAAAGCGATGGGTCATCGATTTCAAAATGAATATGCATGAAGGAATGTATATATTTTTGGATAGGTGGATACAAAAATATAATTTAAGTGTTTCCAAATTTAGATTTACTAAAACTGGTTTATTGTATTTTGGTAAAAAACTATTGATAAGTCCAAAATGTAAAATAAATAGACTACTCACTTCACATATTTATATATTGAATCACATATATAAATATATTGAAGTATTAAGTTACATGGATATATGTTGAATATGAGTAGGTGGAACTTATTCTTCTTTGTTTTTTTCCGGGGAAAAAAACTTCGCACTATATTTTGTTGACTAAATTTACATTGATGCCAACAAGTGTGTCGATGTGTCTTGGTGCCCCTTGAGGAGCCCCTAACGATTAGAAGTATATTAAGTGATTATCAATGTCAAAGGAGACCTTTTTACATTTTCCAATCCCAAGTTTGAAGCCCTTGGAGCCCTTGGGACAATGCCAAAATCCATGCCCAACATTTATTGTGTTTAAGTTTCCCTAAGTTGTTTCTATGGTTCCTTAGGCCCTCCCTAGTACCCTAGAAAGTGTCCTTGGTGGGTTGAAGAAATGCAAAAATTCAAATAGTCCAAATGACCCATTCTGTGGTCATTTGCATTTTTAATGAGGTCATGGTACCCTAGGATAACTCCCTAAACCCACACCTTAATGGTCATGATGATGGGGTTCTTGAAGCACATCCTTTCTTGTGGTGACTTTGATAACCTAATAAAAAACCCTAAAAATCTTACCTTTGGTCCCTAAGCCTATGTCACATACCCCAATTTTGTAAAATTATGTAAATTGTTTTATTATATTTTGAGACATTATGTTAAACTTAATCCTAAGTAGGGATTGATGACTCAGCAGAGTCAACAGTTGTGGAGTGTAATTCAGAATATTTTATTAATAATAAATAAATTGTGGAGACAACAGCATGGGAGAGCTGTTAAAAAGAGGTTACTGGTCAAACTGGTGGATGGAACTAGGTGGAAAGGCAAAAGACAAGTGGCGGCATCCTCAAACACTTCCTAAGTTGCAGGTGGCAACTTCCCTATATTTGGGGTCATGATTCCCCAAGAAAGTGGAATGTGAGCAGGTGGCTCATTAAATGACAGTTAACCCAACTAAGACCTAGGCAATCTTTAAAAGTACTCAATGAAGAGAGCTAAGGCTGCTCAGTTTTTATTCCAGAAAGAATTCATTCAGCTGAATGTTATTCAGGAATTTCATTTCAGGAAAAGGGAAGGACAGTAAGGAAGTGTTTGAGTGAATGATTGCAGTAACTTGATTTTGATTACAGCTATTTGAGCTGAGAGAACTGACTGATAGTTCTGAGTTGATACTGAGTTGAAGACTGTATCTGTTTTGCTGCACCTAGTTCCAAGCCAGGGAGACTAGAGCAAGCTCGGGGGTCCTGAGAAGTTGCTGTCTGAGCGCTCTCCAGGAATTGGTAGGGAGGAACGGCCTCCCATTGCTGTTGTTGTCCACAGCATTAATCGGGTTCTTCATTCATTTATTTATGTCTTTCTAAGTGTAAATGAATGTATGTTATAATTATTTTTATGTCTGAGTAATCAATTAGTATCTGTAAAATTAGTATTTTGGAATGTTAGTAGTAAAATCTTGTTAGTAACACTGTGTTTTTCCACATCTAATATTATCATATAGTACTCTAGCACAGTAGTTCAGTCTCAGAAGTATTACTTGTCTGGACTGAGTTTCCTAACTAGTTATTTTCGTTAATCACTAGTGCCTTATTATTTTATAATTTTACTGTATCCTGTGATTTATTCATCAGATACTGATCAGAAAAGAACGCAAAACTTAGTCTAAGGCTCATTTATTTGTTAAAAATTTCTTTTCTTGTTTTCAAATAATTTTTTTACTTAGAAAACAACTCAAAACAAGAACTAGATACAGAATTAATATTATTCTGTATTCCAAATTTCTTTTAACCTGTAAATACTGGTTTTTATAGATACAGCTTAAACAGCCTAGAAAACTGTTTTACATTATATTATACTACTAAAGAGAAGGATTCTTTACACCAGAGTTTTAAATTTATAAACTAAGAACAAAGAATTAATATGTAAAAATATTTGAGTTTATATCCAGTTCTTATAGATTAATAATAAATCATGCACTGGTTAATTATAGTATTAATAATTATAAAAGCAATAAAAGTAACATTGTTGTTGCTTACTAATAATGTACTTACATTATTCACAGTATAATAATACTATTTCAATATATATAGTATGAATTCAAAAACAAACCTAAATTTATTACTCACAATGTATATTTGAGTATGTTTTACTTTATGTATTCGAAAGATATTTTACAAACATTTAGAAACAATGGTAAACTACAATAATAATAAAATAGGATTGTAAATTAAAAAGTATGCATTTAACTTGCTATTAAATAGAAGTTAATGTAGAAACTAATACACATAAACTAATAACAAATTTTAGTTACAAGAAGATAAAAAAAAAAAAATACTAACAATCATAACTGCGGTAAGGGTATAAACCCTACATATTGTTCAGAAATAGTAGAACAAGTTTTTAACTCTACAGAGCTTCATTAACAAGTTTATCAACAGCTTAATGATTCTGTTTCTCTTTTAAAAAGAAAAACAAAGCTGTTATCTTAAAACAAAAAGGTTAAACAAAGAACTGGTGTAATGCTCGACAGCGAGCTGAATTCTTTAAACTTTTATTTTATTTACAAACCAATAGAGTTAAAATTTTACAGACTGAACTAAAACTAATTATGGATTTAGGGTTAAACCCTATAAAAATCTGTTCAACCTACTAGCAAGGAAGTTAATGATAGGTTTACTTCCAGTTCACAATCATAAGGTTTAAAAGTTTAACTTGGGTTTCTACTAAAGTATAAACCAGAAAAGAATTAAAGAAAAAACTACAAAATCTAGTTACAGGTTAAATATCCGAAAATAATTACCAAAATTTATACAAAGTATACAATAATAATAACTGTCAAACACAACACTAACATCTAGTTAGAACCACAGTAAATCGATATAATGGCTTACAGCCTTTCCAACTTGTTTAAAAGATAGTAACATTAAAAGGAAGCTACAGCCGGTTCGGCCTTACTTTAAACCCAGATATATTTACAATCAAAGTCGTATTGCACATACAGCCAAAGCCGTATTGCATTTTACAGTCATAGCCGTAAGGCTATACATACAAGCTGGGGTATAAACCCTAATGCTTCTTGTTTGATTTAAAACAAAAACAACCTAAAAACCCTGCAGGTCGAACAAAACCATATGGCGAAACCATCTTTACTTGCAAAGACTCGCATAAGGTAAACCAGCCATGAAGAGACCGGGGCTTACCAATGGCCGTGGTGCTGTAGTTATCAAGCAACTGACAGGCCGAGAGAATGAGCGTAATTACCTGCAGTTTTTGATGCGACCAAGCGTTAACCAATACTCTCAAATGTAAAGGATTTAAAAAAAAGAGCCTGCAACTAATGATATAATTTTAAAAGAGATTAAATATAAATTACCTGGTATGAATTTTTAAAAACCCTCGCAGTGATTGAAGCGTGCAGTCCAACGAGGAATTGGATTTTTAAATGGCGACCAGTCTAGTGATATATCGCCCAGCGTATCTCAGTATTTGGAACCCAGCAAAATAAGGAAGGAGATAACCCTCAAAATTTTCCTCTAGCAGCTAGCGCCCAGCCAACAGAGAGTGCATATGACGCGTTGAGGAAGGGAACAAATGCACTTTGGAGCCGACAGAACTAAAACAGTAACTCCATCGAACCAATCCCTAGCAATGGTGGCGTTACAAGGTAAGCTTCGAGCTACAGTGTTACAATTCCTTCCAAGTACTAGTAGAGCCAAGGAAGAATCAAAATGATAGAAATCCCAATGGCAAAACGAAACCAGAATAACTAGGTCAACAAGGGTTTCAGAGCAGCGGCCAAAGGCCCGGGCACGAAGGAGGAATGCCAAGTTTAGGGTCAAGTCAAGTTATAAGGCGCCAATGCTTGGCTAAGACGTGACCACGTCAGTGCAAAAATAATTGCATGGGAGTGGGTCGAGAGCTATAGTCCACGCTGATCTTTGCAATCATTTTTTTCATTCCAATCTTTTTCATTTGGAAATCATAATAGTCGTTAACTTATGCTTGGACCTGCTCGATATAATACAATAAAACATTAACAATAGCGTTGGAATGGTGAGTATTATCATTGCTAACATATGATTTAAACCATGAATTCTTGTATGGATTTTAACCTATGCATTATACCTCAAATAACTTTGGAGTTAAAACAATGTGTTATATTTACCTTGTTTTCATAAGAACTATGCCTTATAAGATTTTAGGTCCTATATTATAAGGAATAAAAATATCAATTAAGATTTAGGTTTGAAAGATTCTAGACATAGAAGGTTTAGAATCTATTTCCTTTTTAGGATATAATAGCATGAGCAAAATGTTAAGTTTTGGAACTATGCCTTGAACTCTATACTTGTTGTTTATACCCTAGTCATAGGTAAAGCTAGGTAAGATATTTGCAAATCTGCTACATAGTATGAGATGTTATATATTTGTTTATATGGTAGGGAAGCTTGTTATTTTTCCTTCATTAAAGTGGAGTTAAGAATGAAATTAAAACTGTAGGTTTAAAACTTATGTTATAAAATTGGAAAAGCTTACTCTATTCATTGATCATACCTTTTCTCTACTGCTAACATACTTTACTGGTTTAAATTACTGTATATGACAACTTTTAAGTTTTAAGGTTGTCATTCTTATTTAAATATTTCAAAGATATGAATAATAAGAGTAATGGAAAAAGCTTTACCTTCAAAGGCACGACAAAACTGGCTAGTATGCATTAAATTTTACTGAATGTTTTGGTACAGCAAATTGAGGAGTATTACTTTAAAAATTGTTAGCAGTAACTCGAACTTTACCTGTCATCTGTAAGAACAGAAGGAACTTTATGCATTAGCATAACGCTAAGTAAGCCCCATCTTTTTTACGACAAATTCACCTTATGTCACAAACAGAAAAACATTCAGTAACTGAAAAGAAAATATTCATTAAAGAGAATATAAATAAAAGGGCCATTCATTTACAATATCAGTAGCATTATCTAATTCAAAATTTAATGACTGCATTATTATGAATTTTATGCTATTTACCAAAGTTTTAAATTTTTCGAAAATTTTGGGGTTTGACATGTGGTATCAGAGCATGGTTCAAACACTAGGCCTTGATGTGGCTGAATTACTTTCCGCATAACAGTAAAATACTGTACTAATCTGTATTTTGTTTTGTGTGCAAAACATAATTTTTTTTTCTTCTTTCTGAATCTAACAGGCAGGAATGGAGAATTTAGGAGCATATGCTACAGAGGAATCTCCTAATACTGAAAACAGACAAATGTCCAGAGAACCTGAGATGGAGGAGGTAACTGTTCACTCCTCAGAACTGATGCAGACCATAAAAGGTCTGAAGACTGAATTAGAGTTAGTTAAAAAGGACAACGAAAGGATTATAAAAACCCAAGAGGAGTTAAATCAGATTTTGATAGAAAGATTTCAGACAGAAGGAAGAAACAGAAGGTCTGAATCTGAAGAAGCTAGTCAACAGAAAACGTTCAAAAAAAATGAAACTAGCTAAATCTGATAGCAGTTCCTCATCTGAAGGCCTTAAGGAACAGCAAAGCTTTTATTCTACCAGTGATAGTAGCGAAGCAGAGGTGAATAAGAAAAAGAAAAAGTACAGACCTTACGAAGAGATTTCTGGGGAATTTAAGAAAATAAAACCCCCAACCTTCAATGGAGAAACGAAGAAAGGAGAAGAGGCAGAATCCTGGTTATCCGGGATGAGAAAATATTTTCAAATCTATAATTATTCAAGCTAGTTGAAAGCAAGGATGGCCATATATAACCTGTCAGGGAAGGCAGATATATGGTGGCAAGATTTGAAAAGGGTTAAAGGGATCAAAGAAAAAGAGTTCAATTGGAGTACTTTCAAAAGGTACTTCAAGAAGAAGTTCCTATCTGAACAGTACTATGAAGAAAGGGCCAAGGAGTTTTATGAGTTAAAGCTTGGGTCCATGACTATGAAAGACTTAAACAGCAAGTTTTTAAGTCTGTTGAGGTATGTACCGTATGTAGTTGATGAGAAACTGAAGGTACAACGGTTTCTCAGCTGCTTACCATACCATATAAAAGGCAGAATTGAATATGACAACCCCAAAACTATGGAAGAAGCTATGCGAAAAGCAAATTTCTGTTTTGAACAGAACAAAAAGAAGGAAGGAATAGCCAATTTGAAGGCTAGAAAGAATGGTAATCAGGCTGAATACAAGAAAAAGGAGTTTATACCTCAGAAAAATTTTAAGAACAGCAAGAACAGAAACCATTCTAATGGCAAGAACTTTCAAGGAAGCAAAAATGGTGCTTCAAATAACTCCAACAACTTCAAGGGCAGCAAGGAGATTTCTAATAATCACGGAAATTTTACTAAAAATTTTGAGAGGAAGGAACCTGTTAAATGTTGGGAGTGTAACGGCCCACATTATGCTTCAGTTTGCCCAAACCGAAAGAAGCCAAACAACAATATTCACACCATTCAAGATGAAATGACAGTTGGAGATTTTGCAAGGACTATGCCCCGGATCAATGCCGCATTGGAAAATCGACAAGCTGAGTACCAAACTTCCATGGTGGAAGTAGAAGGTATGGTTAACAAAACTTATGTAACTATTTTGATAGATCCAGGTGCTAGTTTAAGTTATATTTCACCTCAGATAGTAGAAAAGTGTCATCTGAATGTTGAAAAGTTTGATAACTCTTGGCTGGTTCAACTAGCCACAGGGGCCAAAAGGAAGGTAAATTGTTATGTTAATGATTGTATTTTAGATATGAATGGTTTTAAAACTGCTGTTAAATTAAATGTGCTACCACTTGGTTCTTATGACATACTTATAGGTATGGACTGGATAGAACAATATAGGGTAGTGTTAAATTGTTTTGATAAAACGTTTACATGTGTAAATAATCATGAACAGCCTGTAATAGTTAAAGGAATACCTAGGAAGACTGTGGTTAGGCAGATTTCTGCCTTGCAACTCAAAAGAGCAGTCAGGAAAGGATGCAAGTCCTATGCTGTAATTATTACAGATGAGGCAAATAATGTTGAAAAAGATAAAATAAAAATAGAGAATATTCCTGTGCTAAATGAATTTATTGATGTTTTTCCGGAGGAAATTCCAGGATTACCTCCTCGGAGGGAACTGGATTTCACAATAGAGCTGGTACCAGGTGCTGTACCTATCTCAAAGGCTCCGTACCGTATGAATATTCTGGAACTTAATGAATTAAAAACGCAGTTAAAGGAATTAATTGATAAGAAATATATTAGACCTAGTGTTTCCCCTTGGGGAGCACTAGTAATATTTGTTAAAAAGAAGGACGGGAGTATGCGACTCTGCATAGATTACCGTCAGCTTAATAAAATGACAATTAAAAACCGGTATCCGTTGCCCCGCATAGACGATCTGTTTGATCAGCTGCGCGGAGCTACGGTATTCTCTAAGATAGACCTGAGATCAGGCTATCATCAGGTGAGAATAAAGGAAGAAGATATATTTAAGACCGCTTTTAGGACGAGATATGGACATTACGAATTTGTCGTAATGCCATTTGGGCTTACTAATGCCCCAGCCGTCTTTATGTGTCTAATGAACAACATAATGCATAAATACTTAGACAAGTTTGTTGTTGTATTCATCGATGACATCTTGATCTACTCTAAAAATGAAGAGGAACATAAGGAGCATTTACGCATAGTCTTACAAGAACTACGGGAGCGACAACTCTATGCGAAGTTCAGTAAGTGTGATTTCTTCAGGGATGAAATCCAATACTTAGGTCACGTAGTGACTAAGGAAGGGATTTTAGTTGATCCTGAAAAGATCAGGGCAATTGAAGATTGGCCAGTGCCTAAAGACGTAACAGATGTTAGGTCTTTCATGGGGATCACCGGTTATTACCGGAGATTCATAGAAGGTTTTTGTAAGATAGCAAACCCAATCACTTCTTTGCAAAAGAAAGGCAAGAAGTTCGATTGGAACGTAAAATGCGAAGAAAGCTTCAAGAAATTAAAAACTTTATTAACAACTGCGCCAATTTTAAGAATAGCGGATCCCAATAAGGATTTCGTGGTTTGCACAGATGCTTGTAATGACGGTCTAGGCGGAGTTCTGACTCAGGATGGGCATGTCATTGCCTATGAGTCTAGGAAGCTAAAGATCCATGAAAAGAATTATGCTACTTACGACTTAGAGCTGGTTGTTGTTATTCATGCCTTAAAAATGTGGCGACACCACTTAATAGGCAGGAAGTTTACTTTAATGACTGATAACAAGGGATTAAAATACCTTTTAGATCAGCCTAACTTAAATGCAAGGCAAGCCAGATGGCTAGCCTTCCTAAGCGAATGCGATTTTGAAATTCAACATATAAAAGGGAAAGAAAATAAAGTAGCTGATGCTTTGAGCAGAAATGCAAAATTGAATTTCATAACAGCAATCAGTACTTATAATTCTGATTTGAATGAACAGCTAACTGATAGTATAAAATTGGATGAAATTTATCAAAAGTTACAAGCTACAGTTAAGGAAGAACCCATAGAAAGTTTAACTAAAGGGTATAGTTTAAATTCAGATGGATTTTTGCTGTTTAAGGATAGACTGTATGTGCCAAATGTATCTAAAATTAAATTGCTAATTCTGGATGAAGTGCATAAAACCCCTTATTCAGGGCATCCAGGTTACCAGAAAACTGTCACTATGTTGAGAAAAGATTACTTTTGGCCTAACATGAAATCTGAAACAACTGAGTATATAGCTAGATGTTTGGACTATCAGCAAGTAAAGACAGAACATCAACATCCAGCTGGGTTATTGCAACCCTTGCCTATTCCTAGCTAGAAGTGGGAAATAATCAACTTAGATTTCATTACGGGATTACCCAGAAATCAAAATCAGAATGATTCAATTATGGTGGTAGTGGATAAATTAAGTAAAGCAGCACATTTTATTGCTGTTAAAACCACTTTTAAGGCTGCAAATATAGCAGAAATTTTCTTAAAACATATTTTTCGGCTACATGGTGTACCGAAAGTTATTATTTCAGACAAGGATCCTAAATTCATTGGGAATTTCTGGAAATCCTTGTTTAAAGGACTAAACACAACATTAAATTTCAGTACTTCTTTCCATCCTCAGACAGACGGACAGACTGAAAGAGTTAACCAAGTGTTGGAAGATCTGTTAAGAATGTATGTTAAGGATCAGCCTGGTAAGTGGGAGGATTATTTGCATTTAGCAGAATTTGCATACAATAATAGTTATCAATCTTCAGCTAAGTTCAGCCCTTTTGAAATTTTGTATGGGCGAAAATGTAACACTCCAATCTCCTGGAATAATCCAGTAGATAGATTGGTGTTGGGGCCCGAATTATTAAAAGAAATGGAACGGATTGTAAAACAGGTGCAGGAGAACTTGAAGATTGCCCAGGATCGGCAAAAGAGTCAAGCAGATCTAAAAAGAACTCCTAAAGAGTTCCAGGTGGGTGAGCATGTATTCATCAAGGTAAGACCAAAGAAAAGCTCCCTAAGGTTGGGGAGTTGTGCAAAATTAGCACCATGTTACTGTGGTCCATTTGAAATTTTATCTAGAGTTGGTCAAGTTGCTTATCAGTTAGCGTTACCACCAAATTTAAAAGTGCACAATGTTTTTTATATTTTTGTTTTAAAAAAAATGTACATGATGCTACTCATGTGATTGACTGGAATGTTGTATAGGTAGAACCAGAAGGGGAAGTTCTGGTGGAACTGGATTGTATCCTCGGGAGGAGGGAGATTACTCTACGGAACCGCACAATTGGACAGCTGAAGGTGCAATGGAAGCACCTTCGTCCTGAAGAAGCTACTTGGGAGCTGGAAGGTAAGATGCGGGAAGCATACCCACATCTGTTCCAAGAGGTTCCTGAGGAAGAAGAATAAGTAACATCGAGGACGATGTTACATTTTAAGGGGGTGTGTATGTCACATACCCCAATTTTGTAAAATTATGTAAATTGTTTTATTATATTTTGAGACATTATGTTAAACTTAATCCTAAGTAGGGATTGATGACTCAGCAGAGTCAACAGTTGTGGAGTGTAATTCAGAATATTTTATTAATAATAAATAAATTGTGGAGACAACAGCATGGGAGAGCTGTTAAAAAGAGGTTACTGGTCAAACTGGTGGATGGAACTAGGTGGAAAGGAAAAAGACAAGTGGCAGCATCCTCAAACACTTCCTAAGTTGCAGGTGGCAACTTCCCTATATTTGGGGTCATGATTCCCCAAGAAAGTGGAATGTGAGCAGGTGGCTCATTAAATGACAGTTAACCCAACTAAGACCTAGGAAATCTTTAAAAGTACTCAATGAAGAGAGCTAAGGCTGCTCAGTTTTTATTCCAGAAAGAATTCATTTAGCTGAATGTTATTCAAGAATTTCATTTGAGGAAAAGGGAAGGACAGTAAGGAAGTGTTTGAGTGAATGATTGCAGTAACTTGATTTTGATTACAGCTATTTGAGCTGAGAGAACTGACTGATAGTTCTGAGTTGATACTGAGTTGAAGACTGTATCTGTTTTGCTGCACCTAGTTCCAAGCCAGGGAGACCAGAACAAGCTCGGGGGTCCTGAGAAGTCGCTGTCTGAGCGCTCTCCAGGAATTGGTAGGGAGGAACGGCCTCCCATTGCTGTTGTTGTCCACAACATTAAACAGGTTCTTCATTCATTTCTTTATGTCTTTCTGGGTGTAAATGAATGTATGTTATAATTATTTTTATGTCTGAGTAATCAATTAGTATCTGTAAAATTAGTATTTTGGAATGTTAGTAGTAAAATCTTGTTAGTAACAGTATTTTTTTCCACATCTGATATTATCAGATAGTACTCTAGCACAGTAGTTCAGTCTCAGAAGTATTACTTGTCTAGACTGAGTTTCCTAACTAGTTATTTTTGTTAATCACTAGTGCCTTATTATTTTATAATTTTACTGTATCCTGTGATTTATTCATCAGATACTGATCAGAAAAGAACGCAGAACTTAGTCTAAGGCTCATTTATTTGTTAAAAATTTCTTTTCTTGTTTTCAAATAATTTCTTTACTTAGAAAACAACTCAAAACAAGAACTAGATACAGAATTAATATTATTCTGTATTCCAGATTTCTTTTAACCTGTAAATACTGGTTTTTATAGATACAGCTTAAACAGCCTAGAAAACTGTTTTACATTATATTATACTACTAAAGAGAAGGATTCTTTACACCAGAGTTTTATATTTATAAACTAAGAACAAAGAATTAATATGTAAAAATATTTGAGTTTATATCCAGTTCTTATAGATTAATAATAAATCATGCACTGGTTAATTATAGTATTAATAATTATAAAAGCAATAAAAGTAACATTGTTGTTGCTTACTAATAATGTACTTACATTATTCACAGTATAATAATACTATTTCAATATATATAGTATGAATTCAAAAGCAAACCTAAATTTATTACTCACAATGTATATTTGAGTATGTTTTACTTTATGTATTCGAAAGATGTTTTACAAACATTTAGAAACAATGGTAAAATACAATAATAATAAAACAGGATTGTAAATTAAAAAGTATGCATTTAACTTGCTATTAAATAGAAGTTAATGTAGAAACTAATACACATAAACTAATAACAAATTTTAGTTACAAGAAGATAAAAAAAAAAAAATACTAACAATCATAACTGTGGTAAGGGTATAAACCCTACATATTGTTCAGAAATAGTAGAACAAGTTTTTAACTCTACAGAGCTTCATTAACAAGTTTATCAACAGCTTAATGATTCTGTTTCTCTTTTAAAAAGAAAAACAAAGCTGTTATCTTAAAACAAAAAGGTTAAACAAAGAACTGGTGTAATGCTCGACAGCGAGCTGAATTCTTTAAACTTTTATTTTATTTACAAACCAACAGAGTTAAAATTTTACAGAATGAACTAAAACTAATTATGGATTTAGGGTTAAACCCTATAAAAATCTGTTCAACCTACTAGCAAGGAAGTTAATGATAGGTTTACTTCCAGTTCACAATCATAAGGTTTAA
>LPNX011022115.1:62959-104656 GCA_001517045.1 Pseudotsuga menziesii
AGAAAAAACTACAAAATCTAGTTACAGGTTAAATATCCGAAAATAATTACCAAAATTTATACAAAGTATACAATAATAATAACTGTCAAACACAACACTAACATCGAGTTAGAACCACAGTAAATCGATATAATGGCTTACAGCCTTTCCAACTTGTTTAAAAGATAGTAACATTAAAAGGAAGCTACAGCCGGTTCGGCCTTACTTTAAACCCAGATATATTTACAATCAAAGTCGTATTGCACATACAGCCAAAGCCGTATTTCATTTTACAGTCATAGCCGTAAGTCTATACATACAAGCTGGGGTATAAACCCTAATGCTTGTTGTTTGATTTAAAACAAAAACAACCTAAAAACCCTGCAGGTCGAACAAAACCATATGGTGAAACCATCTTTACTTGCAAAGACTCGCATAAGGTAAACCAGCCATGAAGAGACCGGGGCTTACCAATGGCCGTGGTGCTGTAGTTCTCAAGCAACTGACAGGCCGAGAGAATGAGCGTAATTACCTGCAGTTTTGGATGCGACCAAGCGTTAACCAATACTCTCAAATGTAAAGGATTTAAAAAAAAAAGATCCTGCAACTAATGATATAATTTTAAAAGAGATTAAATATAAATTACCTGGTATGAATTTTTAAAAACCCTCGCAGTGATTGAAGCATGCAGTCCAATGAGGAATTGGCTTTTTAAATGGCGACCAGTCTAGTGATATATCGCCCAGCGTATCTCAGTATTTGGAACCCAGCAAAATAAGGAAGGAGATAACCCTCAAACTTTTCCTCTAGCAGCTAGCGCCCAGCCAACAGAGAGTGCATATCACGCGTTGAGGAAGGGAACAAATGTACTTTGGAGCCGACAGAACTAAAACAGTAACTCCATCGAACCAATCCCTAGCAATGGCGGCGTTACAAGGTAAGCTTTGAGCTACAGTCTTACAATTCCTTCCAAGTACTAGTAGAGCCAAGGAAGAATCAAAATGATAGAAAGCCCAATGGCAAATCGAAGCTAATGGCAAAACGAAACCAAAATAACCAGGTCAACAAGGGTTTCAGAGCAGCGGCCAAAGGCCCGAACACGAAGGAGGAATGCCAAGTTTAGGGTCAAGTCAAGTTATAAGGCGCCAATGCTTGGCTAAGACGTGACCACGTCAATGCAAAAATAATTGCATGGGAGTGGGTCGAGAGCTATAGTCCACGCTGATCTTTGCAATCATTTTTTTCATTCCAATCTTTTTCATTTGGAAATCATAATAGTCGTTAACTTATGCTTGGACCTGCTCGATATAATACAATAAAACATTAATAATAGCGTTGGAATGATGAGTATTATCATTGCTAACATATGATTTAAACCATGAATACTTGTATGGATTTTAACCTATGCATTATACCTCAAATAACTTTGGAGTTAAAACAATGTGTTATATTTACCTTGTTTTCATAAGAACTATGCCTTATAAGATTTTAGGTCCTATATTATAAGGAATAAAAATATCAATTAAGATTTAGGTTTGAAAGATTCTAGACATAGAAGGTTTAGAATCTATTTCCTTTTTAGGATATAATAGCATGAGCAAAATGTTAAGTTTTGGAACTATGCCTTGAACTCTATACTTGTTGTTTATACCCTAGTCATAGGTAAAGCTAGGTAAGATATTTGCAAATCTGCTACATAGTATTAGATGTTATATATTTGTTTAGATGGTAGGAAAGCTTGTTATTTTCCCTTCATTAAAGTGGAGTTAAGAATGAAATTAAACCTGTAGGTTTAAAACTTATGTTATAAAATTGGAAAAGCTTACTCTATACATTGATCATACCTTTTCTCTACTGCTAACATACTTTACTAGTTTAAATTACTGTATATGACAACTTTTAAGTTTTAACGTTGTCATTCTTATTTAAAGATTTCAAAGATATGAATAATAAGAGTAATGGAAAAAGATTTACCTTCAAAGGCACGACAAAACTGGCTAGTATGCATTAAATTTTACTGAATGTTTTGGTACAGCAAATTGAGGAGTATTACTTTAAAAATTGTTAGCAGTAACTCGAACTTTACCTGTCATCTGTAAGAACAGAAGGAACTTTATGCATTAGAATAACGCTAAGTAAGCCCCATCTTTTTTACGACAAATTCACCTTATGTCACAAACAGAAAAACATTTAGTAACTGAAAAGAAAATATTCATTAAAGAGAATATAAATAAAAGGGTCATTCATTTACAATATCAGTAGCATTATCTAATTCAAAATTTAATGACTGCATTATTATGAATTTTATGCTATTTACCAAAGTTTTAAATTTTTCAAAAATTTTGGGGTTTGACAGCCTACAAACTAGAACTTGAACGTATGATGTATGTCTTATCCTTAAAACACTAATGATTACCTTTTGATCCCATGATGATGTCTTTGAAGTCCTCATTTTGTGACCCTTAAACCCACAAGCCATTGGTTTTAGTAGCATAAAAGTGTTGAGTGAACAATTCACTAGAAGTCGGCCCCAGTAAGTGTTTAAATATTAAAACATTTTTAAAATTAATAAATATTTAAACCTCTGCTTGAATTTTGCCCTACCTCTCTCTCTCTCTCAATGCCTACTTTGAGTATTTATACACCAAAAAGGTGTCATAACCATTATAACAATGAATGCATTATTTGTAGTGTGGACTGAGATTTTCACTCAACTGAGGTGGAATATATCTCTCATATTATATTTTGGGTATAACTCTCTACAATAGAGACATATTCTCTTATCTTTTTAAGGTGTATGAAATTCCATGTTTTGAAGAGAGTAACTACAGTCCAAATCTTTGCATAAACAATCCAAGATATGGTTTTATCACAGACCTTTTATAATCCAAATTTCCAAGATTAATGGGTTTCTAAATAGTCTGAGTTTTGGATGTTGGTTGATGTGTTACTGTTGCTTACATTCTCGAGTGTACAGTATTCCTTAGCATGCACATACCCGTGCTTGGATAGTCTGAGTTTGAATAGGATTGAAGTCTTTCATAGAAAATTTCCACAATCTAAATTTTTCCTTAGATCATACATAGTCAGAGGTTTTTTTGGGGTCTTCTACAGATGACATACACAGCCCAAGTGTGAGTTCTGACATGCAAATATAAAGGTAAGATCACTGCATACTATGATGATGTATACTATGATGAATATATGATATACTCTATGATGATGATGTATATTCTATACTGATACATGATGGATATACAAAATGATAATGTATATAAAGTGTTTAGTCAAATGAGTGAACCGTAATGAATGTGTATGTATAATGATATACAATGGTATGTTTATATGTATAGTGATGTGTGAAGTAAATCCATTGTATTTGATGAACACTCTATGATGATGATGTATGCTACACTATGATGAAGACTCTATGATGATGATGCAGGCTACACTATGATGAACACTCTATGATGATGATGCATTCTACACTCCTATGAAATATGATATACATGCACGATTTGGTGTGATGATGCTCTCCTATGCACTATGATGTATACTTGATCGATGCATACACTATGATGATGTATATTTGATGATGATGCATACCCTATGATGATGCATTCTTATACTCTATGATGATACATGATGATCAGTGAAAGCAAAGCATAACTACTTGATGAATGTTTGTGTATGATGAGGTGTACAATGATGTACATGAATAGTGTGTGGCAGTGAAATGACATATCAGTATACAGTGATGACTTGGAAGTGATAAGAGAACAGAGGTTATCAACTGTAGGTTTAGTGATTATTTTTGACAGGTCCACAATTTTAGTCTTCCTCTTCTTCAGGGTGGTAGGGTGGTGCTAGGGCTCACAATATTGTGAGTTAAGCTATTGCAGCAGCTTATCAGTTGCAACTGACAAAGTCTAAGGGGTTGTAGCTGGAAAAGTTGTATTAAATTTGTTACCCTAGTTGTTGTTGGGCCAAATTTATTTTTAAAAAGGCTTCCGTGGTTTTACCCCCAAGACTTGGGTTTCCACATCAAAATATTGTGTACTTTGCATCTTGTTGTTTTCATGTACATTGATGATATGCTATGATTGGTGATTAGCAACTTACTCTTGATTAAAAATTTTATAATTGTGAAAATACTAATTCACCCCCCTCTCAATATTTCAACATATTTTACATAAGCTTCTACATCTTCTGAAGTCAATTTTGGTCTTGGGGTCCTTGGCATCAAAGTCAAATCAGCTATTGTATCATTTGAAAATCTACTATAAGTTTTAGATGTTTCCTGCATAATATAATATCAAATTTCAGTTGAGTTTTCTGAATTTTTTTTTGCTTATTGATACCAAAGGAAAAAGAGAGTTCATTCATTTTGAAGTAAGTTGTCTATGTGGAGTAGCTTTGGTATTCGAGTCAAATTTTTGGAGTTTTGTGGCTATAGTCATTTGGGATAGGCACCGCAAGTCCACTATAGTTGTCTCTATGTCAACCTGTAGGATACCCTGTGAAGTATGAGTTACTCCTTTACTACCCGATATAGGTAAGTGTTCCATGGACCCCTCAATTAACTTCATTGGGATTACATCCCTTGATTTCCAATCTACAGACCAAACTTTAGTTTATCTGTCCGAAAGGAGATCATCCTTCCAAACTTATGAAGCTTCATCATCTATTATGACAATTGATGAAACCATGCTATCCCCTGATTGGAAGCTACCCAAGATATTTCCCTCTGAAGTATATTGGATGAAATGGTGGAAATACAAATCAAGAACACAAATAAAAATTGGTTCCTTGAATATAACCTTTACTGATCAAGAAGAGCTGATTCACATAAATTTAATTGATAAAGAAAAAATTGACTGGGTTAAATCAAAAGGTTACCTATACGTGCATCTAGGCGCTATTAAATTGGGATTCTACCCTTTAGTTAGGCCTTATTTGAATGTTTCTTCATTATTTTGTGTTTTATATACTCACCATCTAGAATTTGTTGATGCCTTAATAGGAGGATTTGAAGGCCTCCTACAAAATGGTTTGTTTTTTCGGTACAATATTTCTAAAATACTCTGTTAGTTTGGATGAGCATTAAATTTATGATCTGTTAAAAGTTTATATTCTTCCTCTAGGGTTTAAAATGGATACAAGCTCTAAAATAATCCAATTAAAATCCATTGTTGTCATCCACTTTGTAAATGATTACCTTCCTCCTCTCACACCAAAATTCTATCAGAGCTCGTGCCTGCACAACGTGGTGGAAACATATAAGTCCAAACATTCCACCCTAACTACATTCGAATGGACTGGAATCCACTATCCTAGAAAATGGGAAATAAATAAAGAGAGTTATGAAACTTTGATAAAGCTCAAAACTAACAACTCTCTATTCCTAAGCCCCCCTTTTTTGATAGATTTTCAAATTATTTTAGACTACCCGATGGATTTCCTTCTCCTCAATCTACTCCTCTTGTAAAATATACCTCTATAAATCATACCTCTTCTTCTTCAAATCAGTTAGTATTAATTGAACCCTGTTCTTCATCCCATCCTTCCTTGTTAAGAGTTCACAATAATGAGCACAAAGGTCAACATGCAAACTGCCTTGCATATAGAAAAATAGTGTAGAGAATGAAACTTAGAAATAAAGGAGTAAGCTTATACATGATGTCTCTCCCTAGAAGTGGCCCCAGTTTCACCTCCGCCAATCCAAAAGGTGATACCTCTTTCCATCCAGGAATAAATATTCCTCACACTCCTTTTAGACAGTTTTCCCATATGGCATTTCCAAAATATAATGCATGCCCCATAGGTCGTCCGCTGTAAACGAAACTATCTTAGATGAAGTAAAGCTGATAAATTATGGAAATTATTAGCAACATCTTACTGCCCAAAATCTTGATGACATAACCTCAGACATTATTTTTCTAAAGCAAAAACCTCAAATAGAAAAAGAGCACATTTCTCTTTCATATGAAAAAATATATCATTTGCAATCAGATCATGAGGAAATAAAACATGCCATTGTTTTAGCAAATGAGAAATTAGAAAAAAGGCTAAATGCACTGGGCAAGATGTTGCTTAAAACAAAAAATGTAAGCAATAAAAGGAGCCTTGTAAGCCAAACATCTTTAGAGCTTGTAGCTAAAGGCCACCAAAGAAAACATTAAATATGATACTCATTTAGGATGATGAGTATTAATGAAGAAGAATATCGGAGACCAGAATTTCTCTTTGGTCAAAAATAAGAAGACAAAACAAAGATTATCGAACCACAAGACATGGTCTCTCAGTTTAAAAGAATTCCAAATGATTTCCCAGATAAATATCTTTTGGAAACGAAATCCCAAAAATAGAATCCCAACAAGATGTTGGATCCTAAAACCAAGGTCCTTCTACTCCTGCAATAATTGGACCTCCTCATCCTTTTGACACAGAGATGACATATCTCTCCAACCCTTCTATTTCTCCTAGTTGTTTTAATTTTGGAATAAATGATATGAATAATTTAATATCCCAAATGCCTGATCAACCCATCTTGAATATCCAATGTCAATCTCGTGCATAGATTAGAAAAACCATTCAAATTATAGCTAATTGGGTATTATATAAAAGAACACAGGACAATTCATTAACTAGCCAACATCTAGCACTTCATCTAGTTGCAAGATTTTTTGGCTTATCTTCAGAATGGTGGCTCTAGATTCCCCTAGAATCTAGAGAAGAAGTGTTAAATTTAAGATATGTAGACCAACATATTATTTCTGCTTTAGGCAAATAATTTTATGGTTCTGATGAGAATCAAGACTATGAGAATCTTGCTTATTTATTCATGTCTGCTAGAATATGTGATTTAAACATGTTAAAGAATAATCCATCCTTAGTACCATAGTATTAGACCTTAGACACTTTCATTTGATTCTATGCAGTGATTTCTATGGTTAGACTTAGGGAAATTGATCATTTGCCATAGTTGATGCGCTCCTAGTTGATCATTCTGCAGAGTTGATGCACTCCAGGTTGATCATTCTAACACCCAGGTTCCCAAATTGATTGCAGTCAACCAGTCATGCACTCCCCTTCCATAATTTCATGGATTTGTTCCAACTTGAGGAGTTAGTGCTTTGTTTCATGGGTGGGGTTTGGACTATTTTGGGTATTTATTGCTCACCTAGAGCCAATCCCACTCACCCATTTTGCCACCCATTCCTACCATATATTCAGTGATGTTCCATCATGCCTTCCCATGTTCACACTAGTATTTGTGATCGTTTGGGATGAGTTGGAGGCTTATTGGTCCACCTAGGGGGGTGTGAGGGTCAAATCTTGGGCTACCACTTGTATGCTTTCACATGGCCTCCAAGGCCTCATGATTTTTCCCTATTGTACTATATACTTGTTATAAACATAGTAACATGTAAGAAAATGACAATACTATCCATTATTGACTTCATGTGTGAATGCAATTTCAGTCTTTTCAGCTATTTTGTGCATGTTTTGTAAACTATAGCGAATTGTGAGAGTTTATTTGGATTCTAGATCCATATATGTATCACTTATCACATGGTATTAGATCTAATTGAATATGCAAGTCAATTTAAGAGTGTTTGATTTTCTGTAAGGGGGATTCTCCAAATAGATTTGAGAGTTTTCATTGCAGGTACATTCAAAAATTTGTCACCAACAGCGTAAGCAGAAATGGAGCAGGCCCATGTATTGTTGAAACCATTCAACTACTTCAAATGGAAGGCCAATATAGTTATCCAACTGACGTTGAAAGTCCTGTTCAGGGTCACCATGGGGACAAAGATTGAACCAAACTCTGGTATTGAGAAATCGAAGTTCTTCAACAAACTTGATGAAGCCTTTTGGAATGTTTTGTATCAACATTTCAAGAGACTTTCTCTTCCATGTAGATAGTATGACTACTCCAAATGATGTATGGATGAAGCTTGAAGCTTTGTTTGGAAATAATAATGAGATGAGGGGTCACCAACTCGAAAACGAGTTCATCTCTTTGAGTCCTACTCATTTTGAGACAATCCAATATTTATTCACCAAATTCAAGTCATTGGTGCTTGAATTCAAGCAATGTGGCATAGAGAAGAAGGAGGAGGAGCTCATACTACCCATACTTTCTAAGCTAGGGACATAGTACTCTATGTTTGTACGCACATTTCACTCTAGTAAGCTCATAGCTTGAAACTAGTGCATGCCTGCATTGGATGATTTCATGGAGTCTTTGACCCAAGAACAAGACTAGCTAGTGAACATGGACACCATCAAATCCAACAAAGACCAAGATATTGCTACAATATTTTTGAATCCATCCAAGAGAAATAAGAAAGCCAAGGATTCGAAGCATCAAGACAAGAAGAAACAAGACATACCCAAATATTCAGATGGAGGTTCAAATTCTTGAAAGGACAAGGACAAGAAGAAGCAAGAGAAGACCAAATGCACCTACTGTCACAAAGGGTGGCATTCAGAGATTGCATGTATGAATAAAACCATTGATATGATGGAGAAACTATTGGAGAATTACAACATCCCAGTCCCAGAGGCTGGAAGGAATAAGGATGGTGGTTCAGGGTAAGACAACAAAGAGAGGTGCCATGCTTTGGTTGCTGGTTCTTCATACTCTTCTTCCTTCATTACTGAATCGGGAGCATCAAGGAACATGGTCTCTGTTAAAGACTTATTCACATCCATGTATTCAGATTGTGGCCCAACTATTTAAATGGGTGATGATTCATATATCCAAGCCAAGGGAATTGGCGGGATCAATATTAAAGATGGGTATTTTAATAATGTATTGTTTGTGCTAGACTTGGCATCGAATCTACTGTCAGTGTACCAAATGATTCACAGTGAAGAAGCAAAGAGAGTAACATTCACTCCAGAAACAGTGGCCATAGCTGAAATATCTACCAACAAGGTGGTGACTTTGGGATTTGCTGATAATCAAGCTAGGATGTACAAATTCTCCCATTTCCTTCCCTAATCCAGAGGGAAAGCACTCCTGTATCATGCCAATGAAACTAATAAGCTATGGAATGAGAGGTTCAGCCATATGAACTACAAATACCTCCAAGAATTAAGCAAGGATGGCATGGTGGAAGGGCTTCCACCTATCAAAACCTCAAATGGTGCATGCATTGGCCGTGTGGTGGGAAAAAATCCAGAGCAAAACTATGAGAAAGGGAAAGAAAGGAGAGCTACTCAAGTGCTTGGACTGGTGCATTCAGACCTTATTGGACCTCTCCCTACACCTTCATATGGAGGATAAAGGTATGTGTTGACCTTGATAGATGATTTCTCAAGGTTTTTCTGGGTTTACTTTCTCAAACTCAAATTTGAAGTCTTTGAGACTCTCAAGGTTTGGAAATCCCTGGTTGAGAATCAGTGTGGGAACAAGATAAAAGTGCTTCATACTGATAATGGTAAATAGTATGTGAACAATAATTCTCAGGACTTTTGTGAACAATGTGGCATCCAAATGCAACGTTCGGTCCCCTACACACCACAACAAAATGTTGTGGCAGAGAGGAAGAACACGATGCTCAAGGAGATGGAAACCTATATGATTGAAGCTAAGGATTTGAGTACTAAACTATGGGATGAAGCCATTAATAGTGCTACATACATTCAGAACAAATTTATTCACAAATCAATGGAGGACAAAACACCATATGAGGATTGGTTTGGTAACAAACCAAATATTTCACATTTTCAAAATTTTTGGCTCAAGGGCTTGGGCTAGGATACCTTCATAAAAGAGAAAAGCCTTGCAGCCACAAAGAAAGTTGTGCATCATGATGAGATATGGTGAAGATAAAAAGGGATAGAATCTCTTTTATCCCTCAACTCAAAATAATTTCATAGAAATTAGTGTGCAATTCAAAGAAGAAGTCATTCTAGATTTCGAACTAGCACCGGGGAATGCTCATCTCTTTCACCACAAGATGAAGTAAGTGATCAATAATTTTCTGATATTTATGATATTTTTTATTCTGATATGTCTGAAGATGATTTTTCTGAACATGAATCCCCCACTAGGCCCAAGTGGGAAGAGAAAACCATAGAAGCAACTGGGGATTTAGTTGGCAATCCACTAGATCCTAGGAAAACTAGATCATAATTTCACACTACTTATTTTGCAAGTGAAGTGTATATTGCTGATAAATTATTCTTGATGGTTGGATCTGATCTAAAATGATATCAGGAAGCATCAATTGACCCAATATGGGGAAAAACCATGCAATAAGAGTTCAACTCTTTACAGGAAAATGAGACTTCGAAATTGGTTCCTTTGCCTCCCAAGAGGAAGCTAGTGCAATGCAAATGGGTCTATAGGACCAAATTTTCTGATGATGGGTATGATATAAAGTATAAGGCCATATTTTTTTCCAAATTATTCTCTCAATTCCAAGGAGTGGACTATACAAAGACATTTTCACTGGTTGCGAAGATGGATTCTATCAGGATAGATTTAGCCATTGCTGCAAGCAAGCGTTGGGAGGTTCACCACATGGATGTCAAAAGTTCATTTATTCATGGTGAGATACATGAATAGATATATATGTAGTGATATAAAGGTTTCCAATATGATACATCTCTTGTATGTAGGTTAAAGAAGTCTCTCTATGGCCTCAAGCAAGTCCCAAGACCTTGGTATGCCAAGATGGACAAATTTCCGCTTTCACTTGGATTTATAAGACGCAAGTCTGATCCTAATGTTTATTTGCATCATATTGGTGATTTATTTCAGGTCATAGTACTCTATGTTGATGAAATTTTGATTATAGGTAGCTTCACCAAATAAATTGGGTCAATCAAAGCATCTTCGCATAGTGAATTTTCAATGACCGATCTTGTCTTTTTGAAACAATTTCTTGGTTTGGAAATTGTTCAATTTGAAGCAGGGATAAAGTTCAACCAAAAAATGTATGCTGCAGACCTTTTAATGAATTTTAAAATGTATAAATGTAAGGAATCCAATTTCCCATTCCTTTCTGGTATCAAACTAGGTGAAGTTGGCGACTCTCCATTGGTGGACAACTCATTGCATAGGAAACTAGTTTGGAGTTTGTTGTATCTTACTCATTCTAGACCTGATTTAGCATATGATGTAGGTGCTGTAGCTAGATATATGCAGCAGACTCATGAGATCCATTGGAAGGAAATCAAGAGGATCCTTTAGTATGTACAAGGCACCAGGAACTTCAGGGTACACTATGTTGCTAGTTCTCCACTAAAACTATAGTTGGATTTTTTTATTGTGATTGGGATGGTGATCCCAATGACATGAATTCCACTTTAGGTTATGTATTCATGCTTTAAAATGGTAACATATTCTGGTAAAGCAAGAAACAACACACCATCTCCCTTTCTTCAGATGAGGCCAAGTACAAAGGAGCAGTGAATGCAGCTACACAATGTGTGTGGTTGCAAGGCATTCTTCGGGAACTTAGAGTGGCACTTGATTCACCCACAGTCATTTGGTGTGAAAATAAAAGTGCAATAAATATTTACACATATCTAGTGTAGATACAGAGGACCAAACACATTGAGATACACATGCACTACATTAGGATATCGGTACATGATCAGGTGATAGCCTTGCAGTATTTCCCTTCTGCAGAGCAAATTGTTGATATTTTCACCAAGTGATTAACAGAGAAGAACTTCACCTATGTTATCAGGAATATTGCACCTTCTGCAGACAGAAGTTGTTCCTCTGGTATGAATGGTTCAGATCCAGAACAAATGAGTGAATGACAAAGGATGAAGACCTTCCCTGAATGCTGTAGAAACCTAGGATATTGCTTCGATTGTGAACCTGTGTACCTGCAAACATATCAAACATACAAGCACATCAAAGCTATCGAAAAATCATCTACTTATCCATGCTAGTGACTAAGGAATCTAGCAATATGTACATGTGAAATCAAAACAACAGTAATGTGGGATGAAAATCAGCTTTGAATTAAGAATGTATGGAGAAGCTTACAACCGTTTCCTTAGTGTCAACAAGCCCCTCCATGAGACAAACACTTCATCCCCATGAGCTCCAAATTTTATCTCTATGCTCTCCAATGATTTGGACTATGTAGTCAGTCCAACATCATAACAATACCTCTATAGTTATCCCTCTCAACTATGGATATGAGCTTGTATTTATAAGGCTCAATGGATAGGAATAGTTGAGAGAATTGTGGGTGAGGTGGCTCCAAGATCCTACCATGGGGGATCTCAAGCTCATACTAACCCATAATGATAGGGATAAGGGAGGACACAAGGCTCAAGTTCTAGAAGCCTTGAGAAACTTCTCTTTTTCCCATTTTACCCAGGGTACCGCTTTTGTTCCCTTATGACAGAGCAGTTTATATGAGAATTGATTTAAGACCAAAGACCATAGGTGGTGGCACCAATTCTCTATAACAGGATACAGGAGTTGCTGAGCAAGGTACCGCTCATCAACCACAAGGTAAGTGCAGTGCTAGTTTTTTTCAAGTAGAATTGACAAATAGAGCAAGTTTCCACTCTAAGTGTTGGGATTAAGGGAAAACATGGAAGTTAAGGGTCTCATCACATGATGATGACATGATTTAGGTATAATAGAATTCCCCCCAAAGCATGACACTTAGAGGGATATGATAAGCGAGAGCTTTGAGAGAACAAGTTGTCACTTCAAGGTGAAAATGTCAGCTCGGTCAGAGAATGTCGTCCAGTAGGCATCTATAGTACATCAATATTTTTGACTCATAGACAGATGTAACCAACTCATTGCTGCGAACCAATACAAGGCAGATCCATGAGAGGAATAAACAAGCATGGCTACTAGAATACAGCATAGATCCATGTGATAGAGGACTCAAACTTGGACATAGCTACCGGACATACAACGTAGATCTATGTCATACAGATGCAAATTTGAGCATACCCACAAACATACAAATGTGGATCCATGCTAGATATACAAAACTCCATCGCAACCTGGGGAAAGCAATGAGAGATAAATAAATACCCAAGGTCTTCGTCTCATCTTCCACAAAGTACAATTCTATCCATGTGATTACAATGATCTGAAGTCAAACATGGTAGAAACCACTTGATTACTGGCCAATGATGTGAACTGTTAACAAGTGCGAGGGAGATCACCATTGATGTCAATGATTCCCAAGGTACCCTAGTACAATCTACTGAGTGTGAATAGATGTCTTGATGTCGAACACCCAGTCGATTCTATAGATCAAAGGTTAATGATGTGAACCTATGTCAGTGAGAAAATATGTCATTAAGGCATACAGATCTCAAGATACTAAGTTTTGTTTCTAATACTATTTCCCAGTTGATGAGCTGATGTCGACGAGAATAGTCTCGTCGAAGGAGGGCCATGATGAGTCCCACATCGACAACAAAAAACTCAGAACATAGTTCTGAAATGATGTGAATGAGTAACCATAAGACCGACTCAAAATTACTGACGTAGGGACTATTTTGACTGCAGAGGTAAAACTTATTTAACTTCCCTTTGAACATTGGGTGGCACAACAAAAGACTTAGCAGCATGACTAACCAGACAAACACACAATGCGATGTTGGACAATGCATTCTTTTGAAAGACTCAAAGGAGTGACATGACCCATGAAAGTGGATCGTCATGGAGATCAGCTGAATACCCAATTGACTGAAATGATATGCAGACAAGTGCCATGTTCAAAGGTAATGAAACTAATGCCATTTATTTGAAAAATGATTCCCTTCCCATTTTCCCCATCATGGTTTATGAGTGCCTCTTTCCAGTTTTACGAGTTCAAAGAGGGTAACAAACACTCGTTATAGTTCATCCGAATACAATTCCAAACTCATATGTTTTACAAACCTGAGAGAGGAGGGGTTCATTCCCAAAAAAGGGTCTCTCAATGTTTAATTTAAAGAGTCCAATGAAAGAAAACTCGGTATCGTTCATGTTTAGAGAGTCTGAATGACCATGGAAGAAGACTCCAAAGGGTTCTTTTTCGTAAAATAGTTCACCTGAACTGAAAAAGTGACAACCTACAGTTAGATGAATGACTCTTCAAATTCTTTAACGAGCATGAAGAAGACAAGATCACTCGACAATCTTTTCGTATTTAAGGAGCCCGAAAAGAGTTTAAAGAAGACTCCACTAGGTCTCTTTTCACGATGAGAGATTTTACGAGCCTGAAAAGAATCAGAAACAGACTCGAAACTTTGATGCTAAGTTTCGAGAGAATGACCAAAGTGTCTCAATAAACGCTCAAAAGACTTTTTCCATTTTATAGTAGTACGAAAAAGTAAAAAACGAACTCCCAAAACTTTACTGCTACTCCTCTTCTATCCTATAATGACTCAAAAACAAGTGTTAAATTCCCCAATAACTGACATTAAAGGATTATGACTGATATATTTTGAGTAATAAATGATTTTAAAAATAAAACTATGGCATCTCAAACCCTAAAATGAATTTAAAAGTCATGTAAATAGTAAAAAATCAAAACATTTTACTATTTACCCATAGTGGAGAACCTTTGGAGAATTTCTTAGCCATATTTTCAGTCACTGATATCAAGAGCATCCACCATTGGATTTGCACACCATCAGTCCCAGGTAATAGCCTAGACCCTACTCTTTCATTTCATGCCTTCAATTTTGATTTTTAATGGTGTTTTGGGCTTATATGGCAAGCCCTAAAATCATGGAAGCAGGCACTGCTCTGATCCCTTGCGGGATAAGCGGTACCCCGCTAGAACCGCACCAAAAACATAGTGCACAGGCAGTGCCACTGCCTGTCCTCAATGGAACACAGGAGGTGTCAGTTGTGGAGAAAGATAAATGGTTGCACAATAAAAACTAGCTCATTTTTATTGATTTGAATGATTGGGAATGCTTCTAATAAGTCTTGTGATGGTTTTTGATAGGTTCTTGTTGATAAAAAAATGGTCATATGGAAAGAGAGGCAACATGATAATGACAATGCTTTCACCAAACAAAATGCGGGTTGCATAGCCGCATTGAGAGACCGTGGACTCTTAAAGTTCTTCCGCACACCTAGTATGGTATCACATGAGCGACTACTAGAGCATATACTCTGGATGTGGAATCCGGAGCAACAATATTTTGAGGTTGGTGCTCACATAATGATAGTTGCGGTAGAGGACATCTACTTCCTAACTGGCCTTTTGAGACAGGGTGCTCCCATCTCGCTGACTGGTTCCCGTGGGGGGGACATTACTACTCAGGAGCTGATAGATCGTCACTGCATTCCTGGGACTAGGACATTGAGGAAGAAAATTCCCATAAAAGCAGTGGTGGATGGCCCTCTATGGACCGTGTTGTTTACCATACAGAGAGTGGTGGGAAGCCAAGGAGTACACCAGGTGTCTAGAGTGCATATGCTCTATGCCATAGAGGCCATGGCACCTACAGTCTTTAACTGGGTGGAAGCCCTACTTCTGATCTTCAAGGATCAACTGACCAAGCATCGGGAGGGGGAGCTGAAGCAATTTGGTTTTGGTTCCATTCTAGCTTGCTTCTTCTTTGAGAGGGTTCCACAGATGAGACCCAAGGTGGTATTTATAGACTTGAGGGCACAGGACCCTCTCATGTAGAGGTGGGTCCAGATTATGGCCTGTACTAGAGCCGGTAGAGGGAAGTTAAAGTTCGGTGACTCATTCTTTCAATGGTTGAGAGATCAGCTCCTCATGGTGGAGGACTATGCATATGCGGGCACTGACTTCAGTGGTGACCTTGACCTACCGCTCCCACCTGGTGGATAGTGGGGTGAAATCGGTAAGAAACAAAAGACCCTAAAATGGAAATAGTGTTTTTATGTTTTTTGATGTTTTATATTTTTTATGTTTAGTAAAGAGACTTGAATGTTTTCATGTAGATGTCGGAGCAACATGACCTGGGGGAGCTTCCCCTCTGGACAGGTGAATCAAAGCCCAATTTTTACCACATGATAATGATGTGATAGGGGAGTTAGAGGAGAACTTGGAGAGGTTGACCCTATACATCCATGATGATTCTATTGATGACCTCTCACTGAGGTATCAGAGGCCTACGACGAGAGTACTGGGTCGCTTAAGCAGACTACTACGTAGAGTAGGTCGGGCACTGATGTGTTACCACGAGCATCATTAGACGATGAGCGCATGATGTATCCACTGAAAGCTGATAGCTTCAGGATTTTTGTATGGTGATTTTTTACCTGAAATCCTATGCGATTCAGATGAGGTCTCATGACCTATTTTTTGTAAAACATGTTCATATATATATATATATATATATATATATATATATATACAGAATTTTACTTGGTTTTTATACGTCTCAAATGGTGAATGTATTTTACATGAGTTTTATGTGTCTTTAATAGTTTATTTACAATGAACCATGTTTGATTTTCATGTCATGAATGGGAAATATGCCAATCTAGGATGTAATTATCCAATGAGTCAGCAACTATATTATGTTCCCTAGGGATATGCCTATAGGTGATAGTTTCAAATGACCTTTCTAATAAATGTACCCTCCGGAAGAGACGGAGAAGCACAGGATTCCTAATGGTATAAAAATGGTTTAAATGGAAAACCACAAGTTGTGATTCCATCAAGACTACCAAGTTGCAAACATCTTGGGAGGCAGCTTTAGTTAGAAGACCTATGACTGCTCGATACTCGACGATATTGTTGGTAGCATGACCAATACAAACTGCTCCTGGACTGACCAAATCATAAGCTGGGGAATAGAGAACCCAAGTAGCTGAGGCAAGATTCAAGGTGTGGCGGCAAGCACCATCAGCGAAGCCATAGAAATCCATATGTTCTGCATGACCAAAACATGGTATAAATAGATATGGACACTAAACTCAAAACCATATTGAAAATACTTAAGCACATTGAAAGTCAAGTAATATACATATATACAAGATACTATCCAAGAGATATATAGGCATAGTACCTCTTCAGGTATAACCCATTGCGAGGTTTTCCTAAAGGGAGTCCATCATAGTCTATGAGCTCATAGGCCCCTTTCTCTAAAACTTTGGAAATAATGAAAAGACCGTACCACATGGATTCGAAATTTCCTTTCCCTAGTTTGTTGTTTCTCTGATCGTAAGTCAAAACTAGGTCACCCTCATTAAAGGCACGAGGTTGGATAGACTTGTCATACTGTTCCTTGACGCATTTCTTGTGTGCCTCATTAGCCAAGGCAACATCTCTCCTAGTTTCATCAAGGTTGTTTAAGTACAAAAATATCTCTTCCTTTGTGGAAGTATCCAGGAGAAGTTCGACTGCAAGTTTCAAGGATGGAATCTGACATTGAATCGGCAAGACAACTTCGAGTCCATAGAAAAGCTGGAAAGGTGTGAAACCAGTAGCTATTTTCACCGAAGTCCTGTAAGCCCAAAGAGCGGAGAAAAGGATATGGTTCCAGTTGGATTTATGGTCTCCAACCATTTGACGAAGCATCGTTTGCAAAACTTTATTAATGGCCTCTACCTGATCATTAGCTTGTGGATAATAGGGCGTAGAGTTTTCATGAAAAAAACCTAGCTTGGCACTTAGTTACTCCATCATTTAATTGCGGAAATGTGATCTTTGATCAGTAAGTATGGACCGTGAGACTCCGAATCTAGCTATCACATGATTAAACAGGAAGAGAGCAGTAGTCTTACTGTCCTCTGCATATGTAGGCATGTCCTCATCCCAGTTTGTAATGATAGTCAATGGCTACGATGATGTAACCATCCCCCCCAGTTGAGGTAGGCTTACAATGCATATAATCAATCCCCCATTTGGAAAAAGGCCAATGACAATGACGGGGTGTAGCGGAGCAGGATGAGTGCACTTTTTCGGATAAAAATGTTGATAGGGTGGGCATTTCTTGATAGCCTTGTGACAATCTTTAAAGACTGAAGGCTAGAAATAGCCAGTGCGAAGGATTTTCTGGGCTATAGCCATCCCATATAAATGACCGCCACATGCTCTAGAGTGGCAATCATTCAACACTTGTTCACCTTCCTCATGGGTGAGGCATTTCCAGAGAACAGAATTGATACCACGTCTATACAAAGTGTCATTCAATATGAGGTAGTATTTTGCGTGGTGATGGATACGGCAACGATTGTCACGGTATAGATTTGGCTGAAATCTTTATGTTTGGAGATAAATGAGCAAATCTCCATACCATGGGTCAGTAGTGCTTATCAAGAATAGAAATTCATCCGGAAATGAATCACTGGGCTCAAACTCCATCGAAGAATAGGGAAGATCACACATGAGCTTGACAAAAACCAAGGATTTATTTGATGTGGCTTTGGCAAATTCCAGATCAAACTCTTGTAGTATGACTATCCATCAGGAGTACTTGCCCCTGAGCACCTGACGAGTTAGGATGTAATACATAGGGTTTTGGGCTGCCAATATGGTGGTTGTGAGGAGAAAAATGTAGTGACGAAATTTTTGAACAACAATGACCGTGGCCAATGCTGATTTCTCCACGCGTGAATATCGGGTTTCAGAATCCATAAGATTCTTACTAGCATACTAGATCACATGCTCCTGATCGTCAAGATTTTCCTACACCAAAACCGTAGCGATGGTAGTAGTGGAGGAAGCAATATATAAGAGAAAATCCTTTGAATAATCTAGGGGTGTATCATGAGTGAATAAGTCAGAGCGTGTTTGATATTATCAAAGGCTCGTTGGGCTTGGTCATCCCAATAGAACAAAGTTTCCTTCTTAAGGAGACACATATAACCGTGTGTTTTCTCTGCAAAATTGCACACGAAACGACGGAGAAAATTTTCCTTCCCTTTCAAACTTTGGAGTTCTAGAAGATTGGTTGGGGCTGGTAGAGCTAAAATAGTGGCAATTTTCAATGGATCTATCTGGATTCCATCCTTAAAAACCACAAAACCTAATAGGCGTCCCATCTCAACGCATAAAACACATTTATGAGGATTGAGTCGTGTATTATAATGACAGCATCTCAAGAAAATGTCTCTAAGATAACCAGGGTGGTCCTCCTGCCGCTGTGAATGAGCAGGGAGGTCGTCAAGGTATGGTTCAACAATATGTTTTATATCGTGAAACACATAGGATGTAGCACGCTGGAAAGTGGCTTTGGCATTTTTTAGGCCAAATGGTAACTTCCTATATGCAAAGGTTCCCCATCGTCAAATGAATTCCGTCTTGTGCTGATCAGTGGGTAAAATATCAATATGATGATAACCCAAAAATCCATCCATAAATGAGAAGATGACACTTTCAGCACAGTTGTCGATAATCTGGGCAATATGTGGAGTGGGAAAGTTGTCTTTGGGACAAGATTTGTTCAAATCTCTGAAATCGATGCAGAATCTAATGGTGCCCTTCTTTTTATTGACAAGGACGACGTTTGATACCCATTCCGTCAGGGGTACAGGATAAATAAACCTAGTTTTGAGAAGTTTCTCTATTTCAGCTTTAATAGCTGCGGCCTTCCGTGGATGGACTTGCCTTAGTTTTTTCCTGACAGTTTTAGCAGTGGGATAGGTTTTTATTTCATGGACCACAATGGATGGGTCTATCCCCAACATTTCTTCATAAGACCAGGAAAAAATATCATGGAATTCCTTGAAAAGTGCCCTGTATGCTTCAGATTCTTCTGTCGAGCAGTTCTACCCAATATGAACATGCTCAATGGTACCAGTATTAGTTGATATGTCAATTGGATTTGTTTGAGTAATGTTGCATAGGTTTCCTTCAGAATCTATGTCTTGCAACAATATAGGATTTTGAGGTGTGTTGATAATATCAGTGGAAAACAGGGATGCAAAGTCATGGTCTACAAAACTGGTGTTGGGGAGGAACGAGGATCTATGATGGTGATCCTCCCAGATAGGCTCATTCATACTCATGTTCTCCATAATGGACTCATTGAAAGGAAAAGTCTTAGAGAGATAATCCAGAATAGGAAGAGATGGTTCTAACCAATAGGGCAGGTGGTAAGGGTCAGAAGCCACCAGATGAAGTTCATCAGTGTGGTCATCGGAAAGGGTTTGAATGACGTTGTACATTTCTTCATGTGGACTCAACAATTTGTTTTCCCTTAGGATCATAATCAAATGATGAAATCATATTTACTATCGATGTGTCTGTGCTAGGAGGAATGGATAGTAAAATCCCCATAAGGGACAAATACTTCAACATGCCTACCCCAATCGACTGGTAAGGAGGAGGGGACTGACCTAACATAGGGATGTTATTATCCGTAGAGGTAGTAACATACGACATACAGAAATCAAGCTGGTCAATGGTGACAATTCTCCCTAGATGTGGAAATTGGATCGTTCAAAATACCGTCGAGGTGACAGTAGTCATGGCATAAAACCAATTTCTTCCTAGAAGGAGGTTGTAAGCTAATGGGGCGTCTACCACTTCTACTTGAATAGAAACAAATTCCCCCCCAAGATTGACTAAAAGGGTGGGTATGAGACCATGGGGCTAGAAACCTTATCCATCAAAGGCTTTCAGAGTCGTAGGTGATGTTGCAAGCTCAGGAGAGCCAATAGCTTTCCAACAAGACAGAGACAAAACCAAAGTTGAAGCTCCTTCGTCTAAGACAGTTCTAAAGACCTTATTTTCGACTACTTTCGTTATGATTTGGAAAGCGAGTTTGTGAGGTAGTCTAGACTTATAGTTCTCAACATTGAAATGAATCAAATTAGTATTGTCCAGGTATAAAGCTCCTAACATTGTTAACAAGTTTTTGCGTTGTCTAGGACAACTTTGGAGTACTTCCAAGCTAGACATTGCACATGGTGCCTGAGCGAGGTCTTCAACTACATTATAAAATTGAGTAGCTCAGGAATTAGGGTTAAAAACAACTTTTCTAAGAGTACTCTTGGGTGGACGCAAAACCATGTCGAGAGTAGGCTTCTCGATTGTTAGGGGAATAGTAGACGAGGATTTGGGAGAACCAGTAGAGGGAGATTTTCCTGAAGAAGAATTGTCTTCTTTCTTGTTTGTGGGTTTGTCGTAACTCTGACTCTGAGTTTGCAAACTAATAGTATCTGAGTACATCATGTGATTTTCCTCTGAAGAACTAGAGTTTCCCTGATTAGACATGTGGTCTATCAGTTGTTGTTGAGAGGGAAAAGGATCTGTGAGAATTGCAGGTGCGGGATTTGTTTTCAAAAATTGGGTGATTTCGTCCCGATAAGGACACTCTTTTGTGAAATGGTCACCTCCGCATAGCAGACATGGATATTTTTCTTTTATTTTCCCTTTATCATTATCGTTGGTGGTTGGTTTTGGATTCTCTTGTTTGTTTCCAGGTTTTTTGTTTTTAGCTTTACCTTTATTTTTATTGTTGTTGGGTGTTTGAATACTCTAAATAGAATTGACCTCAGCGGAAACCTTGGGAGTCGAAGGAGTAGGGGTGGGAGTATGGGGTTGCTTGGTAGGTTTTACTACTAACTAGGTCTGGATTGAACCAACAATCCCATCAACAGGGACTTCTGCTGGTGGCTTTGCAGGATCGGTGCTTGGGCGAGGAGCTTGAGGGATCAAGTCATACAAAGTTCCAGATTGGGAATAGACCAAGTCTAGATATTGGGCTTGACTAATGGCTTTCTCTTCAGTAACGACACCACCCATAGCCACATCTTGGGCAATAAAAGGCAACAAAGATTTAGTAAACCAATCAACTAATAACTGATCCAGGATAGGAGCCTTAATAAGTCTTCTCCGCCTTCTCCACTGATGGATATGATTCGATATGTGGGTGGAGGTGTTCTATCGTAGAGAAGTTAAGAGATCAATGCCCATTTCATAATGTATAGGAAGCTAAAAGTGTGTAATAAACACAGTTGCCAATGAGCCAAAATCCACAAACGAATTTTGCAGAAGTTCAATGTACCATTTCACAGCTGTACCGGTCAAAGTTCGCTAAAAGAGTCTTAAATGAACTGAATAATCCATAAGGGAGTTTGAATAACACCACAAATGGCATGTCATGACATGGTTTTTCAGATCATCTCCATGCCTCCCATCGAACTTTGGAATGTCTGATGGTAATTTTACCGGAATGGGAGGCCACGAGGGGTTATGTCAAATGGGATCATTAATCAACTTGGACAAATCAGGAAAGTCCAAGGTTGCTAGGAAAGGTAATAGATGATTAGGTTGCACATACTAGTAATATTGATATGGAATATAAGTACCAGTAGGACCATAAGTAGATTGATAGATAGGTTGTTGTGATGAAGAACTACCGGAAGACCCGCCAGCAAGGGGTTGATTTTTAGGATCAAGACCGTTAGGACCGCTGAGGCCTCTAGAAGGAGGACCAATAGGGCCTCCGAGACCACCAAGAACACCAAACCCTCTGGGACCCCTATGAGGTAAACCTCCAGAGGCTTCAGAACCACTAGGAGGAGGGTCATCAGACCCTCCAGGACCAGTACAAGGGAAGCCACACGGTCCCCAGGACCACTAAGACCATAAGGAGGAAAGCCACCAGTCCCTCCAGGACCATTAGGCTCCCCAAGGGGAGAACCTCCATAAGGTGGTCCTCCGACACCCCCCGCAGTATGTATAGGTATCCCCCCCATAGCTGGCATGTAAGACTAGCTAGGTTGCCCCCATGGCGTGAAAGTATTACTAGGATATGGAATTCCAGCATAAGTTATTCCTATAGGGTTGGGTGGATAATTAATGTTTCCTACAGGTACTTTATTTTCTATGTAACCATACCCCCAAGAGGTTTGATTGGTTACAAGTTGTACCCCCAAGGGATGACCTGAATTAGATGGGGGGTTAACCACATTTGTGTGGGTAGGAGGGATATAAACTGTAAATTTCTCTATACTAGAGGTCTATCAATGACTAGGTACAATTTTGGTGACAGATAACGTAGGTCGTGCTGGGGGTTTCCCCCCAACACTAGAAGGTATTGATGAAACAAGCAAACTTAAATGAAGGGAGGAGTTCAGATAGTCAGGTCTCTCACCAGGATTGTCAAGAAGGTTCCACTCGTCATATACCTTAAGGGTACGTGCGTAGTAATATCCTCGAATGTTGTTTTTGGTGTATGGCTCCAAGCAGGATGACCAAAGGGCTTTTCTCAGATAGATAAGGTATCCTAGCAGGGTCTCCTGATATACACAAGGTATGTGGGAGCTTAAATCGGTAGTAGTGTTGTCTAATGCATAACCATTCACAAGGGGCATTCCTATATACAATCAAGTACGTGAAGTACCTTTCTATATACTTCAAGGGTACATGAAAGGTTGTTCGATATACTGACGGTATGTGGAAGAAATGCGTGAGTCCCGGGATGTAATGTGGACGAGTAACGAGAGCTCCTACGCTTAATGATGCTCGAACACATCTCTAGCCTATCACTCAAATTGCTATGTAAATTTTAACCTATAACTACCGTTAATTTTAAAGTGGATGGTTAGGTGAATGCATGGAATTTCGACAGAAAAATAAAAACCATGCAAAATGTAGATGCAAATATTTTACTTTACCGTTCGTGGTATTCCTACCTACGGGAGGGAAAGAGAGTATTTTCTTTTCGTTTTAAAAACCAAAAATACCCAAACAACTATTTCAAACTAATCAAAATCAAAGGCAAGAAACATATTCCAAAATCATTTTTCTTTTTTGAAAGCAATCAAAAGGGTAAGAGTCTCTTTTCCTAAAAGAAAAACAACAAGCACTCTACATGCATATGCACTCTATTTTTCGATTTTTCTTAAAACATAGATAGATCTAACTTAAAACAACACTATTTTTTCTTTTGGTGATATAGTACTAATGCAAGAGAGACAAAAGAACACAGAGAACCTAAAAGCTTGTGAGGCTAATCAGAGATCCAATGCCTTATTCTCAATAATGATAATGACCTAATCTTAGTCAAAAAAAATTCTTTTTAAAAGCAAAATGAAGTTCTCTATGGAAACAAAAATGAAATCAAGATGCTAATCAAATGGTTTTTCTTTCAGTATTTATAAAAGAAATGAAAAGAGAACTAACTGAAACCTAAGCTTTCAAAAAATTCCTTTCACAATCACAACCAACAAGCATGGAAGTAAATGAGTAATCAACAAGCCTAGTCTAGCCTTTGAATTGTTCAATCAAACCAATATTTTACCACAGAATTTCCAACCATGAGCATTCAGATTCTAACACACAAGCCTGACAGTGCAGGGATGAAAGCAAACAAACTCATTTTTTTGCAAAAAACGATGAAAAAATAGTTCTGGAACAAGGCCTACCTGGCATCGCGCTGGAGGGGTCTTGACAGAGCGGTTTTGGATGAACACTGTTTCTGGATAAAGGGACTCAAGCAGTGGCACTGCTTATGGCTAACAGAGTTCAGGCAGTGGCACCGCTTGTTGCCAAAAGCACATTTGTGGTTCCCTAAATAGATCCAAAACACAAGGAGAACAAAAAATCAAGTTACGAATTGATCAGATGAAGGAAAAAATTGATGAATTGACAGTAAAAAAGAGCATATAAATTTGAAATAGTTCAGATTTGAATAGATCTGAAAGTTTCAAACCAAAATTCACTAAGTCAAATGGTAGATTTGACTGAAGAGAGTTGGAGATGGAGCCTAGATTCAGACAAGAGTTCAAGGACTCAGGAAGATCATATCAACTGAGATTTGCACTGTTCCCCAGCAAAGTCACCAGATTTGTTATCAGGAATATTGCAACTTCTTGCGAACAGAAGATGTTCCTCTGGTCTGAATGGTTTAGATCTAGAACAAATGAGTGAATGACCCATAATGATAGGGATAAGGCAGGACACGAGGCTCAAGTTCTAGAAGCCTCGAGAAACTTCTCTTTTTACCATTTTACCTAGGGTACCACTTTTGTTCCCTTATGACAGAGCGGTTTAGATGAGAATCGCTTTAAGACCAAAGACCATAGGTGGTGGCACCGCTTCTCTATAACAGGATACAGGCAGTGCTAAACAAGGTACCATTCATCAGCCACAAGGTAAGCGCGGTGCTAAGTTTTTTCAAGTATAATTGACAAATAGAGCAAGTTTCCACTCTAAGTGTTGGGATTAAGGGAAAACATGGAAGTTAAGGGTCTCATCACATGATGGTGATAGGATTTAGGTATAACAACCTACCCGAGATCACTTCTTGGGGTGAGTGATACATGTTGATGGCTACAATTCACCTTCATATTTTTGGATCCATTTCCATTTTTTAGGAGAGTTTTTGTTCCCATGTGGTTTGCCTCTTTTCCTTGTTTTCATGGATAAATAAATTTTTATGTTGTATGAGGTGACTTAAGCCTTTGTTGCCAAGGCCTCCATGATATTTTTTGTTAAGAAGTAATAAGTCAAAGTAGTGGAATAAATCATTAGATATTGGTGTTCAAAATAGATAGTAAAGATAGGATTGAAGTGAACAAGTTAACATTGAAAATGTGGTTAAGTAATGAAGACATGGTCTCATTATTGGAAGAAAAATCATCGAGGATGGTGTCAGTCCTAGTAGGAGGGGAATGTGATATTATAGTTGTTATATTTGTAATATAATATTTTAAATAATGAAGTGTTTGAATGATATGTTCTATGTTACAAGAGTTAATCCATGTGGGTTGAGTTAAATGATCTTGTGTGTAAATAATGTAATTTTACTGTAAATATTCCTAGGGCATAGTTCAAGGCCAAGGCCCAAAGAGAGAATGCATATGAGTCCCCAGAATTAATGGATAGGATTATGGTGTGATTTTCATGTATTCCATGATGTTCTTATGTATGTAAAAGTGTAAATAAAAGAAAACATGAAATAATGTAACATCTACTAAAAACTTTTTTTTTACAACATGAGGGGCATGATACCACAAGTGGGGAAGAGGAAAGGTGATGCATGGGTGATTTGACTTGACACTTGTCCCTTTGGGGTATAAAATTTATTTCATATGCTTCCTATAAGAAAATTCCATCAATATTTGATTTGGGTGGTCCTTTATATGTTCCCCCATGCTTCTTCAAAAGGACACACTTGTCTTACACCACTCTAGGGAATACCATTAATACATATACATTCTTACACTCTCCTCCATTCAAATTAGGATTATTCGTCTCCCTTGAAAATGATTTATGCTCACATTCAAATCTTAGTCCTCTCTTGGATTAAGGAATGGACATGAGTGAATCCCATGGTATTGTCCTTACAATAGCAATAGAACCCAATTCCTCATTATTGGTAATATCTTGTGGAGTCTAAGGGCTTTTTGTTGAGAATATTAGGGGAAATAGGATGGGTTTTTCATAGGAAAAACTATTTTGGGAATGCCCACAATAGTTTAATCAAACGCCACAAACCTAAAACATTGTTAGTGCATCTCATGAACTAGTGAAATCTTAAACTTAGAGGTGGAAACCATAACTAATTCCTACAATTGGGTGAAGAATTTCTCCTTAGCAATATATTTAATGTACTTGCATTCATTATATATGACTTAATAAACCTTGTGTTGAATGCTTTCTATTTGTAATTTTTGTGTGAATTCATGGAATTGAATGTGTACTGAGCAAATTCAAAATATGTGTGGTTATTCCTATCATTATATGTTTATGCATATGTATTTGATTTTATTACTATTAGAGATTTGAAATAATATTACTAGTTGGTTAATAGAGGTTTGAATTTTCTTACTAGTTGGTTAATGGAGGTTTTAATTTAGCCTAAGAGTGGGTAAGTAAACTTAATAATTTTGTTTGGAGTGCCCTTATGGCCAAGAAAGGCATATGGATACTTAACTTGGTATTTTGTCATAATTTCAATTTGCCTACCTCAACCCACATTGGAGCTTCTCAATCAATTTAGAGCTATTTCAAAATCCTAGGGGTTCCTTTGTATCATTCCAAGATCTTTGTAATGAGAAGAACACTATGTTTAGATGCTTCTCATTGGAACACGGGAGATCCCTGTGTGCCCTTTATTATCATTTAATTATTGTTACATATAAATGGAACTATACCTAAATCAATGAGCCACTTAAATCAATCTTAGAGGCACCCATGACCAGCTCTATTTATGTAGAGAAGAATTTGATGAGCTGAAAACTAGATTATCATCTAAGGAAGTTCATAATCAATGTGTACAAATATCAATTGAATTCATTGCTATAGGGTTTCAACCAATCTATGGAGATACAAGAGATAAACATTATTAATTGGCGACATTCACACAAAGGTCAAACAAACTAAGAGGTGAATTGATCTAGTCTAGATAGAATGAAATAAAATTTTTAAAGCATTGAGATTGAATTAAGAGGATCCCACTAGGTCACATGGCATCCTTCTACCTCAACTAACAACCAACCAACTCACCAAGGTCCCCCAAACTCCTAGATGTGAATAAGAGATTCAATAATATTGAGGCTTACTCGTCAATGCTAGAGGATCCATCCCACACCCTTTACTACATTGCAAAGTATTTTACTATCTTGTAGCTTCATTACAATTTATACTTGCAAATATCAATGTAGCCCTTGTCAAAATCCCAAAATTTCCGAAAAATTTAAAATTTTGAAAATACAGATAATATTCAATAATGCAGTCAGCTAATTGTTTTAATTAGTTATATGTTAATGATTTCATAATCTGAATTATCTAATTGATTATGTTTATCTTATAGAATAATTCCTTTTCAGTTTAATGACTTATTTTTCTTTGCGACCACAAGGTGGAACTGTCTTGGTATTCTGGGGCTTACTTATCTTTTGAGCTAATGCAGAAAGTTTACCTGCTCTTACAGATTTACAGGTAAGAAAGATCCGGTGCTGCTTGTCAATAATCATAAGCATACTGATATATGTTCGTTGAAAAAAATATAGCACAGTAGAAGAATAAATATGCTGTTTCAATTTCAAATGCTTTTATGAGGTAAAACCATTAAATCGTTATTCTTTTTAAGGACGCCATAGAAACGAGATTCAGTCCTAACAGTATTGGTGACAGTTGCTCTCTCCTTCTAGTTAGTAATTTATAATTAATGCGATCTAACCTCTTCAATGTTTATCAAATTTTATCAAAGTCATCATGTGTAAATGCCTTAAATTTATCCTTACACGTAGGTTAAAGATGGCGAGGTTTTACGTTAAGGGTCTTTCTTAAATTGTGATCATAAACAATTTACGTCATGACAAATTTAGGTTACTTCTTGTGATAAGAAAGTAATGCGCAATAGTTAATGAGTTTTTTTTTTGTACCATTATTCCATCTTCCAAAGCTTTGAAGCTTAAAGGAATTATATCATTATTACATACTGCTATCAAAGAGGATTAAGTTAGTGTCGATGAACTAAACTCTTTTACACCTAACTTACTTGGAAGATTTTGTCCAGTTATTGTTATTATTTCATCAAAGTTCCGATGACAAGCCTGATAAATACTATAAGGCTTAACCTTTTCATTTGCAAACTTAGTAGTTTATAAATAAATACTCAAATGCAAAACTAGAATTAATCTAGCAAGAAGGTTATTTTATCATAAATAAATTTTATGAATTTCTTTTATAAAATATTAAATGGCATAACCATTACCAAAGTTATAATCGTTTGATTTAATGTATACCATATTTGCATAAATGATGGGTCGTAGTATTGACCACGCCCTTTATAAGTTTTATGGCCTAACTTTTATATTAATGTTTCTTTTGTTTACCATATAACGTGCATGCTAGGTTGACTTCGGGAGTAAAGATCATGGTGGAACTTTCGAATCACCATATGATTGAAATAATAATCTTCTCGTTGATTGCACGCCGGGACTATAGGGATTACCCACTGCATGCAAATAATTTTTTAGGGTACGTGGACTCATCGTAGCCAAGCGTTGTGTAGTTATAAGGCATTGGTGAACCCTAAACTTGTTATTTTCTCCATTTTTTTCGGCCTCCGGCCACTCTGCTACTGTGTTTTTGGCCGCCCAGTGCTCTGCAACTAGTTGCTGATAGTCTCCCAGTTTGTTCCTTGCCTCTCGCACCTCGTGAGCTCGCCCTGAACACTGATAGGGAAGAGTTGTAACGAGATACCTTCACTGCTTGAACTGGGTCGGTTGTTTTCCTTTGGGGTTTATCCTTCATGGCTTGCACATTTAGTATTCACCAGACTGTAAAAATATTATTCTTCTGTGGCCCAGTAGTGAGAGTCGTGGTCTCGCATCTCGTGAGTTGTTGGGTCTTAGGGTTTCGCAACAAGGTGAACTCAGGGTTGGGAAAAAATAGTTACGGCCCAAGCGATTATACTTGCTTGGCTTTTCGCTCCATCTCTTATCCATCACCGGTCATTGCTACGTTGGTAACCTCCCTTTTTCCTGTGGCAGATGGAGGATTTGTTCCTCCTTGCGTTGGTAGCTGCACTACTATTTGTGGGTGGTTACGTTTCGATGAAATTTTAGGTAAGAATTATTACTGACAACTTCGTTTCTTTACAGCTCTGTTTCATTACATGTTTGCTTATATTAATGCAAGATCTTAACAATAACGTGGGTGTTGTTACACAGGTGATGGCTTGTCCTTCTGTGTGGTTGGTGCAAGGCTGGGACAACCGCTTGCTCATGGGTAAGCCTTGGATATCCCATGGCGGTTCATCCTTGTTCAGTTCCTTATGGGACATTTGATGGTTGGTCGCCGTGGCCTACAAAACCCTTGTGGTTTTGGTTTACCTGGGTTAACTTGGTTCGTAGCTTCTTTTAATGAAAAACCCTTTCTTTATGTGGGGCTTACGGCTTAGGCCGTGACCTGTAAATTTTGATTTTGCTTCTATATTTGGTGTATAAAATGTATAAATGAGGAAAGGCTGGTAAAGCCATACTCTATAACTCTTAGAAGCCAAGAGGCAATTAAAAATGAGCTTAAACTCTTTTGTTTGATACCTCTATTGTAAATTTTGATACAATAGGGTTTTACCCTAACTCTGTGATGTAAAGATGTATTACTGTTTTTAAGTTATCCTTTTATTACAATATAATATTATAAATTACTTGGTTGTTTCTTTTACTGTAACATGGATTATTAATCTCGGTGAATCGAGCATGCTTATGTTCTGTTAATTTATTCCTGTAGGTTATTACATTTAAATTTACTCTGTAAATTATTTTAATGCTACCTGTTTAGGATATCTGTATATTGTTTTTATATTAACTTACCTTAATTCTCTTTGTTCTAATAAGGTTGTAAATATTATTTTATATTGGTTAACTTTCAGGAAGAAAACAAGTAATTTAATGTTTTTGAGTTGTACTTATGTAACTGTATAGTTACATCTTTAAGTACAAAGTTCATGTTTACTTGATACTTATTATAATGTTATAAGAATTGTTATTTTACTTACAAGTAAATATTGCTTTTCTAATTATATATATTATCTTAATATTTAGTCTATTTATGATGTATATAGATAGGAAAATATTTTATTGTTATATTCTTATGCTCTCTATACTAAATAATTTATAAAGAAGTCCCTTCTGTATTCTATGTTACCCTATTTATATTATAACATTAATATTTATAAAATAAGAGAAATAACAAATTAACCATGTTCTTTCCTCTAAAATATATATATATAGTAGTGTTTGTTTAAAATCTATAAAAGACAGGTTAGTAGCTGTAGATCTTGCTTAAGTTCAGTTGGATAAGATGAATGAATTACTTGCATTATCAGTCATAAATAAAATCTTAAACCAACTAGGTTTTTATCTTTAGAATTAAATCAAAATTTTTCTATCCTTATTCACAGTTTAGTTGCTAATATTACAGTAGTTATTTATTCTGCAATAGGAAAAGAAAAGAACTGTAGAGCTAATAGGCATTTGATTTAACCTAATACTACACTTTTTAACTACTGCCTTCTTTTCCTTTTGTTTTAAAAATAGAGATAAAGATTACGGAAGTGAATACTATATAGAGAACTATTTCATCTACCAAAACATACTACTGTCAGTGTAATGATATAACTTTCTTTCCTTTTCTAATAATTTTGACATTCATAGTCTAGGTCTAACAATACTCTATGTACAGAATGATATTTCTTCTGATAACAATTATCTTAATAAAAGAAAACATTCTAGTATTCAAGCTAACATCTTATTTTAAATTTACATCATACTTTCTTCATTTAAATACACCACCTATGCTAGAGTACGATCTGGATTACTCCAGATGGGGAAAAACATAGGTAGAATTTATTTTTCATCAAGAATAATTTCATTACTAAAAAAACTAAGATATTCTATCCTCTAAGTTTACATCATAACCTGAAAATGCATCATTCACTCTCACATAGATATTAACACAGAAATTAGTAGATAGCAGAACCTATTCTTAAAGCTGGTTGACAATAGCAATGGGAGGCCGTTCCTCCCTACCAACTCCTAGAGAGTGCTCAAACAACGACTCCTCAAGACCCCCGAGCCTGTTCTGGTCTCCCTGGCTGTAACTAGGTGAAGCAAATAACCAAGTACTAGTCTTGAGACTCAATACCAATCCTGAAGTCGTCAGTCAAATCTCTCAGCCAGAAGGCTGTATCAGATCAAGTTCCTGCAGTTTATCCCTCAAACACCTTCCTTACAGTTTCCCTTTTCCCAATGAATTCCTTGAAGTGCATTCCTCTTGAATGATTCTTCTCTTGGAAAATATCTGAGTAGCCTCAGCTCTCTACATTGGGAATTTTTATAAGATTGCCTAGGTCTTTTTGGGTTAGTTGTCATCAATTGAGCCACCTGCTCTGATCCCACTTTCTTGGGGGATCATGACCCCAAATGTAGGGAAGTTGCCACCTACAACATAGGAAGTGTTTGAGGATGCTACCACTTGTCCTTTTGCTCTCCACCTATTTCCTTCCACCAGTTTGACCGGTAACACTCTTATTAGCAGCTCTCCCAAGCTGTTGTCTCCACTTTTTATTTATTAAAAATAAAATATTCAGAATTACATTCCACATCTTTTGACTCTGCTGAGTCATCAGTTTCAACTTAGCATTAAATTTAACATAATTTCTTAGGAATCAATTTAAAACAAATAACATTATTTTACAAAATTGGGGTATGTGACAGCCCTTTTGGAATTCACAGGATAAAGTCTATACGTTGTGCTAGTTTGATTCTAGCATACTATTTATTTTCCCTCGTATTATCATCCAATATCATTTGTTGTTTCTTACTCCAATCTCTAGTTCCATTTATCTCTTTTTTGATAATATAAACTCATAGGCATTATTATGTCAAATATGTTTAATTATGTGAGTATATCTCTCAAAACCATTGGCAACTCAACACTTATCGATGTGTATGGATACCACTTTTCAAGCCTCTTTCTCCATACCTTTCTCATGATCAATGGTTTTAGAAGCTTCCAGTGATTGATTATGTGAATATTTACTCTCTTTTTTTTATGTTAAAACCAATGTAGTTCATGAGGAACATCCCAATCAAATATTGCTTGAATTTTTTTTTATAGGATATGGAAGCATTGAGGTAGGAAATATATTGATGTAGGGAAAAGCTACACACAAGGTAATTATGCATTTATATGGGTCAATATATAAAACCATTCATGAAATAAAGTTATATTCAATGGATGGTTGTACTTACACTGATATTTAGATGTGCAGTGAGCCTAGAACAAATATTACTTATTTATAGTCATGTTGTCGAAATCTGACTCAGTGGTCACCATGGCCTACAAGCCTTCAGTACAAATTACCATCAATACTTTGACAATGTGAAACCCCAAGACATGTGTGTTCTTTGAAGATATAGTAATACTTCCTTAAGAAGTCTTCCAATCAATTCTTATAGCATTTAGTTATTGGTTAAACCCATATTTGTTGCTACGTTGAACCTTGATGTTGGTAGTGTTTTATATTCTCATTATTACTCCACCCAACAAATATTATATATTCAACAAACAAATAAACCTCATAAATAGCAATATGCATTCGAATGGGTTGCATTATAAACCTAGGGTTATTCTTGTTTAGTAGAGTAATGGATGATAGCTTTGAAACCTTTCCCCTCTAGGACTATACTCTCTCTTCCCTCTTGTTAAAGGAAATATTGATCATTGCCAACATGAACGCAAAATGGTGATAGATCTCTAATTAACACATTATTTAGGGCAACCTCCCTAATAATTAACTCATTACAAATCCTTGCAGTAATCGGTCTTCTCTTCTTGTCTATTTGTGTTAGTGGTCTCATTTTACTTTATTTGAATTTTTTTGGCGTGTAAAGACTAAGTGAAGGATGACATGGAGATTATCATGGATAATGAGAGAGTGTTGTGGACAAGTGGGAAAATTAAGAGGGTGAGGCCAATGTACAACAAGGGTTCTACTACCACCATCCCTAAGAGGGTCAAATGTTAACATAAACCCAAGAATGTGGAGATTTAAGATTAAGGGTTTTGGTTCCTATTGGAATGGCCACGGTACAAATCTTCACATGTTAATGTGTTATGTGGGATTAATTTGAATCTACATGGAAACATTTTTTGTTCTTCTTCACCTTTCATTTTTCAACATACAAACATACCTACACACATGCATGCATGCATGCATACATACATACATACATATGTGTGTGTGTGTGTGTGTGTGTGTGTGTGTGTATGTGTATATACATATACACATATACATACATACATATGTATACATATACACATATACATATATACATATACATGTGTGTGTGTGTGTGTATGCCAAATGTTGAACTAGCAAACCCTACCATGTACTCAAGAACATGATACATTTTTATGTTTCATAGGGGGGATATATCCAAGGTCCTATAAAGGCCCAAATTACATGAATTTAACTATATTCAATGGTTAAAGAATTTTTTCTTGGCATTCCCTCTACCAACTAGCAAAATTATGCAAACCCTCATTTGCATGATGTTAATCAGGGGATGATTAGATTAAATGTTATAGTGATCAAACCAATGTGTATGTCACCTCTTTAGCATTCATTGTATTGCTCCCTATCATGGCTCCTGTCAAGTAATCATGACATGTTCCCACAGTCTATATAAAATGACCAATTATTTGTGTCCAACATTTGTGAAGTCCATTTATATTCGATTTGAAATTGATACTAATTTCTTGGGATGTTGACTAGTTTACACTAAACAAATAGTGGAATAGTTTATAACTTCCTTTTAGCAATCAAAATAGAAGGTATGACTGGTGAATTCTTCAAGGACTATGTTATTAGTGATATTAAGGAGGATATTAAATAACAAGTAGAGATGTATCACCTAACTACTTGGTTGGAGACCTCTTATCTAGAAAAAAAAGACACAGGTGGAGAACACTAGAAAGACCAAACAACCTAATTTTGTTAAATGACCATTCCATCCTTTTATGCCTCCTCTGCATCATTTCATCTACTTCAATTCCATAAGTTGATCTGAATAGAAGTGATAGAACATCAAAACCTCAACTTCTACTATCAATATGATAGAGATATTTTCAAAGGGAATAGGTGTAAGGAACAAAATTTATATTTCATATATCTAGCTCCACTGGGAATATCCAAGGAAATTTTAGAGTAAGGCATAACGAGCTAGATCTGGTGGAGACTACACCTCATCCTAATGAAGTATCCACTCAAGAGCCTCCTTGTGAGGAACCCCAAAATTTCCTCTGTGATTTTCAAGGACTTATATCTCCTAAGATATTGAAGGTGGTAGGGTATTTATTAACACTAACAATGTTCTAAAAATACCCACAATTTCATCTTTCATTGGTTTTCAGAGTATTATGTTCATGCAATTTACAATTTCTAAATCATGATAGCTAATGGAGGTAATATAAAATATGGTGATAAGTGTGAGAATGTGAAACTCCCATTGGGGACTATCTCATCAAATGTAACATGTTTTGCATTGGAATGGAGTATTATGATAGTTCTTGGAGAAAAATAATTGTAGACATTGGACCCTACTTCTGTTGGGTAAGTGTTATATTATTTGCATGTATGGGGGAGGGGAAGAGGTGTGCTTGTCAACAACGTGCCTGACGATCCCTCCAATAGCTTCATGAAAACGATTGGTAAGCTATTTCTGATGTCAAAAATGGTTGTTAGGCTGTTTTCGACACGAGTGCAGTGAGCATCAAACATTTTTGGGTTGTTTTTGGGAATAATCTAAAAATATGTAATTTAATCCCAGTTAAGGGATTGGAGTCTATTTTCTAATCCAGGTTAATTGACTAGGGTATTGGATGCTGCTTTATACCTATAGTTTTTATTGTAAGGGATTCATAATGATAATGATAAAATAGGAGGTGTGGCTCCAAGGTTTGTTGGTTTCTCGGTTACGAGTTTCCATGGTAAATATCTATGTTTTATGTGTGAATGTTATTGTGTAATCTCTATTTTTATTAAAGAATATGTATGCTTTGCTTCTCTACACAAGTTTAAAACTTACTTGTGGTCCCATGTCACATGCCCCAATTTTGCAAAAACAATTTTATATTATTTGAGGAACAATATGTTAAATTTTATGTTAAGTTGTAATTGATGACCAGAGGGGTCAAGGATATTTAATGTAAATTATGAATATTTTATTTATAAATAAATAAATGAGGAGATAACAGCTTAGGAGAGCTGTTAAAATAGTGTTTACTGGTCAAATTGGTGGAGGAGACTAGGTGGAGAGAAAACTGACATGTGGCAGCATCCTCAAACCACTTCCAACTGTTGCAGGTGGAAACCTCCCTACATTTGTGGTCATGATTCCCCAAGAAAGTGAAATCATAGCAGGTGGCTCAATTAATGAAAACTGACCCAGAAGACCTAGGCATCTTTATAAAAATTCCCATTGAAGAGAGCTGAGGCTACTCATTTCTAGAGAAGTGGTCATTCAGGGTGAATGAATGTACTTCAGAGAAATTCAATGGAAGGGAAATATGGAAAGTGTTTGAGGGGATAATTGCTAATTGATCTAGTTGCAGCTTTTAAGCTGAAGTTCATACTACTGAGAATAGAGTGTTTTACTGAGGTATTGAACTAGTCAGTTGACAGAGGGCTCTACAGTTGCATTCTCCACCCAGTTCTCAGCCAAGAAGACTAGGGACAGGATCGGGGGTCCTGAGGAAGCGTTGTTTGAATGCTCTCCAGGAGATTGGTAGGGAGGAATAACCTCCTAAAGCTGTTGTTGTCTTGTCCTCAACAGGTTCTATGTTATTTTATTTTATTGTTTTAGTTAAATAAATATTAGTTTAACTGTTATATGAATGTTAAAAGTTCATAGTTTTTGAAATGTTATATTTAGTATTCTTATTAGATTGTGATAGAGATAAAAAATGGTTTAGATAAATGAAATAGAAATAATTCAAATTTCTAAGCTGTGTTTTTCCACACCTGGAAACCAGTTCGTACTCTAGCACAGTTAGAATGCTTTAGGTAAATGAAAGAATACTTAAGAGAATGAAGATAGTAGATAGGATTTTGTATCTATTGATAGCAGAGTAAAATTTTATTTCAATGTTTAGAATACAATGAAAAAGCAGTGTTAGGGTTTGTTTGTATTTACTGTTTTATTTTAGTGTAACTAAATAAAATTGTAGGAAAAGAAATAGTAAACTACACTAGAGTTACAGTAATAGTATACTGTTACAAATAAAAGTTTATAGGAGATAATAGCTAAGTATTTAAACAAGTTATTAACCAAACAGTACTTCTTTTAAACTATTAACTAAATCTTTAAACTATTACTTAACAAAAAAAACTGATTAGGGTTATGTTTATAAAGCCTTTATTTATGAAAAATAGACAGAGTTCTAGAGTTAACCTTTTATTCTTTGCAGAGCTCTAAATAATTATAATTTATAGAATAGTAAATAAAAATTAAATGTAAATATAAACATTAAACGAAATAAAACTAAGAATTACATATATAGGAGCTAATTATTTTTAACAAACAATTTTATAACCTATGAAAGAAAAACTTGACGGTCGAAACCCTTTCAACTAATTTATCCAATTACGAATTAATCTATTTAAGTTTTAACCAGTTACATTGTTAACTGTGTAAGTAAACTTAACAAGAAGGATACAATCCATGCTTTGGACTGTTTATAGTCTTTTTATGAGAGTAAAACACTTTTTTATAAACAGTAAAATAAACACATAATTTACAGGTTAACGAAATCATAACAAAACGAGATAGAGCTGAAAGTTTAACAAAATATTTCTTTATAAAAACCAATTGTATTACATTATCAAGCTATAAGGCTAAATCCTTAATTAAAAACCAAATACATATCACGGCTCAAGAGCCAGAATTACCCAGTGTAAACATCAAGGGTTTTTAAAGTAAACTGGCCCTAACATAATACTAAAACCTCATAACTAACAATGAAACTGAAACAAGCTTCCAAGCATTGTGTTTCTCCTTCAACAACCCTCATTGCAAGTAGGGAAAAACCCATGTTTGAAATTAGGGCTTACCAGTTGGGGCCACGAGTCCACTGAAGCTGGCTGTTGTTTTCTTTTCCACTGAAGATTGGAGCTATCATGGGTTCCTGTAAAGAGCACATTACCGAGTGTTAGATTAATGATAAGCTTTTAAAGCTTAAAACCCTAAATGTATTAATACCTTAGCAAAGAGTTTTTCATATTAAGAACCAATTTGTCTTTACTTGCAAGTAAAAGAGAATTTGAGCAGCGAAGAAGCTGTCACCAGCTTTAGCAAATTATCCAGAGAAGTATTCAAACCCCTACGCTGACCCTGGAGTGGAGACAGTGTCAACAAGCTTAAACTTCACAAAGCCGAAACGAGCTGCAAGAAGAATAGAACTGAAACCATGAACAAACTGTGAGCCAAACACTTAACAAATAACCACTTGCACAGTAAGTCTCCCAACCACGAAGAGTCGTGACCTAAAAACTGAGTATTGAGACTACAACAGTAACAAACACAAGCTACGGAGCAAACAAGCAGAGGAACAGCCTCTCATGGCCGCCAAGAAAAATACACAAAGATGCCCGTAGGCCAGCGAAACCCTCGGAGTAAAATGACAAGTGAATAGGGTTTTTCTATCTTTTAGGTCACCAATGCATGGATGAGAGTAGACCACGTGCCCTCCAATTCTTTCAACCATGCAAGGGTCTTGTCTATAGTCAATCTGCATTCCATTTATCAAATTATTAATGCCATGATCAATAAACAAACTATGAGATCGATGATGGAATGTATATATATATATATATATATATATATATATATATATATATTCACTAATGATAACATAAAACTATATCATTGTAATCAATAAGTATCGAAGTTTGTGTTAATTGTTAACAATGATTCTATGTTGTTGACCTTAGAGTAAGGATGTAGAAACCTTGCCATGGAAACAATCCCACCATAGTTTACACATTTCTAGATAATAATTTGCATGCAAAACGACTTTAAAATAATTACATATTATTTGAAGCTCAAATTATATTATTTGCAATCGATGGTTTAAGGTTAGTTATGATCTCTAATAACTAATATATGTCATTTGACTATAAGAGTAAATGTATTTAAACTATGTCAAATAAACAATCACGAGGCTCGACCATAGTGTAAACTTTTATAAATAATGTTTTGTATGCTCAACTTGCCAATGACAATAATAATGAATCCTATCATTATTTACAATGATAGTTTTTGATTGTTTGTGGTTACTTGGTTCTAGCATAGTATAGGAATCTTTGTTATAATGTTTCACTTGATATAGACCTTAGATTAGAAGTTCTAGGTAGTAAAATCTACCATTGTAGTTATTGTAAACTACAACTTATTACAAGTGAGGAAACATTATAATAGTAATTTTACTATTGTGTAAACCATGTGCAAAGTTTATAAATTATAGGAAAAAAAATACTGATAATGTATTTACCTATGATTTCAACTTTATATAATTGGTGGTAGATAGTATTCCATCTTAAGATGATGTATCTAGTTACAATAACCAAACTTATAATGTAATGGAAATTTTCCTGGTAGAATATTTCTACAGTTGCAAGCAACAATTATATTGGTACATTATAAAATAAGGTGGTATTGTATATAGTTACAATAATACATGTAGCAAAGCAATAATTTAAGTACTGAGGTTTATAACTTGATGATTAGTATAGTTACATACAAATAACAAGTTAATAAATTCCATGGCTAGTAAGAAAAAGACAAAATAGAAACATGTACTCCATTGGAAATCTTTACCTTCGAGATTGATAAAAGTACTTTCATGAATAAAAGACAATACATTTAAACATAACATTAGTGATATAAGCATGTTAAAATAGAAGTAATTGTATGACGAAGATCTTGAGCTCTAATCTCACAGTAAGTATCTTTTGCTTTGCTAAGTATGATAAAGTTAACAATCTTATGACTAAGCATGGAATACTGTCTTAGAAACAAAAACTATAAAAGACAATTACTTTACCTCGTCAGAGCTTGCTTTTAAATAATCAGTTTATTTACTAGCATTTTAACTTGCAACATAAATACTTCTTGCTACCTTATGAATTAAACTCCTACTTGTTCGATCATTACCTATTGAACCTATAAGAACCAGTATTCCATCTGCATTAGCATAATGCTAAGTAAGCCCAAGTTTTCAAAGTTAGATTTCACCTACTTGCCAAAAATTAAAATTATTAGTAAAGCCTAAAGAAATCTGGATGCAGGTCATTCTTATATACCTTATGAAAATGAAAGTTGTATTAGTTATTGTATTATGAAACTAATTAATACTAATTGTTAAACTGTTTTGTTTTCTTCTAACTGCTAGCAGTTAGTAAACTGCGTATTCAGACATTTTATGTTGTGTTAAAAATTTAAATTTTTATGAAATTTTGGGGTTATGACATCCCAAAGTTTGATTATTTACATCAAGGGATGCCTTTACTGTTGAGGGTTCAACGCAGTTGATAGATGTTGGATCTGTGATAAACTTGGGTTTAGTGGGAGCTTTGTAGTTTTATTTGTGCATTAAAAGAGAATGGTAGGAAGTTCAAGAATTGAGATCGAGAAATTTAACGGCCAGAATTTTGACCTATGGAAGCTCAAAATAGAGTATATTCTTATAGATTGAGAACAATGATTGTTTTGGATCTGGGTACACAACCCACTTGAATGTCAAAAGAAGATTGAGTGAAATTTAATAAAAAGTGAGGAGTACAATCTGACTGTGTTTACTAGAATATGTGTTATTGAACGTATATGGAGAAGATAGTGAGGTAAAGTTATGGACAAAGTTAGGTTGTTCGTATCAATCAAAATCCCTTGTAAACAAGTTGTTTCTTCAAAAGAAACTATTTCATCTCAGAATGGATGAAAATGACACAATGATAGAGCATTTGAATGTCTACAATACTCTAGTAAGTCAGAAAACCTTTGTTGGCATTAAAATGGCTGAAGAAGATAAATGTATTACATTATTGTGTTCTTTGCCATATTCTTGACACAACCTAATTGTGGCAATATGTAGTGCTAGTCAGGCGACCTTAAAATTTGATAAAATAGTATCATCCCTTATACCATAATAGATGAGGTAGAAAACCATGGATACTCATAGCATGGATGCCTTGTCTATGAGAGGTCTCCCCCATGAGAAAAAAAGGGGATCTAGGGGGGTATCTGAATCTAAGGGTAGATCTAAATCCCTAGGAAAAGGTATAAGGAAGTGCTAGAAATTTGGTAAATCTAGGCATTATAAAAAGGATTGCAGATATAAGAATGTTGAGAAAATAAAGGGATCTGAGCATATCCCTTCCACAGAGGCGAAGACCTCCTTAGAAGAAAGACGGGATGTGTACCTAGCTTCCATAGGTAATAATTTAGAATGTGATATTTTCCTAATTGACTTAGGTGCATCATGTCATATGACCCCTCATAAGGAGTGGTTCTATGAATATGAAAATTACAATGGAGGAGATGTGTACTTGGGAGATGATTCACTAGCCAACATCGTTGGGCGTGGTAGAGTCAAGTTGAAATTCAAGGATGGAAGGATTTGTTGATGTACATGGATTTGTAGATATAGACTGTGTTGGAGATCTTGATCACTCAATATCTACAAGTGGGTATGTATTTATCCTATTTGGAGGAGCTATTAGTTGGATGAGAAAGAGACATTTTCTAGTTTCACTCTCAACTATAGAAATTGAATACATGACATCCACTAATTCCAAAAAAGTGTAGAAATAATATATCAATGCTATGTGCAATGATGCTAAGAAGAAGCACAGGAAATAGATCTTGCTACTAAGAATTCTCACAAGCATACACAAGAAAATAGAGAGAAGAAAAGAGACTGAATCACATGAATGAAGAGATGAATATTGGTGTGTATCCTTCCATCGAATAATTATGAATAATAGTGTACATAAATAGTACATCCCTCATAGGAAAATCGAATTGTATGGAAACAACTCATAAAGCTCAAAAAGGCTGACTTACCAAAATATAGCAAAACACCCATAGGTGGATAAAGCACTTACTAAATCTATCAAGGACCTCACGAGTTGGAAAAAGCATGAGTGATTTTTCAAGGAGATGGAAATAACATGCTAATACTAGAAAATGGAGAAAAACTAATGGAGGATGGGTTGGAAACAAAAGCTCCCAGTTTCCTAGTTGACTAGCTT
>LPNX011022115.1:105034-115691 GCA_001517045.1 Pseudotsuga menziesii
AAAATATTCATATTCACTTTAATTAGCTTACTGAACTGCTTCTGGATGAAGGACTTGCTGAAGAAATCATGAACTCCATGATCATGCGCTGGAGTGTAGAACCTGCAAGAAGGAAGAGGAGAGACTCCTTGTATCTCATCAACTGATGAAGTAGGAGCATTATATGAATGCTTCTTGCTGATTTCAAGCTCTGATATACAAACATAATATGAAATGGAAAATATATCTGTGCATACTCCTTTCCAAAGAGTACAAAAAATAAGGCAATTTATTTCACACCCTATTCCCTGAATAGCTGCAAAATTGTGATGTGAATCACATGTAAATCTTCCAATATGCTGTAGCACCTGTATAGATCTGATATGAGGCTGATAAAACTCTGATATATCAGAAATATTATCATATGGAACAGCAAGGACAAAATCTTCAATGGCTCCATGAGGATATAGGGCTAGACTAGGAAAATTATGAGCAACTGGGGAAAACTAATAGGTGTAAAAATCTGAATGATGGATGGGCTTAAGATCTAAACAATAAGTGTTTAGAAAAGATCCAAACATGTTTAATATCAGTCCAAATATGACTAAGGACATGGATAACCAGCCAATGAAAGATAGGAAAGACTTCAAACCATGTAAGATAAATATCACTGCATAAGAGACTAATGAGGAATCAACTAGTGATCTTGGGATTTGTATAGTCTTTGGATTATTCATAGGTATGGTAGATGGTATGGATGGTGGTATTACATGTGTCATGACATGCATATCAGCCTGCAAACAATATTCTAAATCATATATACAAGCTTGTGAGGAAGAGCTGCTCAAAGGTAAGTCAATATCTAGTGAAAAATCACAATTTTTGGGAGATGAATCTAGTAGACTGAGAGGAGGATCATCAAAGAAAGGTTCTGATATTTCTGATTCTTATATATCAGAGAATAAATCTATATCAGAGACATGAGAAAAGGAGAGAACTCTGGCACTCAAAGCATAAGTTATATCACCTTGGAACTGCGCAGTATGACATTGTTCTGAGGAATCAGCAGGCTTCTCTAGTTCATCTGGAACTTCGATCTTGTGCTTCTCAAGAAGATGAGACATGATGTCCATATTCTTATTGAAACAATTCTTCTCTGAATGAAAACCCTTGCTGCAATAAGAACACTTGGATGTGCTCCCTTTCTTCTTAACTTTCTTCATTAAATATTCATATGAATCTTCATCTTCAATTTCTGACTTTGGCTTCTTCACAATTTGCTTCTCTTTTGATTTGAATTTCTTGCTTCCTTGAACCAAGGAGAGCATGATCCTTTCCCTTTGAAGAATTAAGGACACCCATATGGATCAATTTATCTTGCTCCTTTGTTAGTGAATCAAGAAAAGAATTTAAAGAAGGCATTTTCCACTTAGGAACAACAAGCCTAGTTGCATGAAAAGTAGACACAAAAACTGAGTAATTAGGACCCAATTTTGAAAGAATGGAAAGGATTAATTGATCATCTACTTTCTCAATCACACATTTCTTGAGCATTAGAACAAGTGACTTGAACTTGGTGAAGAAACCCTCAAGAGATTCAAAATTGCTTGGACTTAGTGAGAATAACTCAATCTCCAATTGATGCGCTCTGAGCTCATCTTGAACTCCAAAGAGAGACTCCAATTGAGTGCATAATTGGTTTGGAGTGGTCAAATCATCTAGATGAAAGAGTATATCAGGAGAAATAGAGAGGCAAAGCAATCCATAGGCTTCATCCAACCTATTATTCGACTTAGCTTTCTCAATCACAGCATTGGGCTCATTCTCCAAAGCTAGTGTAACTCTGTATAATCCTCTACTGCATAATAGAATGGAGATTTTGGATTTCCATTAGTGGTAGTTGAAGGAATTAACAATTATAGCTGATGAAGAATCCATATTTCTGAATTGATGTGCTCAAGAATAAAATCTCTGCAACCTGCAAAACAAACTAGGAGAAAATATTGTAAGCTAGACAAGCTCTTCTTCAGAGAGGGATAGGAGACTGGAAGAGCTCCTCAACTCTGTAGAACTTGATCAAAATTGTAGCTCTGATACCATGTATAAATAATAGATCAATTCTATGTGCAATGATGCTAATAAGAAGCACAGGAAATAGATCTTGCTACTAAGAATTCTCACAAGCATACACAAGAAAATAGAGAGAAGAAAAGAGACTGAATCACATGAATGAAGAGATGAATATTGGTGTGTATCCTTCCATTGAATAATTATGAATAATAGTGTACATAAATATTACATCCCTCATACGAAAATTGAATTGTATGGAAACAACTCATAAAGCTCAAAAAGGCTGAGTTACCAAAATATAGCAAAACCCCCATAGGTGGATAAAGCACTTACTAAATCTATCAAGGACCTCACGAGATGGAAAAAGCATGAGTGAGTTGTCAAGGAGATGGAAATAAGATGCTAATCCTAGAAAATGGAGAAAAACTAATGGAGGATGGGTTGGAAACAAAAGCTCCCAGTTTCCTAGTTGACTAGCTTTTATCTTATCCATAGAAAAGCAGAAAAAGCAGAAAAAGCAGAATCTGCTATAAAGTCCTGTATACTAATTATGGATGGTCAAAAGGTGGTCAAGATCAACCCAGAATTGGAAATAAATCATTCCTAGAATATAGATGGCATGTATTGACTTTAAGGTGCAAGTGGATGCCAACTAATTAAGCTAGTGGGTGAATAATTAATCAAATAATGATTAATTATTTTATCCTAAGTTGTGAGTGGGTTTAATATATTCCTACACAAAGAAGTAGTATGGTCACATAGATTGTGTTCAAGTGTTGGGTTTGTACATAAAGCTGTAAGGTTAGATTGTGATAGACAAAGTGCAATATTCCTAGAAAAGAACCCTGCTTATCATGCTAAGACAAAGCATATTGATGTGCAATCTCACTTTGTGAGAGATATGGTTGAAGTCAAGAAGGTGTTGCTGGAAAATGTTGACACCTTGAAGAATGTTGTAGACTCATTAAAAAAGTCTGTCAATATAGAGAATTTATCTTGGTGTAAAGAATCTATGGGCATTGAGGCCCTGAACATGTGACCCTATGAGTAGAGGATGCATTATTATGCAAAGAAAAAACAAGTGGGAGAAAGTTGGGTATGTGTTATATTCTTTGCATGTATGGGGGCGGGGAGGTGCGACTATCAGTGGCGTGCCTGACGATCCCTCTAGTACCTTCACAAAAATGGTTGTTAGGTCATTTCCAATGTCGAAAAATGGTCGTTAGGCCATTTTCGATGCGAGCGTAGTGAGTGCCAAATTTTTTTGGGTTGTTTTTGGATGTTTTTGGGAATATTCTAAAAATATGTAATTTAATCCCAGTTAAGGGATTGTAATCTATTTTCTAATGGGTTAACGGATTAGGGTATTGGATGCTTCATAATACCTATATTTTGTATTGTGAGGGATTCATAATGATAAATAGAAAATAGGAGGTGTGGATCCAAGGTTTGTTGGTTTTCCCAATTAAGGGTTTCAAGGGTAAATCTCCATGTTTTATGCATGAATTTTGTGGTGTAATCTTTGTTTTTCTTAAAGAATCTATATGCTTTGCTTCTCTGCACATGTTTAAAACTACCAAATTGCATAGACATCAAGGAGTTATATATGAGCTTAAATAAGGAGGGATATTAATACAATCTAAAAGGTATCCAACCATGTTCACAAAAAATAATCATCTCTCACAATATAGAAAACCTCCTAAAAAAGTGTCACTTCAAAATTATTTCCCAATTCAATTCCATCCATGTTGGAATAAATCCCTATAGGGAAATAATCTTAATTTCCCTTTGAACACTCCACAATTTACACCCCTCTCATGGCACACATGATCATGGAATCCCACTAATTGCAAATATTCAACCACTCAATGTTTTCCTTCAAAGACATTTGTTTGCACATTAAAAAAAATTGAAATATTGTTCAAGAACTGTTGGAGGTAGGATTAATAAGACGTCCCAATACTACCTCCTACCCCCGCCAATATTCATAGTTTTGAATACACAAGGAAACTAGTGCATGTGTCTAAATTTATGTAATGTTAATAAGTTGACGATCAAAGATAACTCCCAATTATGGTCATTGATGACCTTTAGGATGAGCTTCATGAAGCACAATTCTTCATTGAACTTGATCATCATTATCACCAAAATTGGATGAAGGAAACAAACATTCATAATATTATATTTTGTGCACATAAAGTACATTATGATTTTTTGGTGATGATTTTTGGTATTTGCAATGCCCCACATTAGAGGAAATTTCAACTCAAAATGGGCCTTTCAACCCTAATTCAAATTCCATGTTATCATGTGTTAGCCAATGAAATTTCTTTAAATTTGAAATATCATATAGGTCTTAAAAAAAATTTAATATAAATTTCGGGATAGGTATCATAAAAAATCTACTTTTTTTGTTCGTGTTTTCGACATATCTCCCTTTGTTTTTACTCAAATTTCGATTGGGAGAGCTCGTTGGATGCGGAATCAAATTCTGCATCGTCATCATCATGTTTTTTTTAGGTATTTCTTTTTTTTGGGGTAGCGGGGTCCATTAGAAGTATGTAGAGTGGGCACCTGTTGGATGCAGAATTTTATTCCACATCCAATGAGCTCTCCCGATCGAAATTTGAGTAAAAACACAGGTAGATATGTCAAAAATACAAACACAAAAAGTAGTTTTTTTCTTTTCTTCCTCCAAAATTAATAAATATTATTTTATTATTTTAATTGTTATTTTATTATTTTCCTTAGGATGCCCATTTTGAGTTGAAATTTCCTCTAATTCCATTTTTCAGAGCCTGTTGAACACACCTTTTTTCTCTTCTTGTGCAGTTACTTTGTTCTCATCCTCTTTGACGATTTTTTGAGTTACAACAAAACTTGGGAAGCACATGTGGCACATTTTGATTAAATATTACAATTAATTTGGAAAAAAAACTTTCTTAACAAGCATTCCAAATGTGTGGTTGGCACTTTTAAACTGGAATATATGGGTCATATTGTTAGTAATGAAGGGGTGTGAGTTGACCCAAGAAATTGATGCAATGAACGGTTGGCCTTGTTGAAAGAGATAGTAAATCTTCCATGGTTTCCTTTTTCTTACTAGCTGCTACATAAAGTTTGTGTAGTTATGGTATAATTGTCACCCCATTTACATCCTTTCTAAAATTGAATGCCTTTGTATAAAATAATGCAACTGAGCAAGAATTCAAACCCTAAATGAAGCTATGTGTTAAGACCCAAGGGGAGCATATATGGAGTTAAATGTATATGATATGACCCCATATATGCCCCCCTTGCGTCCTAAAACTATATGTATTACTCTAATATTAGTCATGTTATACTTCACCAAGTGTTTCATCCTAGCATGTGATTCCTAAGGAAAAGGTATCAAGGCAGTGTTGATGCAAGAGGGGTTCCCATTGGGATTCACCCATAAACAATTTTGGGACATAAATATGGGAAAGTCTACATATGAGAAATAAATTATGGTAATTTTTTAGTAATGGATTAGTGGCACCCTTACTTATTTGTGAGGAATTTTCAGATCAAGACAGACCATCATAGGTTCAAGTACTTTTTTAACAACATTTGTCTTCACCATAGCAAGAAAAGTGTGTCACAAATATGCTAAGGCTATGATTATGATATCATCTACAAGAATGGAAAGGAGAATGTGGTGGAAAATGTCTTGTCTCATATTATTGCATGGAAGAGTCCTTATTTTCCTTATATGTTGGGTTAATCTTGACTTGGTAAAATGTAGATAGATTAACATGTATTTAGTCATTATTGGGTTTAATATTGGTGGTTTACGAGTCCATGGAATTGGGTGTTGATATAATAAATCCTTTTTAAAATCTTAGCCCCATTGTAAAGTGCCTCATGTTGTTCTTTGGTTGATTTGGCTGGATTGGTCAAGGTTGGCTTTCATGAAGATGCATTGATGTGAAACATTGGTAGCAAAAGCACATAAAGGACAGTGGATGAAGAAGTGCTTGATTTAACTCATTGTATTTGGAGTAGAGATGGATGTAGGTAAATAACAAGGTAGATGCTTCAAGATTCATTTGCTTGGGCATATAATGTTAAGATAAGTAGTTGGTGTAAAATGGATTGGTTTATGTAATTGTGTTTAAAGCAGCAGGGTGATGTTTCATAACATCACATGCTCAAGCATACAATTGTACGCATTTTTATGGAGTGGATGTAATCACACATGTAATGCCCATGTGGTTGTAAGATTATTTAGGTACGTGTACCCTTATTTATCGGTTCACCAATGTAATGTCTAGACATATATCTTGGTGATAAAAATAAGGGGGGCATGTTGTAATTCTAGATACTCGAATTTAAACGTAGGGCTTTACCCCATTCAAGTTTAAAGGGGGAATGTTGAGTTAATATTGACTCAATAAAATAGTAATCAAATTAACATGTATTTAATCGTTAGTGGGTTACCATTGGTTCTTTATGGGCCCATTGTATTAGGTAACCCATTGTATTTGATGTGATATAACCCATTTAAAAGCTTAGTGTTATCCATTGTAAAGTGCCTCATGCAACTCATTGTTTGTTTGGCTTGGTATGATTGGTAAGGGTAATAAAGGATATATCTTTGATTTTTGGTTTTCCTAGTAAAGGATTTCTAGGGAAAATCTCTTATCTATTGAGATTTGTTGGTTTTCATAGTAAAGGATTTATAGGGTAAATATCTTATCTATTAAGATTTGTTGGTTTTCCTAGTAAAGAATTTATAGGGTAAACCTGTTATCTATTGAGATTTGTGTGTTTAGTTCTTATTTCCAAATTATTTCTATCAGCAAGATTAGAACTAATTTTAATATCCTTACTATTACGAGATTGGACTGAAAATTTATGCCATGAGTGGTTCGAAAATGTCAAGGTTATTCAACTCATCCAATAGATACAAGAGGATTCAACCTCCCTACAAGCTATACCTAAAAACACGAAACCTTAAGGTATAGAGGGTGTATATTTTTGGTGCAAAGCTTTTCTTTAAAATAACATATTAGCATAATCACATTCCTCTCCCACAACATGGTACCTTTTCTTTTTGAACAATATGAATGGATTAATCATTCATTCTTTTGGGGTGGCATGAATAACTGCATACAAACATTTGTCTTTGAATGTGGCACACAACAACAAAATGAGGGTGAAATAGTGAAGACCCCTAGGGAATTGCAACCTCTTCCAATCCTTGTAACAATCCAAGTTGTTATTTCCATGTATTTTATCATTTGACTATCTAAACCAAGCAATAAATTAGTCATCAAGGTGGTTATTGATCACCTTTCCTAATATGGCCACTTTTTGCCTTATAGCACTTGTTTAAGCCATCCTTACATGAGTATACATGCATCATATTTTTGAGTTACATGACATTCCCATTTCCATTGGGGCGAATCATGATCCTACCTTCACTAACAAATTCTAGAAGGGGTTATTTAAACTACAAGGCACCCAATTGAAAATGAGCACAACTGATCACCCCCACTATAGATGGCCAACAAAAAGGTGTTTAATAAGTACTTGGAGACTTATTTGAGATGTTTTGCAACAAATGGAAATGACCAGTTTGTTCAATGCTTACCCCTCAAAAAATGGTGGTAGAATACCACCTATCATTGTGTCACCAAAATGCCACCCTATGAGATTGTTTATGCACATAAGAACTATATTATAATAGCCTTGTATTTAGTAGGCACATCCAAGTTCTAGGAAGTGGATATCAATCTTTACATCAAACTTAAAAAATTGTGTACACTCAAGGACAATTTGGTCTTGGCTCAAAATAGAATGAAGCAACAACAAAATCAACATCACTTTGAGTGCTACTTTGAAGAAGGAGATCACAATTGAGATTCTTCATCTCTATCCCTATAAGTAGACATATCTTTAAAAAAAGGACTACCTAAAGTTATCACCCAAGTCCCATGGCCCATATGATATCCTACAACGCATTAGACATGTAACCTATAGATTGACTCTATTATCACATTCCAAGATCTACCCCATATTTAATGTGTCCTAATTGAATAAAGGTGTATGATTAAATTTCCAAGATTACAACATTTTTCGTGAACCTAACGAAGAGGGTTCCATTTGGTTTAGTTGTGTTAGAATAATCCGTCAGGATTATTGTAAATAAATAAAAAATAGGAATATGAATAGATAGGAAGCCAAACAGGCTGAGCGGAAGGTGAAACCCAACCGCCAGGAGATTTGTATAAGTATAGGATTTTGCATTGGAATAGTTAATAAATCGGGAGTTATTACCAACAAGTGGTATCAGAGCAAGGTTCCATAACTCCTGCCTGCCAGTCTACCTGCCATTCTCCTGCTTCCTCTGTCGGTTCAGCTCTGGCATATGCCCTCTGCGTCCTCTTGCCAGGAGACGTTTCAAAAATTTCTGCCCGCAGTATAGAATTTGCTAGTTTGGCATATTCTCTGCGTGCATGCGTTATTGAGATGTTTTACTAGTCCATTGTCATAAACCCTAATCCTTTGACGCTGATGAGATTTCTGTGAAATTGTTGCATGCCATCTCAGATTTGAGATCTGTGAGTGAGTGCATGACCTGGTGTGACACTCTCTAGTGACTGCGATCTGTGATCTCATCCATAACCATGACTGTCATTGTTATTGTAGCTGTTGGTTCTAGTATTCTGTTGCTCGCTTCTGGGAACTGCTTTCTAGTGACATGTTACTGCCTGCATTGAAGACTGCCAAAGGTCGTTGGAGACTGCTGCGAGCTGAACAATCCCTCACGAACCCTAATTTATCTGATAATTTAGTTGTTGTTGGCCCGTGCAGCCCCTAACCCACCATTTCTGCGTTGTATGCTGAAGACCAGCGTTGGAGGGGTAGTGGAAAGACTGCGTTGTGAAGGTGCAGTGAGAACGTGGAGTTTTCTGTTGCGTGCAATCATTCAGATGCGTGGAGGTAGAACGATTTTCCTGCAATGTTTTGTATGTATTATTTTGTATAGCTCGTGGATGTAGAACGATTTTATTCTGCATAGCTCGTAGAGGCAGAACGAACTCGTGGAGAAATTGCCTATTGTCTACCAAGATTTAGTGGTGAGGATAAAGCTGAATACCGAATGCAGTGTGGAGCTACGTCTTGTAGAAGAATTTGAAACGACTGCTCTCTATTCCACGGTTTTTTGTATTAAAGACTGAACCTGAAGCTGCCTGGAGAATTGTACACGCTGCCTGAAGCTGAAGCTGCCTGGAGAATTGTGAAGACCTGCGTTCTGGTATTAAATACCAAGCATGAAGTTGCCTGGAGAATTGTACATGCTGCCTGAAGCTGACTGAGTATTGTGCGTGAAGAGATTACTGCCTGTAGATTGCTGCTTTCCTGAAAGCTCGTTTATATATGAAATATCGGTGAACCCTAATTTTTGCAGACCGATATAAAGATGGTATCTATGGTTTTGTTATTTTTATAACAAAATGGATTTGGTTTTATTATTATAACAAGATTGTTTGTTGGATGATAATGAGAAGCTGAGATACGAGCTGTGGTGTTCTTGATTGTCGAGACCCTAGTCCAGACTGTGAAGACTGAAAAGTATTCTTGCTGAGCCTGAAGACTGAGATTGATATATTGCAGACCAATCTCAGAGATGAATATTGAGACTAATATATGAAAATGTTGTATGCTGTATATTATGTTGACTGATTGCTGGTGACCGATATAAGCCTGTGTATGACTGACAGTGATATATTTTGTATCTACTGATATATTTGCTATAAACTTGAATTGTATTCACCTTGGCAGAGACTGTAGACCTACAAGGTTATTAATTTTTTATTTCTCTTTGAAAATTACACTGACAATTGTAAAAATGCAATCTATAGCATCTATAGTCGGTGCCACCCTTACTGGGAAAGACACCTATTCAGAATGGTGGAGGAAGATCAAATCTGCCTTCATCTACAATGACCTTTGGGACGGCATTTGCGAAGGCACCACAATAGAGACAGCAGCCGGAAAGACCATAACCACAGACCCTGGATCTCTAGAATCAGAGAAAGAGAAGGCCATTTGGAGAACAAAAGACAAGAAAGCCTTAGCTGTAATCACTGCCACTGTCAGTGAAGAGGTGAGCCAGCACATATTGCCTGCAAAATCATGTTTTGAAGCATTAAAAACATTAAAAGAACTGTATGATTCACACAGTGAAATGGAAGTTATTCAACTAATGTTAAAATTATTCAGTCTTGAAGTAAAAGACAATGATCCTATGTTAGTTGCCTCTGAAATCAAAGCCATCATGCACAAGATTCAAGCCTCTGGTATGAAACCAGATCTTCCTCTTGCAGCATTTGTAAAATCTTTGTATCCTACTCACTCCAACTATCTTGAGTCATTGCAAGCTAGTGACAAGTTCAAATCTCTAACATTTGACACCCTGGTAGAAAAGATAGCTGACAGAGAGAAAGCCTTTGGTAAGAAGACAACTGATCCTACTGGAGAATCACTTTTCTTTGCTCAAAAAGCAAAGAACCATGCCAAAGACCAATCCAAAGATCATGCTAAAGGAGAAAGCAGCAAAAGAGGACGAGGAAGAAGA
>LPNX011022116.1:5499-117517 GCA_001517045.1 Pseudotsuga menziesii
ATAAAAAATAGTATGGCAGGTTCATCATCCATAATATTCATATAAAGGTTAGGATCAGATTTACTTTTGGTGAATCCCAAACTTGTCAAGAATCTATCTATTCTACCATGCCAAGCTCTAGGATCTTGCTTCAGTCCATACAAAGCCTTTTCCAACTTACATACATGGTCTCTTTGTCTTCGAATTCAAATCCTTTTGGTTGTTCGATGTAAACCTCTTCCTCAATCACACCATTAAGGAAGGTCATCTTTACATCCATTTGGTGTAAGGCCCATTTCATCGTGGAAGCAATTGCCATGATGGTTTTGATAGAGGTGTACCTTGCTACTTGAGCAAATGTCTCTTCATAATCGATCCCTTCTTTCCGAGAGAATCCTCTAGCCACAAATCTTACTTTGTACTTTTCAATACTTCCATCAACAACGTGTTTTATCTTGTAGATCCATTTCAAAGATGCCACACTCTTGTTTTCTGGTTTGGGAATAATATCCCAAACATCATTCTTCATGATCAACTGGTATTCTTCCGTCATTGCTTCAACCCATTCTTTCTTCTATGCAACTTTGTTATAGCTGTTGGGTTCTTCATCTACAAGGTCACACATCAAAGCTACATAACTGGAATATGGCTTTTTATATTTTGTTGGTTCTTGTGGAGCCTTCTAGCGCTCCATATCTTTTTTCTTCTTGTATGATTTCTCTTACCCAAGCAGGTTTTCTCTTTCGAGAGATATCCATAGTAGGGGGCTCTCGTGGTTCTAGCATGTCATGATCTTCTGATGCTACTATTTCAGGAGAGGTTTAAACTTCTACCATTATGGGAGGTACATCCTCTTCATGTACTTCTTCAAGCTGAGACCTTCTAGACTTCTTAAGAGTTGTCTCTTCATCAAATGTTGCATCCCTACTAATCTCAATATGATGGAATCCTGAGATGTATATCTTGAAGGATTTGGAGACTTCATAGTATCCAACAAATATTCCCTTCTTTCCAGAAGGATCCAATTTGGTTCTCTTCTCTTTCGGAATATGTACATATACTGGGTTGCCAAATATCTTGAGATGGCTCACTTCAGGTTTCTTTTCGGTATACATCTCTTCAGGAGTCTTGAATTCAAGAACACTGTGAGATAATCTATTCTGTACATATATGGTTGTTCATGATGCTTCATCCCATAGGTGCATAGGGAGGTCTTGGTCACAAATCATGGTCTTCACTGCTTCCATGATAGTTCTATTATTTCTTTTCGCAACACCATTCTGTTGGGGATTATAGGGAGTGGTTAGTTCCCTCTTGATCCCTGCCTCCTTATAGAATGCTTCAAATTCCTTTGAAGTGTATTCTCCACCATCATCTGATCTCAATGTCTTGATTCTCTTTCTCCACCATTATCTGATCTCAATGTCTTGATTCTCTTTTCCAAGTGGTTCTCTATCAAGTCTTTGAATTCCTTGAATTTTTCGAACACTTCACTCTTATTCTTCAAGAAGTATATCCAAGTCTTTCTTGAATAATCATCAATAAATGTGACATAGTACTCATATCCACTTAAGGATATGGAGGGCATAGGACCACATACATCCTAATGAATTAGTTCCAATGTACCTTTGGTCTTTGTTTCACTTTTCGAAAAGGGATTCTTGATGTTCTTTCCTCTTGCACATCCTTTGCAAGTTCCCTCATGTTTGATCTTCATATTTGGTAACCTTGTTGCCACCTTGCTCATAGAGGGAAATGCTTCGTAGTTGATGTGAGCAAGTCTCCTATGTCACAGTTCACTTGAGCTAGTAGTCTCATGGACAAGGGTTGTCTCTGGATGTCCTTTGAGCTTGTATAGTCCTCCTCCTTCTTCTCCAATGACTACAACATCTTCAAGTGTCTTTCCCTTGGACCACATAAGTACTTGTCCATCTATAAAAACAACTCTATATCCTTTCTTATATAGAGTAGAGATGGAAAGCAAATCTTTTTCAAACCTGGTACATACAATACTTCCTTCATCTTCATGGAAGTTATAGAGTCAAGCTTGTAGCTTGATTCACCAATACCTTTGATGGGATATTGATAGTCATCTCCCAATGATACCTTTTGGGGAGAGTTCTTGTCTTCAAGTCTCGACAGAGTTTGCTTCTTCCTTGTCATGTGCTTTAAGGCACCACTATCAATAAGCCACATGTCTTCTCCAAGTGTTACAGACCTAGAGAGTGCAGAGAATAGCACATATTCTTCTACATCTTCACCTCTAGTTTTCTTTCAAGGCCTTTCTTCTTCTACATCCTCATCTTCAGCTAGATGAGCATGATGTCTCTTGTTGTTGTTGTTCTTTGGTGATGGACATTCTCTAGCAAGATGTCCTATCTTATAATAGTTGTAACATTGATACTTTGAGTAATCCTTCTTCTTCTTCTTCTGAAATTTCTTCTTTGAAAGCTTATGATTACTCTTCTTGAAGTTTGATTGTTTTCTTCCTTTAGTATGGGTGGCTAGAGCCTGATCATCCTTTTTGAGGAGAGCTTCTCTATTGGCTACTCTAGCTTCTTCTTGTATGCAATCTTCCCATACTATGTCAAGCTTCATACTTTCTTTTTTGGCACATAGAGTCTGAATGAATGAGTCCCAAGGTCTAGTGAGACTATTGAGAGCATTCATAACTAGTCCATCCTCATCGAGGGTGTCTCCAATAGCACTTAGGTGTTCTCTAAATTGAGAGACCCTTGTGAAGTAATCTTGAATACACTCTCCTTTGCTCATCTTAGTGCCCTTTAGTTGAGCTCTTAGATTCATCTTTCTGTTGATGTTCCTTCCCTCATACATTCTGGAAAGTGCATCATACATTTGCTTAAGTGTCTTCTTAGATGATACTTGAGGGATCAAGTGATCCTTAATAGAATCAACAATGATCCTCATTGCCTTGATTAGGTCTTTTTCATGCTTCTCCATAGCTTCATCTTCTTTAGGTTCTGCAATCTCATCCTTGATGTACTTCTCAAGGCCATTCTCTTTCAGAATGAGACCAATCCTGTACTTCCAAGCTAAGAAGTTTTCTATGCCTTCTAGTTTGTCCTCAAGCTTAGTGCTTCGAGCCATCTTGTCTAGTACGTCACTAAAAAATGAAATTTATCAAAATATGAGGCTGACCTTACCAGTAGATGTGCTTGACTGAGGCGAGTTGGTTGGTCCAACTGATTTCTGGAGATCCCAAATATTCACCCTTCAAATCCTACTGACGAGGTTGCAGTTCTGCAGAATTTCTGGTTTTGGTTTTCTGTAGTTTTCTGGTTCAGGGCCAAACTAGGGCTTGGCTTTCCTAAAGCTTCAACCACCCAAAAACTTCGATCCTGGGCTCAATAGATGCGCTCTAGAGAGGCGCAACTTTCTATGTAAGTAGATCTTCGAAACTCCAACTTTTGTAGAAACCCTAATTTCTTTTGGAGAGGGAGGAGAGAGAATTTCACCTTGTGAAAGTTGTTCTAATCAGGTTAACTCTGATACCATGTTAAGATTTCATATGCTAGACTAGATTCATTAGTGTTCAATTCAAAATCATAGCAACAACATATCCAGAATCATTGATAGAAACACAATCACAAGATAGACACAATATTTATCCCGGGAAACCCTCAAGGGGAAGAAAACCCAACAAAACTTCCTCTATATAAGATATAACCCCAAAAACAAGTATTCTCCTCCTTCTGTTATGTCTCTCTCTCCCTCTCTCTCTCTCTCTCCTATGCGCTACTCAAGTGAGTGAGTCTGTGTACAAATAAGAACCACAACTCCTCTATTTATACACATTGAGCCAACTGACTTTTACCCTAATTAAGTTGGCCCCACTAAACTATTTGGGCCGACTTCATCTAGGAAGACTCAAAACAGTATATTATATTATTCATTAGGGTAATAATGACCCGACTTACAATGGAGGCTTTACCTCATGACTCTATGATGACCAAATACAATAGTAACACCTCGTCGAAGGAATAATAACATCTCCCATGGGTTACATCAGTAAAATACATTTATAATATCCTTTGAAGTTACAATATTTCAACAGTATCAATACCACTACTAGCTCCCATCCGTAATTTAAACACATGATTCTAGTTCAAATGGATGATCATACCAGCACCACACATCGTGTGTTGTCCAACCCCATCAAAAAGATTGATAAGCTGATTATCTTCAAATAAAAGGTAAGAAATGAACTTGGAAACCTTAATAAAGCGACCCTTACGAAATTATGTGAACAATGAAGGATCTTTAGTACTCGCATGCACAACAATAAGTTTAGTGTCCTAAAAGATGTATTGATTCCCAACCTTTCATACTTCCCAAACAGTAAAAAAGAGTAACTCCTTATATTTAAGGTATTTTCCACACCCAACAAAACATGTTCTCCTCAATAGTATGACAATCCCATGTGTCCAAACAAAAAAAAATGTAGGATTTTTCCAAATTCAACCCAAACATTAAAAAAAAATCAAATCATTCATTCCAATATTTTTTTTTAAGCAAAAAAAAATACAAAACCTCTATTCCTTAATCCCTAAGATGGGACTCAACCTCCACTTGACAAGATCTTTGATGATCCTTTGCTTCTACTACCCTTTAAATTTATAAATTTAACAAAACAAAAGTAATCTGAAAATCAAGGGACCCAGAGTTGTATCTCTCAAGCCTTGAGGGCGCTTTGAAAACCAGTCGGTACACTTGCTTCTATTTTATTGCTCATCGAATTACTGTAAGTCAGTAATTCGTTCCATTGACAAATTCATATTCACGGCTTTCCTGTTACTCCGCTCTGAGCACACACTTTCAGCCATCGACAAATTCATATTCACGGCTTTCCTGTTACTCGGCTCTGAGCACACACTTTCAGCACGTATCGATGTCTTCTACGGCCCTCTCATGGCTTTGCAACTGTTTGCAAGAGAAATTTAACCTACATACTGTGAGTTTTTACCACCGATTTCTCTAGAATTGCTTAAATTGATACGCAGCTGTTTTTATGATATATTTAGAGCGTCCCTGTTTAAACTTTTGCTTCATTTTGATGGAAAGTAAGATATTATGTCCTTGGTAAATAATGTACAGAGATGCGTTCTTTCATTCATGGCAGGACATTGACGCAAATGGCATTTCAAAGAAGAAAGAAAAAGATATACTGGTTACGCTGGCTACGGTGAGTGTCTCTTATTTCCATGTAAAAATACGAAATAATCAAATTTGCCGTGGCTTCTCAGAAATAATCAATTTGTCGAGGGCCGAGTTAAAAGTCATAGTCACTTGGAATAATTTGAATCTTGCCTCTTTTCCTCCCTTTTTCTAGGAGTAAATAGAAATTAGCTTGAGATACAAGGTTCCAGTCTAGATGGTACATAGGCTTAGAATGATCACTTTTTCTTTCATTCATCTCAAACAAGAGAATTTTAATGCAGGCATGCAGACACTTGCGTGAATTCGGGGATGATATTGAACATGTGAGACTCCTCTCTTTTTTACGAGTTCTAGATATATAATTTTAAAATCCATTTTTTAAACTAATAATTTGTTTGAAATAAAGAATTTCAACAAGAATTTAGTACTCAGTCTTCAATCATCACACTCGTCTATTCCAGCGTGATTTTTTCATCAGTAAGGTTTTGCAAGTTTATTTGCACGCGTTAGATTTCTTTTGAAAGAATGCTTCTTATATTGACATAAAAATACAAAGTACAGAATCGTCTCCCATCTATTTTAGAGGACAGTAAAATTGTGTTAAAATAGATTGAACCCTAAAATCACATTTCATAGCTTGTTTCCTAATGAGAGCACCCTTAACCGTAAGTGGGCCTTAAGTTCAGCTTTCAACATCCCATGCAAATATTCTAAAGAGAACTTTGAGTTGTTGAAAACTACGCAACATCTCATCTTCCATATAGAGTACAGCCGAACTAATGGAATACAATGTCAAACTCCATGGAAATGAGGTGCGGAAACATCCCTATTGCCTAATAGGGCAACCTTCCAAAAAAAGTCTTTTCATAGAATATGATTCCAGGAGGCTAAAAAAAGATCCAAACAGGCTCTAGCACACATGCAGTTCCAAAAGAGGTGGTGTCTCAGTGACCCCACAATGTGGGCAAAGTGCATTTGAAAAACCAAATTCTCAATTGATAAGAGACGCTGTGCTCCCAAACTGGAGCAGGATTATATTTTATATGATGCTGATGCGGTGCTTATTCCCCCACCCACTTGAGCCTATTACATAACTTATTATTGCAGAGGGAGCAGAATAGACGGATTCTGGGGCCTATACTAGATATGCCTGCCTATGCTTTGGCCCTAGTACAGAAATTGAAGTGGGGCAATATGGACTTCAAATGATCAATCCACTTCCTTTCCTTATCCCCAATACCCCATCTTCCATTGCGTATCTCCCTAAGCAGATGTCTCACATGCAACATCTCATATAATTGACGAAATTGGTAGATCCGAATCAACTAATCTAACACCACAACCAATCCCTCCAAACAGGTCTCAAGTACTATTATTTAGTTTATATGCCTCTTCTATAGGGACGAGGCTCTGGAATTCTTGTATTGCGATCTGGTTTGATCTAAGGAGGCCCTTCTCATGCAGAGTAAGGCCCATGATTCTAGTCTCTTGTACCTAGGTCCCAAAGGTCAACCCACACAAATAGACCCTGCTTTGCCAAACATTTTAGTAGGAACCTCTCCATATGGGAGAGTGGAGCGCTTTGTATCTTCCAAGGCCAAATAGTTTGGCTAGCAACATCGTTGCCCCTTATATAGTCCAAAACATGCCAAGTATTGGCGATGATTTCAGACCCTAGATTCTAAACTCAGGCCAACAGTAAAGTTCATTAATATCGACATATTCAATATCCTAACAAGGATAAGAACTTACTGAAGACACTAATGGATGTTATATTTTTATAGTTATAGCAGTATAATTCAATTGCATCTAATAACCAAGATCACTAAAAGAATAACCAAGCACAGTAACAATAGACAAAGAGATTTGACCTGGGAAACCGCAAAGGGAGAAAACCCAACAACCTTCTAATAGAGATAATCAGTTCAAAGATTAGTGTACATCAAGGTGGCAGAAATATAAACCCCAAGAATATAAGAGAAACTTCTCTAATGATAGATAAACCCAAAAATGTCTTCTACTAGCTTGAGCGAACTTGCTTGATGATGAAATTGAGTGAGGGCACCTTCTGCTTATACTTTATCATGCGGACCTTTTAATTTCCAAGTGGGGCCAACTTGTCTTCTTCGTTGGGCTGATTTGTCTTCTGGATGCTTTTTTCGGGCTGACTTTGTGAGGATGCCTCACGCAACTACCACTTCAACACTCCCTCTTAGCCAAGGAGGCATCATCATGCTAGAACACATCTGGATATCATCTGTACATCACGATTGTCTCAAACATCTCTATATCATAAGGAAGGTCTTCCAACACAATCTTAGTCCATCAAGAAGTGTCAACAACTCTACACAGTCCATTGGGGAGTCAACATACATCAACTCAACCTAGTCCATTGGGGAACATGCAACGACTCAATTCGGTTTGTCGAGGAGTCAACAACTCAACCAATCCATCGGTGAGTCCATACATATGTACTAGTGTGTGTCAGTGTGCACCAGCCTCTCCACCCCTTCTTAGGGTGTTCGAGAGATCACCTCATGTTGTTGTATTTGTAACTTTGGAAGATATTCTGATGTATATTGTCATTGTATGTTGTTGTACCCCCATCGGAGATGTGTTTCCCTCCTTTCGGGATGTCATTATTGTGTATGGTCCTTGAGGTACAACCTCCATTGTAAGTTGGGAAAATAGTCCCTAGTATAATATAATATAATTTGCTTTCGGAGTTTCTCTAGGAGAAGTCAGCCCAATCAAGTTGGGAGGTCAGTCACTTGAAGGGTATAAATAGGGAGGCGCCCTCCCTCATTTATACACACTCACACTCACTCAAGTTCGCATAAGGAGAGAGAGAAGGACAAGAAGGAGAGAGAGATAGCTGCAGAAGACTTCTTATCGGGTTTTTCCATCTTTTGATATTATCTTAGTGACGAAACTATTATGAGGAAGTTTGCAGGGTTTTCTCCTTTATGGTTTCCCCGATGAAAATCTTTGTGTCTTGTGTATCTGCTCTATTTTGTGTATCTTACTGTGCTTGTTATTCTTTCAGATAAAGATCCTAATGAAGTTAATTATATTAGAAAAACTAACATGGTATCAGAGTCTCTTTGAAAGAAGGCACAATGCAGCGACAGAAAATAGGGCTTCCTAGTTCAAGGTCTTCTCTCCATAGATCATCAAGAAAAGAGGGATAGGCTAACTCACCCTAGAAGGGCGCATCTTTTGGTGGAAGCAGATCCAAATTTGGAGAAGTTTCAATTTTGACCGTGGGAAGAAACTAGGGCATCAAGTTTCGAAGGCTTCCCACCTCAATCTTCAGAAAAAGACGTTGCTGAGCAACTCGCTTCAAGGAGGCACATCTTTCTATCCAAACAGAGTTCCCAAACTCCAAGTTTGGAAAATTACGGTTTCTCTGACAAACCCTAGGTCAGCCAGCTCCGGAACCAAGTCTGACACTTCAAATTGGTAAGATCTAAATCTTTGCTATTTCCATTTGAGGTTCTCATTTGAAAATGACTCATCATACTCAGCTTATGGACAAGCTTGGAGGAGTTGATAACTTCCGAGCATGGAAGTACAAAATCTCCTTGATCCTTAAAGAGAATGATTTGGATCAGTACATCAGTGAGGAAGTTCCAGAGCCAGAGGGAGATGAGGCTAAGGCTACTCATAAGAAGAATTTGATTAAAGCCAAGAGAATCATTGCAGATTCCATTAAGGATTATCTTATCCCCCATGTGTCATCCTTGAAGACACTAAAAGAAGTATTTGATGCTTTGACGGAGATGTTTGAAGTAAAGAACATCAATCGGAAGATGACATTGAGGAACCAGTTGAAGAATGTGAAGATACAGAACTTAGAGGCTATACATTCCTACTTCACAATGGTTGCTCAAATCAAGGAACAACATGAAGTAGTTGAAGAGAATGTAGAAGAAGGAGAGATTGTGATGATTGCCTTGAATGGCCTCCCAAGATCATGGGATTCATTCATTCAAGGAATCTGTGCAAGAAGGAAGCTGATCTCTTTCAATAGACTCCGAGAAGAATGCACACAAGAAGAAGCTCGACTCATAACAAGAAAAGAGAAGATGGGAGCAACTGAAGATTAAGCTCTCACAACTCACATCAGAAGAAACTACAGAAAGAAGGAGAACCACCATCACAACAAAATGAAGGACAATCATCATAAAAGACAAAAGAAGTTTAGAAGAGATCCTTCCAACATTCGATGCTACACTTGTGATGAAAATGGTCACTTTGCAAGAGATTGTCCCAAGAACAAGGACTCCTTCAACGAGAAGAAGAAACGACATCATTCTCACACAGTCAAAGTCAATGAATCAACAAATAAAAGATTTAGAAGAGAGAAGGATGATTCTGATGAAGCATATGTTCTAATCTCAGCACTCATGGGCACTATCTCACATGGAAGCAATTATTGGCTTGTGGATAGTGGGGCATCTAAACATATGACGGGATACAAAGAATCACTTGTCAATATGTTTGAGCATGAGTCACCTCACAAGGTGAAACTTGGAGATAATTTTCAATACCCTCACAAGGTGAAACTTGGGGATGATTATCAATACCCTATAAAAGGAAGTGGAGAAGCTTCATACAAACTAGACTTTGGAAAATATTTAAAGATGAAAGACGTGCTATATGTTCCAGGATTGAAGAAGAATCTAATCTTCTCTCCATCTCTGCACTAGATGCAAAGGGAATGAGAGTTGCATTTGTTGATGGCCAAGTTCTAATGTGGCCTAAAGGAAAGACAATCGATGATGCAACAGTAATTGGAGAACAAGATGGAGGCTTGTACAAACTGAAGGGACGGCCTGAACAAGCATTGGTTCATGACTCAATAGAACCAAGTCAACTATGGCACCGAAGGCTTGCACATGTGCACTACAGAGCACTATCGATTGCAAGCAAAGCAGTCTCAGGACTTCCAGAAATCCAGGCAAAGCATGTAGGCGTTTGCAAAGGATGTGCGCAAGGAAAGAATGCAAAGAAGACATTTCCCAGCAGTGGAAGCAAAGATAAAGGGATACTGGAGGTAGTACACTCAGATGTATGCGGGCCCATGTCATCCAACTCATTAAGTGGGTTTGTGTACTATGTTTCCTTTATAGATGATTTCTCACGTAAGACTTGGATATATTTCTTGAAAGGGAAAAATGAAGTATTCAGTAAGTTCAAGGAATACAAAGTCTTGGTCGAGAACCACACTGAAAAGAAGATCAAGACTCCGTGGTCAAATAATGGTGGAGAGTTCACCTTGGAAGAATTCAAGGAACTCTGCAGAGAGTCTGGGATGAAGAGGGAGTTGAGCACTCCATACAATCCTCAACAGAATGGCGTTTGCAGAATGAAAGAACAAAACTATAATGGAAGCAGCGAAAGCAATGCTACATGACCAGGATCTTCTGATGCACCTTTGGGCAAAAGCAGCAAGGACAACTGTGTATGTACAGAACCGTTCTCCTCATCGAGTACTCGACTATAAGGCTCCTGAAGAGGCTTTCTCAGGAGAGAAGCCATAAGTTAGCCATCTCAAAATATTTGGCTGCCCAGTATACATACACATCCCAAAGGAGAAGAGGACCAAGCTTGATCGTTCGGGGAAAAAGGGAATATTCGTAGGATACAGTGATACCTCAAAGGCCTACCGAATATACTTCCCAGGATTCAAGAAGATTGACATTAGTAGATATGTGGCATTTGATGAAGACTCGACATACTCCAAATCTAGGAAGCTACCTATTGAAGAGGTTGAGGAACCTGAGGGAACTAGAGTTTGAGACACGACAATGGGAGAAGCAATTCCAGAAGATCATGAAGATCGTGACATGGAAGAACCACAAGAGCCTGTAGAGACACTTCATGAGAAAGACTCCCACAAGAGAAAAGCAACATGGGCATGAGAACTAATACAAGAAGTAGAAAGGTATGGTGCTCCAGATGGGATGCAAAGAGAAAAGAAGAGACCAAACCCTTACAACAACTATGTGGCCTTGCTATGTGACATCATTAACAAGGAACCTTCCAACTATGAAGAGGCTGCAGAAATGAAAGAATGGAAGGATGCTATGTAGCCAGGGTACCCATACCTGGGGGTAGGTTACATGTACCCGTATCGGGTTCTCGTAAGGTACGTCTCCTGTCGTACCCCATACTAAGTCCACGTTCCTGAGACGCTGTTATAAAAAAAGGGGGTCCATAAAGGCTAAATGGTACGTCGTATCCCATGTTTGGGTACTCCGGGGGTACGACCAACTCAGTAAAATGCAATCCATTGGGGAAAATGTAATGATCCCCAACCAAATATGAACTAATTTTTTGCTAATTATGCTGGAGACATTTACCCACCATGCACACTTAATTTGGTCAATTTGGCCTTGTTAAACCACTATCCTAAGTTTTATTGACTTAAATCGGCACCAGATGAGCACACTATGACATCAACATGAGCACACCCATGCCTACCTTCAGTCAAGGAGGCCAACTAAGCCTTCTCCTTCATTTAGGGAGGCTAGCTGGGCTTCCTCCTTCAAACAAGGAGCACTCTAGGGGTGATCTGAGTGCCATAAATGCACCTAATTGCTAATTGATGGTTACAATCAGTTAAGCTAAGTGGTGAAGGCACCTCCATTCATTATATTGATTATTTTTATTAATATTTATGAACTGGAGTCAACAGGGGCGCCTCCAACCACCTCTGATGACCAGTTTGACTTCAGTTAACCTCATCGAGGTTCATTGGAGTTAATGATGCGCTACCACTTGTTGGTTGGCATGCAGTGACATGTGTCTGAGCTACTTTCAGTTAGACTCAGTCATCCATTGCACTCCGACTTCAGTTAGGACTTAGTTGAGTCAATCAGGACTTGATCAATTGGTTAACTAAGTGTGTTTACTGTGGCTTATAGTTAGTTAAGCTACACCCATTCATTCAATTCGAATGACCTCCTTGGGAATTCGAATTGTCTTGGAATTCATGCACCTTGCATGATCATTTGTATTGTATTATTCATTATTCATTGATTATACAGAGCTGCTACTTCCATTGCAGCACCATTATGCCAATTTTATGCTTAATTGTCTAAAATCTTTGTGAGACTGTGTTTTTAGTCCCTAGATCACTTTGAGAGATTAATATGGTATCAGAGCTCACGGCGAGACGAATCTTAGATCTCTCAAAAACAAGGTTTTTGATAGATCTTGCATGAAAAATTGAGCAAAGCTCAAAAATTCCAGCACTGCACCAGAAGCAAAGGCTTACCACTTAATACCCCAAGTTAGGAAATTGTTGATCAAGCTTGCTTGATCAACTACGCTGGGTGTGATGAAAGCCTAAAATGTGCAGGCTGTTCGACCTTACGGTGCCCCTTTTGTTGTGATTTGCAGGTTTTAATAGGTGAAAGCATTCGCTCTAGCAGTTTGAAATGGCTTCTTCCATCGAACTCTTGACTCCGTTCAATTTCCATTCATGGAAAGGAGATATGGAAATCCAACTACGTGCCAGAGGACTCTATCGGGTCACTATGGACACTGAAGAAGAGCCTACTTCTGTGACAGACAAAGCTAGATTCTTGAACAAGAAAGATGAAGCATTCAGATTCTTGTGCCTCTCTATTTCCCGAGATCTTTTTTTCCATCTCTCGGGATTGAAGATTCCAAAGGAAATTTGGGACAAATTGGAAAACCTGTATGGAAAACAGGATGATTTGAGAGTATACCAGCTTGAAAACGAGTTGATGTCTCTCCAACCTTCCAATTTCGAGACCTTAAATGATTTTTTCACAAAGTTCAAGCACATTGTCTTACTGTTGAGGCAGTGTATGTAATATCCCGAATACTGATATTTTCTATTTCTAAACAATTATGCGGATACAACTGGGCTTACAAACCGCCAGGTGAAAATCCCTATTTTATAGGAAAAATTAGGGTTAGGGTTTGTAAGATAGAATGCACACTTACCACTGATAACTGGCTGATCTGCCACAGATGAAGTCTGCAAGTACTGAGAACTGGATCCGAGAAGAACTGATCTCTCCTGTCTCCGGTGAATGCTCTAGCAGCAAGACGCCCTCAACAGAGAAAAAGGTGACGCCCTCAAGGAAGGAGGTGTCCGATGGACCCGCCGATTTATGGAGCTGATAGCCTCGCTGTGACGAAGAGATTGCCTGGAATATACTGCATTTCTGAACCCTCTAAGTATGAAAACGTTTTGGTTCTCTGAGGCAGCTGCTCACGCCCCTGGTGGTCTAGAAATGCTGATAACTCCTTCGGATGAGCTCAGATGAAGCTGATAGTCACTGGGTACCGGAGTATGTAGCTGCTGGTGAGAATGATCCCTGAGTTTCGGAAGGAAACTGAGATCTGAAGGCCCAATAGAAGATTAGGGCTTTCTGGTGGAAAACCCCCTCTTACGGCTGCACCGTGCCTCTGCAACAATCTATACCCTGTGCGATATAACTGATGAATGAAATGAAGAACAAGTTGTGAACCAGTATGGCTTACCCGAAATAAGACTAGGACAGATGTTTCACTGCCGAAATCCTGTTAGCTGAAGACTCCGTCTCCAACCCCAACTGCTGTGCTGCACGCTGTGCTGCTATCCAAGTGCTCCCAAAATAATCAATAATCATAAGTGTCTTCTCCTCTGCTTTTCCCTCTATTTATAAAGTTCAACTGCGCAAAACCCTATCTTTGACCTAATTAGGTCACTTTATCTTCTAATTTGCCGTTGACTTGCATGCAAAGAGCATGGTCATGCATGGAGCATGGAAAAGAGCATGGTCATGCAAAGAGCATGGTCATGCATGAAAGTGGCCTTTGGCCCAAGTGGTCCTTCTTGACCCAATGATGATGCCCTAGATCTTCTATGGATGGCATCAGTCCTGATCTGATTCCCTAGCTCTCAGTAACCGCAATATACCACAGGAATCACATGGGTTAGCGGTATGGGCCTCAAGGCCTAAAAGGAAGGGGACATTACAGTGTAAGGTGGAGAAGGAGGATGATCAGCTCATCCTCGCCATTCTCTCCAAACTTGGAGCTGATTATTTGGTGTTTGTGTCTACATTCCGTGCGGGGAAGCTCACAACCCCTAGATGGAAGATGCCTTCTCTCAATGCCTTCATTGAGTCCCTAACAAGTGAACATGATAAGCTTGTCCAGATGGGGATCATTAGATCCTCCCGTGATCAAGCCCTCTATGTCTCAGGGCCAAAGATCTGAAGGGTAAAGGAAAGCAGCAGAAGAACCCAAAAACCAAATTCGAAGCTCCTAAGCCTAAAGTTGAAAACCGGTAGCATGAAGTGCCTTTCGGCTCGAAGAACAACAAAAGCAAAGGGCATCATGGGAAGGAAAAAGTCAAGTGTTCATACCGCGGGAAGGGATTCCACCGTGAACATGCCTGCATGAAAAAGAAACTTGATGGAGCTACTTCTCTTCTTGAGAAAAATCACATCAATCTTTTGGAAAGATTTCGGAGGAGAGATCAGCAAGATCGGGAACCACAGCATGAAAGAGGTCATGCTCTCATGGCAAGCACTTTGAAGTCCAAAGCTCTCTTGATAGACTCTGGAGCTTTGAATCACATGATGGCTGAAAGAGACTCTTTCTCATCTTTGGAGATCGGCAAATACATTCCCATCCACATGGGAGATGACTCCACAATCATATCCGAAGGACAAGGTATTGTAGATCTTGAGCATGGTTATTTTTCCAATGTTCTGTATGTACCATCTCTTGCATCAAACCTCCCAAGTGTTTATCAAATGACACATATGGGAGTGCCCAAGAGAGTCTCCTTTAGCCCAAATGATGTAGAGATCACAGAACTTGCATCCGGAAAACTTGTAGCAAAAGGCCTTGCAAACCATCATGCAAAAGCCTACGAGTTCTCCCATTTTGTGGCGGATGCAAAGCCCACTGCATTGCTGACTCATGGAAATGAAGTTAGTAGATTGTGGCATGACAGGTTTGGCCACCTGAACTTTAAATACTTGCAACAATTACAGAAGAATTCTATGGTTGAAGGCCTCCCGGTCATCAAAGCTACCACCGGAATTTGCAAGGGTTGTGTTGTTGGCAAGCACCCTGAGCATAAGTTTGATCGGGGGAAGGCAAGCCGAACATCATGCATCTTGGGACTGATACATTCTGATATCAGCGGTCCCATGCCTATCACATCTATGAATGGATCAAGGTACGTTCTAACTTTCATTGATGACTTTTCCAGATACACATGGGGTCTTTTTTATCAAAAAGAAGTTGGAAGTATTGGAAAAATTCATTGAATTGAAGGCCTTGATTGAGAATGCATCTGGCAAAAAGATCAAGATTTTGAGATCTGGTACTGGCGGGGAGTATGTCAGTAATGAGTTACTGCATATATGTTCCCAAAGTGGTATTTAGATCCAACATTCAGTTCCCTACACTGCCTAGCAAAACGGTGTAGCGGAGAGGAAGAATCGGTCTCTCAAGGAGATGACCACCTGTATGCTGGAATCAAAGAAGTTGGCTGCAAATTTGTGGGCAGAAGCCATGCATGTTGCAACATATATTCAGAACAGAGTGCCACACTCATCCTTGAAAGGGAAGACCCCTTTCGAAGCATATTTCGGACACAAGTTGGATGTGTTGAATCTGAGGGTGTTTGGGTCCACTGTATGGGCCCGAATTCCGCTTGATAAAAGGAGGGCTTTGCAACCGTAAAGCATTGAATGTCTGTTTATCGGATATCCTGATGAATCTAAAGGTTTCAAGCTGCTCGATATCAAAACAAAACAGATCATCATTGAAAGGAGTGTCATGTTCGATGAGCCTCTTTAGGAGGTAGAACTAGTGAAGGAGAAAACTGCTGAATTTTCTTCCTATTCTACTGAATATTTGGATGATGTTATTGGGGGTGATGACCCTGATTTGGATCCTTTGATTTCTGATATTAGTGAACAACAAACATCAGATGTTGAATCATAACCTGAAGTACAAAATCATCTCCCAACTTGGGCCCGACAGACACTCTCCTCCGCAGGTGATAACATTGGAAATCTGGATGATCCAAGGAGAACCCGGTCTGATTTCCAAAGAGTAGGTATTGCGTCCTTTTGTCTTGATTATTTGTTGTCTGAATCTTGTTATTTAATGATAAGTTCAAACCCTAAGTCTTACTACCATGCTTAGAAGGATCCGAGATGGCAAGTTGCCATGGATGAAGAGATGAATTCTCTTCAGAAAAACACTACTTGGGAGCTAGTTTCTCTTCCTCCGGGGAGGAAATTGGTTCAATGCAAGTGGGTGTTTCGGACTAAGGTTGCTGCTGATGGAAGCACCTGCAAATATAAGGCAAGGCTGGTAGCAAAAGGTTTCTCCCAGGTCCAAGGTGTGGTACCCACCATGCACACTTAATTTGGTCAATTTGGCCTTGTTAAACCACTATCCTAAGTTTTATTGACTTAAATCGGCATCAGATGAACACACTATGACATTAGCATGAGCACACTATGACATTAGCATGAGCACACCCACGCCTACCTTTAGTCAAGGAGGCCAACTAAGCCTTCTCCTTCATTCGGGGAGGCTAACTGGGCTTCCTCCTTCAAACAAGGAGCACTCCGGGGGTGATCTGAGTGTCATAAATGCACCTAATTGCTAACTGATGGTTACAATCAGTTAAACTAAGTGGTGAAGGCGCCTCCACTCATTATATTGATTATTTTTATTAATATTTATGAACTGGAGTCAACAGGGGCGCCTCCAACCACCTCTGATGACCAGTTTGACTTCAGTTAACCTCATCAGGGTTCATTGGAGTTAGTGATGCGCTACCACTTGTTGGTTGGCATGCAGTGACATGTGTCTGAGCTACTTTCAGTTAGAATCAGTGATCCATTGCACACCGACTTCAGCTAGGACTCAGTTGAGTCAATCAGGACTTGATCAGTTGGTTAACTAAGTGTGTTTAATGTAGCTTACAGTTAGTTAAGCTACACCCATTCATTCAATTCGAATGACCTTCTTGGGAATTCGAATTGTCGTGGCATTCATGCACCTTGCATGATCACTTGTATTGTATTATTCATTATTCATTGATTATACAGAGCCGCTACTTCCTTTGCAGCACCATTATGCCAATTTTATGCTTAATTGTCTAAAATCTTTGTGAGACTATGTTTTTAGTTCCTAGATCACTGTGACAGATTAATAAATTACGTATGGAGTCTGGTTCAGTACTTATGTCAAACACTTTGCAACACTGTTCAAATTCCACTGAATATTGTCCAAATCAGGTGGACTGATTTTGCATTGATTTATAATGAATATTTTTATGGTTTTGTGTTCAGGACTCATGGAACATAATTGACTACCAAATGTGCACATAAAAAATATACACATGTATTTAATACTGAGAAATACACTCACATCAACGTAGGAATATATTTGGCAATTTGCAATTTTTTATTGCCTATAACAGCAATATAGATAGGTGTTTAAAATAAGATTTCAAGTGTACCTTCATGTCTAAGTTTGACTATCTATTACAGCTGCCTGGTACAATGATTTATCAAATTTTATGTAACTTCCAGTCTTCCCATTGCTATTTACCGAGTCTATGATTTATCAAATTTTATGTTTCAAGTTTTCAATCTGAATGTTCATTGTTCAAATAATTAAATGGTCATTGTTCAAATAATCATCGAATTTATAATTATGAATCATGATTCATAATTTATGAGGAAATATGAAATATGCATGTATGATGTGACTATGATATATATATGGTGCAAAGAGGAGCAGTGAAGCTCCAGTACGTGGCAATAGAGGAGCAGATAATCGATGTGTTGACAAAGCAACTAACTAGAGTAAAGTTCGAGTACTTCAAAGAAAGACTTGGTGTGATCCAGAATGAGGCCCCTAGAAAGAGGGAGTAACGAGTTCTAGCATAGTTAGAGCTGCAGGTTGTTTTGGCAACGTAAAAGATCCTGGCATGCTCCTATGCTAGAGATGACTAGAGACCAGAAGATGCAGATGCATGAGATCTCACATGGGAAAAGAGACAGGTTGACCTTTAGAGGAAAAGATCTTGGCATAGTACATAGGTTGCTCGGACGTAATCAGTCCTGTGGGTTGTCCTTCAGCGATAAAGATCCTGGCATAGTACGTAGGTTGCTTGGACGTAATCAGTCCTGGTACAGGTTGTCCTGGAGTGTAAAAGATCATGGCGTGGTACGTAGGTTGCTCGGACGTAATCAGTCTTGTGGGTTGTCCCGGAGAGTAAAAGATCCTGGTGTGGTACGCAGGTTGCTCGGACGTAATAAGTCCTAGAAGGTTATCTGAAGTGTAAAAGATCCTGGCGTGGTACGTAGGTTGTTCGAATGTATAAGTCCTTGATGTTCACTTGGAATGAAAAGATCCTCGCGTGGTATGCAGGTTGTTCGGTCGTAATCAGTCCTTGTATGTGTGTATTTCCATGTTGGAGATGATGAGGTCATAAGGCACTTGGTGTGCACTTGGGCAGTTCTCACATAGTGGAAGATGCAGGTTGTCTTAGTGACGTGAAAGATCCTGGCATGCTCCTATGTTGGTAGAACACAGGTTGATCGTAGAGAGACATAATGCACTTGGTGTGCTCCTAGGAGATTCTCGCATAGTGGAAGATGCAGGGTGTCTTGGTGACGTGAAAGATCTTGGCATGCTCCTATGTTGGTAGAACGCAGGTAGTCTGTGATATGCATCTGGGCTGGGCTTTGTGTGCTCTGTGCAGGATATTGAGATGATCTGGATACGACGAGATGACGGTAGGAGACGTAGGTGATTGCAGTGGCAATGTAATGAATGGTCCTAGGTTGTACCTACGCGATGGATTGCTTGTGGATATGATGAAGACCTGGATGAGGACTATGCCTACACCCAGCATGAAACAGGGCTGGGTCTGTAGAAACTTTTGATGACAAATAGTACTATTTGATGATCGATAAGATGAGGACTATGGCAATAGCTATGATGATGACTTGACCATATATGTTGATGACTGTGGCGAGAGAGAATACCTTCCTAGTTAAGAGGGAGTGTTGTTGTATTTGTAACTTCGGAAGATATTTTGATGTATATTATCATTGCATGTTGTTGTACCCCTGTCGGATGTTAGAAAGTTAATTCTGAAGGTCCTCTTTATAGTTTTGGTGTGGTGTGATAAAGAGGATTTAGTATTTGTCCTTTTGTATATTTATGTGTAAAGTTGAGTTATATATAAATAAAATGATGTTTTGTATTTTATTGTATGGGTTTCACTTAAAGATTATTTAATAGTTAAAGTGAGTTAATTATTAAATGTGGGTGCATTAAATGATGACCCTAGATTTTGTAAATGTATCTCAACCATAGATTAGGTGGTTAGATGGGTAGTTACAATTTTCAAAGTATAAAACTAGGGTGACAGGACAAATTAAAGACACCATCAATGAAGAGAGAGAGAAGATTGAGAAAGAAAGAGAGGAGAAATATCCTAGAGTGGGCATGAATCCCAATGCAAGGAGCAACATAGAAATCGAGGCAACTTACATTAATCTGCACAACAGTCTGTACATGTACAAAAATCGAGGCAAGGTACAATAGATTGACAGACCGTACTGCTGCATTTATTGCAGGCACACGTGGTACGATTCCTGAGGCATAATTTATTGCAGAAAGTACAGTCTGTACATGCATGTGTGAAGGCTGTACAACATGTCGTACAATAATTAATTGCACGGCATTCGAGGTATTTTTGTTGCTGGTTTATTTTGGGTATTTTACCAGTGAGGGTTGAAGGAATAATTTCAAGTGTAGTTGGAAATATTTCTAAGCATTCTTCTTTAATGATAATTTTCTCATTCTAGGGTTTTCCCCAAGAGTTGGGGTTTTGCTCGGTCAGTTGACCAAAACATTTGTGTATTCATGTGTGAATGTTTACTTCAGTATTGAGAAGATCTTGAATATTGTGGTTTGTATTTCAAATTTAAGAGTAAATTTTTAATCATAAACCCTAGTCATTCAAGTGTTTGACAGAATGTGTGAATGAAATATTCATGTTAATGTCATTGTTTTTCTTCATGGTATCAGAGCGAGATTGAAGTAGTATTCAAAGTTGTGAATCACAGTCAGAGAGTTGTGTTGTCTTTCCAGTTTAGAAGATTTGTTGTAAGTTTTCCCGATGATGAGCATTAGATATGAAGGTATATCCAACTATCTTCCTTGGAAAGTTAGAATAACTGCTATGCTTAAAGAATGGAAAATATAGAATTTTGCTAACACCAAGCTGACCAAGCTTATAGATAAGGACGAACTAGAAGAGTTTGAAGCCTTAGAAGCCATAGCCCAGAGAGCTATCCTAGATGGGGTAAAGGATCATCTTATTCCACATTTGGCAGAGAAGAAGACTGCTAATGACATGTGGGATGTCCTGAAACAATTATTCGAAGCTAAGAATGAGAACCGCAAGATGGCCCTAAAGGACAAGTTGCACTGTGTCAAGATGAACAAAGACGAAAGTGTGACCTCTTACCTAACTCGAGTGGCGCAAGTCAAAGATGAGTTAGTAGTTGTAGGAGAAACTGTCTTAGATTCAAAATTGGTAAGGATAGCCCTGAAGGGTTTTACCAAGAAATGGGAAGTTTTTGTCAAATACATTGTTGGTAGGGAGAAGCTTCCGGATTGGTCCAGGCTTGGGGATGATTTTACTCAAGAGGAGATTTGAGAGGGAGCTCTGAGTAGTCAAGTCAACGAAGAGGTGGAGCATAATGTGTCTCTTATAGCAAAGACAAACAAGAAGAAGAAAGACATCAGTCAGATCAAATGTTACCATTGTGGGCAGATGGGACATTGTGCCTCGAAGTGTCTTGAGAAGAAGAATGTGAAAGAGAAGACTGAAAGAGATATGGCAGCGACTACAGCAGTAGAAGACTATGCAGCGAAGTTTGAGCAAGAGTTTTCTCTTGTCTCAATTGATTCTAGTGTAGGGAGTTCAGTTTTTGAGAATGTCTAGGTTGTTGATAGTGGTGCAACCAGACAGATGACTGGGGTCTATGATTTCTTTCAGAATATCACAACGTTGGGGCTAGGACATTTCATCTAGACAGATATTGATACCCCTCAGATAACGATACGAAGGGTTGGAACAACTAGGTTCCAAACAGACCTTGGAGAGTTCTTGAAAATATACGGGGTGTTGTTTGTACCTGGGATGAGAGTCAACAAACTCTTAGTATCATCCTTTGAGGATGATGGCTATGGAATGATGGTGATGTCTGGCCATGTCTTTTTGTATCAAAGAGATGAGCAAGTTGGGACTACTATTCTATTAGGGGAACGCAGGGACAGACTCTATGTCTTGAGAGGGCATATAGTACGACCAGGAGTAGGAGCAGGAGGGTGGCTGTCAGAGTCAGAGAATGAGGATGGTGTTGCATCTGATAGATATGGTTCTGAAGAGGAGAGTGACTCTCTCCAGAGTACTGGCAGGAGGCTCAACCAGTCTAGTGATGGTACATATGAGCAAGTGGATGAGGCTCAGGTCGAGTCTCAGGCTTCAGAGTTCCGGTACGGAGTAGAACATTTGTTTTCGAGATTGATTCCAGAGCAGGAGGGAGCTGTTGCAGGAGTCAGAGATGGAGATAGTGTTGTGAACCTTCCTCGTTAAGAGGGAGTGTTAGAAAGTTAACTTTGATGGTCCTCTTTATAGCTTTGGTGTGGTGTGATAAAGAGGACTTAGTATTTGTCCTTTTGTATATTTATGTATAAAGTTGAGTTATATATAAATAAAATGATGTTTTGTACTTTATTGTATGGGTCTCACTTAAAGATTATTTAATAATTAAAGTGAGTTAATTATTAAATGTGGGTGCATTAAATGATGACCCTAGATTTTGTAAATGTATTTCAACCATAGATTAGGTGGTTAGATGGGTAGTTACAATTTTTAAAGTATAAAACTAGGGTGAAAAAACAAATTAAAGACATCATCAATGAAGAGAGAGAGAGAAGATTGAGAAAGAAAGAGAGGAGAAATACCCTAGAGTGAGCACGGATCCCAATGCAAGGAGCAACACAGAAATCGATGCAACCTGCATTAATTTGTACAACAGTCTGAGCAGGTCGTATAGGCACAAAAATCGAGGCAAGGTACAACATATTGACAGACCGTATTGCTGCATTTATTGCAGGATGTGGCATGATTCCCGAGGCACAATTTATTGCAGAAAGTACAGTCCATACATGCACGTGTGAAGGCCGTACAACAATTAATTGCATGGAATTCGAGGTATTTTTACTGCTGGTTTATTTTGGGTATTTTTCCAGTGAGGGTTGAAGGAATAATTTCAAGTGTAGTTGGAAATATTTCTTAGCATTCTTCTTTAATAATAACTGTTATCACCAACCTTGTAGTTGCCTATGTGAGGTGGATCCAAGATGGATGGTAGAGGGATAAGCAACTAAGGAGGTGGAACCAAGACTGCCTAGACTCCCAAATGGATGGTTGTCACGCCAATCAAGGCAGCTCTCACTTTATGTGTCTTGGCCCAAGACAACAAAAGGGGAGACCCAGATCTACTCCCGACAAAAGAGATCCAACCTAAACACCAGATCAAATCAGATGGACTTGAGGTACGTAAGGTGTAAGGTAGTGGAAACCCTAGATCTATGGATGATGTCATGAGGTGAGCCAAGGCTTTGGATCAGGGCTTAGGAAGTATGAGGTTCGATCCAATTTGGGACATAGGTGATCTATAAGGTAAAGACTAGATCTGGGGTTGAGGTACTAGCAACAAGTGAGAATACTCGCTGCCTTGGGAAATGTGACCAATGCAGGGAGGTCAAGGACAGGATTGGGGCTATTTAGTACCGATGGATAGTCTCGATGAAAGATATGACAAAGTCAAAGTACTTGAGTCACCAAGGAAAAGTCAGTTTACAAGAAGAGAAGGCCAAAGAGGGGGTAGCGCTAGGGTTGAAGATCAGTGTCTATCAGATCTAGGGCAATGGAGTCATTGTTTGCCCAGTGTTGGATGAAACCCACTTGGGGAATACCTTGATCTACAGACCCAGAAAGGTATTTGGTCGGAAAAATTAGTCTACGGGGAAAACCAACAGCAAGGTGGCTAGCGCTAGGGTTTGAAAAGTCAATTTCTCAGATCTAAGGCAATCTGGAGACTTCTAGCTTAGCGTTGAAGGAGAAATGGAGAGAGGGGAACATGATCTACAAACCCAAATTGAAAATTTCCCCCAAAAAAATCAGATCTCAAAAAAAGTCAGAAAAATGATGTGGAGCGCTAAGGTTTGGCAGGACTGTTTTTTCAGATCTAGGGCAAACCAAGCAGAACTAGCTCAGTGTTGAGGATGAATTGGTGAGGGGAAGGCCCAATCTACAAAACCCAACAGTGGTTTGTCCAGAGATCGAGCAGTTTATTTTTTAGTATTTTGGGTTTTTTATTATTTATGGAATTTTTAGTAAAATGAAGAAAAGCATGTGTCAATGGGTTGAGATCCGGAAGAAAGGAAGTAACCTGCAGATCTTACTTGGAAATCCTTGTAGATGCCTTGAAGGTGATGATCCCTACTATCTCAATCAATTTGAGAAGACCTGTGTGATTTCTAAGCCCAACGTTTTGTTCCAAGTGACCAATGCGCCCTCTCTCCTGCACAAGCAAACGTCAACAATATCAGATTTACTATGTCATGAGAAAAAGACAAGATCTACAGAAAAATAACAAGACGTAATCATAGATCACAATGAAGCTAAAGAAAACCCCCTGTTATAGATGAAGCCAGTCCAAGCGAGTTGATTTCCCCCTGCAAAAACACCCAAGTTGAAGTCGCCCTCCTGTAGACAAGACAACGATCTCGAAAAAATATATAGATCTCACACAAATTTCCCGAATGGTAGGAAGCAAAAGACTTTCCAATCACCATCTAAGAACACCAGATGCAAAGGAGATCCAAAAAATATCCACAAGAAAGTTTTTCTATTAATCAGATCCAAGAACCAAAGACCCCTTACAAATGAGAAGCTCTCTCCTTTAAATAGGAAAGAGAGAACCAAAATCTTAACCACTTTTCAAATGAGTGGCTAAGATTAAAAGATACAAATGTCTAATCAATGGTTGAGATGAGCTCAACATACAATACATGGATCAATATAACAATATAATATAAAAGTGGACTAAATCACCCAAAGAGAGGGGACCCCACTCAACAAGAAATAAATGAAGCACATGGTGGGTCCATGGAGTGTTAACTAACTCCCTCTGGGTGTCCCCATGGCACAATAAAAATAATATATTTTTTAAACTGTGAAATTGTGCCTCCTTGAGGAAATCGTGAGCCTCCCAAAAGCTCCAGAAAATAATATAACATGCCCGAAAAGATAGGTGTGGGCCCAATCAGATGCTGCAACTGCTGGAGAAGGTGCGGAGGACATCACTCTCATCATCATGACTCATCCTATGCCATTTCCTTGCCTCAGTAGCCCAAATCGAATTCCTCAGTAGACATTTAATTATTTTTTAATCTGCCTCGAAAAACGTGAACCTGCCAAAATAGCCTCCTAGGATGCCTGCGTTATCCAATTGAGCCTAGTAGGCTCTCTGGGAGGGGGGTAATATGGTACAATCAAGTGGTTGGACCCCCTGTGCTCCATACAGCGCCCTAGGTGATCCAATAAGATCATGTCCCTGCTCAGACATGACTTCTAGTGAAACAAAACTGCACCAGAAGAGAAAAATGAGCCTAATCATCTCTGTAAGTGCCTGGAACTGATAATAAGCTGTCTCATCGGACTTGGAGAGTCCAAATCCATCTAAGATATATACTCATGCCCATTCCAGGTCTCTGCCTGGTCATCTGCAATATCCAATAGACAAAATAATCACCTGTAAATGACCAGATACCAATAATATAACTCAGGCTGTCATCCATCTGCTGCAAGTGTTAAAAGGCTACAACATGCTCTATAAATCATTTAAGTAACAATCGTAACAAATAGCAATCATTTCACTGGTGGTACATCAACCAAATACATATATAGGGTTTTATTTATTATAACTCAGACCAGACTTTCAAGACTATACTCACTTCATAGTTGTAGTCAATTTGCTAGTGAAGGGTGAAGGCTAAAAATTCATAGGGTTAGGCCAAAGGATGACTGCCCACTCAACACTGTGACACTTTGGATATGGAAAGGGGATACTCACTATAGCCATATGCCGGACAAACAACAACAAAGGGGATGGTAGTGCCTCACAAGTGGGTGAACTACTTTAGAGGTGCTTACTCACCATGACAAATGCTCACAATCCAACTCAATACAAGTAAGGACAACAATCTTTAGATATAACTTTTTAGGAACCATTTCTTTTTTGGGCCTTTGATTTTCCATAGCCTTTGTCCACGTATTTTTTATACGGATTTTTATCATTTAGGCTTTATGCATTCATGTATGTTGAAAAACACTACTTTTCATGAATGTTTAAGATATTTCATTGCAATATTTTCAGAGCCAATTTCATTAGGCTATCCTTGCATTCATGTATGTTGAAAAACACTACTTTTCATGAATGGGCTTTTTATAAGATATTCATTTTATTTCCAAATACATGGTATTGATGGCAACGCTACTTGTTTTAGGTAAGCAAACACATCCTAGGCAACTTAGAGCCGAGACACAAATAAATAGGGAGGCTTGTCCAACAAAGGCTCTAGCGGGGAAAGGTCCTCCATGCCACAAGTCAAGTAGTAAGTCGGGCTAAAGCAAAACTGAGGTAATGGATGGGTGGAGACGATGAATGATGAAACCAACACTAGCAAGCCAAAGTATGGTGGGAATGACTACCTCTATATTCCTTGTTGTCCGCCGATTGCACACTAGCAGCAAAAATCTTCTGAAAGCTGTCTCCTCACTTAGGAAAGTGGGAGAGGTGTGACCTTGGGGGCAAGCACAGAGCTAGGTACTGTCACCTACTCCTAGCTCCTCCGTTTAGGCTAAATCCTAATGAAGCTAAGGGGGGTAGTCCCTACAAAAGAGTTTTCTAAGGCTCTTAAGGTTGTTAAAGTGTTTTACTTAGTTGTGGATGCGGATGGATGTTACTTAGGAGTTATTGTAATTAGAAGTGTTTATGAGTTCGACACATAAAGCAATCCACCTTGTTAACAAGAGATTAAATGATAAGAAATAGTTCAAGACTTCATAAATATGCATTCACAGATAGAAATTAAAGAGGCCACAAACAATTGATCCCAATATAACAGTTATGCGGATTAAAACATACTAGGGCCTTATGGAGTCAAAATACTGAAAATGCGTAAAGAAATTAAAAGCAAGTCTTGAAATGAAACTATTGAATATTAGGTTGTGCAAGTGCTCTTTGTATATTTTAAAAGATTTTAATGGTGATCTTGCTTAAGGTGTCTGGAAATCCTAACCGGAAATACTTTCAGTGGCTCCGTTCGAAGACATGACGGACCTGTCTGGGATCACAGCTAGGTGTTCAATAACTTAACCAACTGTGCCCAGATTGGGTTGCTTGGCGCCCACACTTGGAATTTGCCCACTTACTTGAGTATTTAATCGAGATAACGCCGGTGCGTTGGTTATGGGAAAAGATTTTAATTATGTTTCTCTTGTGCGCACTTAACAAGTCCGTTCACCGTTCTGAGTACGAGCCCAACCCGAAAGTCGGCAGAGCATACTAGGTGAAGGATGATCATCGAAGTTAATTAATTAAAGGGGGTGTGTGTTGAAAAGTTTTATTAAGTCAATTGATTAAACTCTCCGAGAGAGAGCGCTCTTGACCTTGTCTTATGACGAAGGTTCAAGAGTCTTATCTAGTTTAGATGCCTAATGCAAGGATGATGCAATACTAATGATGCTCTTCGATAGAGAGTGTTCTTGACTTATGTTTCTGCAAGTTCAAGAGTCTTACTTAATCTATTAATTGGATTAAACAATGTGACACACAAAAATAAAATGAAGATGGTTAATTAAACTCTTTGACATAGAGCACTCTTGATCCACCTTATGGTGAGATTCAAGAGATTTATGAATGTTAGAGACAGTTGATTTACTTATATAAAAGATACACCACTAAGAGATGAAGTAATCAACCTATTCAATAAATCAAATGCGCTAGACTAGCAATTTAGTATTCTAAGAAAAAGATGCAAATATTATGAGCACAAACACATCTAACTTAAGCATACAAAAGATGAACACAACACAAGCCTCTCCAAATGGGGAAGGATGAGAGTGGGGACTTAAAAACCCCACTCAAACAAAAGATATTTTATTAAAATTATACAACTTGCCTTTAGGAATTTAACCCTTGAAAGGACTTTTGAAGGAAAGCATACAACTCTATTATTATTGAACCTTACGTAAAAAGGAGAGTGATTTACTTTTATTTGAAGCTTTTCTTGAAACTTGCAAAAAAGGGAAAAGAAGATGTTGGATGAGAGCAAAAGAACAAGGCAAAAGAAGGCTGAAATAAAAGGAAGAGGAGGGGAAGAAGGAGGGAAGACAAAGAGGAAGTCAAAAACAAGAGAAGGGAAGAATAGGGCAGCGAACTAGATGGCCAAAGAAATACAAGGAATGATGAAAATGGGGCAGCGAAAGAGAAGAAAGATGGCTGTCATAAAAATACAAAAACAGGGCATCGAACAAAAAAAGGAAGAAAATGCACAAAACAAGGTGAAAGGAGGCCAAAAAACTAGGGCAAAAAAGGGGGAAAAAAAAGACACAAACTAGGGCACAATAGGGCTGTCCAAAGTGAAGAAAAGGGGTGGTAAACTAAGGCAACAACGGGGCAGCGAAGAAGAAAAGGTAAGAAAAGGCACAAAACAAAGCAAGGAAGAAGAGGCTAGCAAGCAAGGGATCAAAGAAATCGAGGAGCAAAGAGAGAACTAGAAGAGGGAAGTTCGTAGATCCAGGTAACCAAGTATGTTTTTTAATCTTTGTTGATGGAAGGAAGGAGGAATTCTAACTGTTATGTCTCTTTCTTGGATTGAGAAGCGCTTAGAAGAACCTGCAAAACGAAGGAATTAGATGAAAAAAGCCACTGGTTCATGAAGAAGAGCTTGATCTCAAGCTTGTCCTTCACCCTTGATGATCCCTGCAAAACCCTTACACACAAAATTAAATCCGAACAAGATACTCATAAACTAGATTGTTAGCCCTTCTAGAGTATACAATGAATAATGATTTAATAATTGAAAAATGAAGGGTAAGAGAGATATCACCAAAGACAATGTGAATCCACAACTCCAATAACTCATGCATGGACCTCCAAAGTCACAACTTTATTCCAATCTTAAACAAATATTACAATAATTTTGGTAGAGTGTTCATACCCAAAATCTCCATCCAAATAGAGCTGAAAGAGCCTCTATTTATATAATGAGAGAGCGCTAAAACCCTAAAACCAAAAAACCAGACCTAACCGCACTAGCACCACTGAGATAGCAAACCTAAATCAGATGGGCTGGAAAAGAGGGGAGGCCTCCACCTAGGCAAGGCGCCCCCATTCCAACCCTCAGCACTGAAAATCGATCCCAAACAAAGCCCACACGTGTGAAGACGCCCCTGTTGGAGAGAGGAGGCGTGAGCATGAAGGAAGGTGTGGGTATGCAGGTAGAACCATATTCTAGGTATGGATGAAGCCCCTTCTAGGTTTGGAAAGGCCATTGATGGTGTAAACTTCAGTCTTTACCTCGATCAAATCATCGGACCAATGAGTGCTCTCCATCTCATTTTTTAGCTGGAGATGACAAATCTGCTAACTGAATATAAATTAATTACTCACTGAATGCTGACTGAAGCTGAGTTATGATAACTCCAATCATCATAAATGCCCAATGAGATGTCATTTAGCCTTTTATTTCGCTGAATTTGGATTAATTTGGAGAGTTTTAATTTTCTCCAAAATAATCATTTTTTAATAAAAATTCATTTTTCTCCCCAAAAATGACTTTTTTCAGAAAAAGAGCGTTATGTGTCCAATTGATGATCTGAAAGTTGGATTTGACTGGCTGGCTGGTCAATAATGATTTTTGGCTTAAGGTTAGAGCCTTCAATCACTGAATTCGGGGTCCGGATGACTGACTTATTACAAACGGGTTTTTTCCATTTAATTTATGGAAAAATTAATTAAAAAACTGAGGGAAAATTAAAAAATTAAATTTTTTTAAAATTTTTTTTTCCCCGTTCGAAAAAGATTTTTTCGAAAAAAATGTAAAGGTCCCAATGACTTAAGGATGAGACCATGCTCTACTTAAATAATGCCTAGTAGGTTTATAACACTCAGTTGGGATCTAATAACCCCCTAAGGCCCAGAATTCAACATCGGGCATTCCAACTTTGGAGGAAGTGGGAGAAAACCTCATCAATTATACTCGGCTATAGGCAAAGCATAATTGTCAAGGGCAAAAAACTCCCTGGAATACCTTATTTGAGATTCTACGTCTCAGGAGACTGAACCACTAAAAAATACCCTACTAGCACATTTTATTACAAACCTCGCGGGGCCATGGTCAAAATTATTCAAATAAAAAACTGGCTAGCCAATATTGGCTAGACATGAAGACGGATCAACTGATACACTGGAATTAGACATTGAACATATTTGTCAACCGGCGGCTCCTCAGGTAACCCAACTATGGTACAAAAAGTTGGTAACACTCCCTAAGGAGGGTAAAACCAATGAATATAGATCAAGAACTTCCAATTATGAGTAGGGACATTAATACACATTATAGATACATCCAAGTCCACATATTTATATGACCGCAAGATCATGACACTAAATGCTAACACATGTCACAGAAATGAGTATAAGAGCAATGATAACTAACCATAACCCAATATAATACAAGTCGAGTCATAAGCGTGAAAATAAACCATCTGAACCAACATTTGTACAATGAGAAAATACTGATGCAAATCTGGACATTGCTAACTGCTCTGTACATGACTAAATGGCTACATCAGTCCTCAAATTTGAGTGTCCTAAGACTCAATCCTGGCATGGGAAAGTACTTTAGTCCATAAATAACATAATGATCCATCATAAATGCTCATCTCAGCATCTCATCTGTAGGAGATCTGGCTGAAAAAGTGTACTGAATTTGAAAAATAGAATATGGTAGCCTGACTACTATATATGTGATAACAGTAACTTTCTTTTTCTAGGGTTTTCCCCAGGAGTTGGGGGTTTTCCCGGTCAATTGACGAAAACATCTGTGTATACATGTGTGAATGTTTGCTTCAGTATTGAGAAGATCTTGAACATGGTGGTTTGTATTTCAAATTTAAGAGTAATTTTTTAATCATAAACCCTAGTCATACAAGTGTTTGACATAATGTGTAAATGAAATATTCATGTTAATGTTATTGATTTTCTTTATCGGAGATGTGTTTCCCTCCTTTTGGGATGTCATTATTGTGTATGGTCCTTGAGGTATAACCTCTGTTGTAAGTCGGGGCAATAGTCCCCAGTTTAATATAATATAATGTGCTTTCAGAGTCTCTCTAGGAGAAGTTGACCCTGTTAGGGTTAGAAGTCGACCAATCAAGTTGGGAGGTTAGTCACTTGAAAGGTATAAATAGGGAGGCGCCTTCCCTCATTTATACACACCCACACTCACTCAAGTTCGCATAAGGAGAGAGAGAAGGACAAGGAGGAGAGAGGGATAGCTGTAGAAGACTTCTTATCGCATTTTTCCATCTTGTGATATTATCTTAGTGACATAACTATTCTGAGGAAGTTTGTGGGGTTTTCTCCTTTATGGTTTCCCCGATGAAAATCTTTGTGTCGTGTGTATCTGCTCTATCTTGTGTATCTTGCTGTGCTTGTTATTCTTTCAGATAAAGATCCTAATCAAGTTAATTAGATTAGAAAAACTAACATCTCACTCTTTTTCAGAGTGATTGGCAGAATGCACTAAATCTCTCCATTATTTCTCATGATGTCCAAGAGATCTTCCCACTCCTACATAGAGTGTCCGGGAGTATGCACTTACCTCTCCATCCCTTCTCAAGATCTTCAAGAGATCTCCTCACTCCTTCTCCGAGTGACCGGGAGAATGCAGCGACCTCTCTACCCTTTCCCAGGGTGTTCGAGAGATCTCCCCACTCCATTACAGAGTGTCTGGGAGAATGCATTGGTCACTATGTAATCATCATTCCCTCTTAACAAGGGACACATTCTCTACCACACCAAGCCTTTCACGAAAGTATGAGAACTTTATCCTAGAAGAGGCTTGGTAAGAATGCCAACAACTTGGTCATCTATCAGAAAATACTGTAGCTCGACCGCACCTATTTGCACCATATCACGAATGTAGTGATATTGAATCTTGATATGCTTCGACTTGTTGTGGAATACTGGATTCACAGATAGCTGCACACAGATAGTTGTCACAGTGAATCAATGTTCACTCTAGAGTTTGGCCAAACAATCTTGCAAGGAGTTTTCGAAGCCACATAGCTTCTTGAGCTGCAACACATACTACAACTCAACCTCTGTAGTACTGAGTGCTACTGAGGTTTGCTTCTTGCTGCCCCAAGAAATCACGATAGATCCCAAGTTGAAGCAACACTCGCAGGTGCTCTTCCTATTGACAACACTCCCGGCCCAATCAAAATTAGAAAATCCCTGCAATCTCATGTCACCACTAGAAGTATATCTTAGGCCATATCCCATAGTGCCACACAAATATCTCAACACATGTTTTGTAGCAACCCAGTGAACCTGTCTCGGTTCACACATAAATTGGCTGAGTGCACCCATTACAAATCATATATCTGGTCTAGTGTTGACCAAATACATCAGTTATCCAATCATCTGTCGATACATAGTGGGATCTATCAAATCTGAATCGAAGGCAGAATCTCTTAGCTTCTTTAGATTCAAATCCATTGGTGTGGCCATGGACTTATAGTCCAACATTCTGAATCTTCTCGTATGTCAATGGTGTACTTTCCTTGGCTGAGGAAAATCTCATCATGCCTTTGCCACACTTCTAGTCCTTAGAAGTAGTGCATCAATCCAAGGTCCTTCATTTCAAACTCGGAGGCTAGCTTCTTCTTACACCATACAATAAGTTTCTCATCTCTGGTGAGAAACATATAATCAAGATAAAGTACCAAAATCAATGGCTCACCATTCACAACCTTTTAGTAAAGGTTGGGGTCTGCATCACTCTTGGTGAATCCCAAGCTCACCAAGTATCCATCAATCCGAGCATACCAAGCACATGGTGCTTGTTTAATTCTTTAGTCTGCATACGTGGGACTCCTTCGCATGGATCACAAAACCCTCTATTTTTTCAATATATACCTCTTCCTTGATCACACCGTTGAGGAAGGCAGTTTAAACATCCATTTAATGCAACTTCCATCCCATATTTGAAGCAATAACAATAATTGTCCTGATGGAAGTGTATCGAGCCACGAGAGCAAATGTCTCGTCATAATCAATTCCCTTTTTTCTGAGAGAATCCTCTAGCCACAAATCTAGCCTTGTGTTTCTCAACACTACCATCTGCTCCATGCTTGATTTTGTAAATCCACTTGGAAGTCACCACTAACTTCCCTTCAAGTCTCTGCACAACTTCTCACACATCATTCTTCATGATGGATTGATATTCTTCCATCATGGCATCCTTCCATACCTGTTGGCTAGAGGCTTCCTCATAGCTTGAGGACTTTGAATCAATGACGTGACTCATCAAAGCTACATAGCTCGAGAATCTTTGAGGCCTTTTGCTTTCTCGAAAAGTACCATGGGGTGCTTCATGACCCTATGCATCCTGCAATCTCTGTCGTTCCCATATATGCCTCTTTCGACCCACTACAATATCTCTGGGAACATCAACTGGCTCTACTGGATCAATGGGATCAACTGGCTCAGCTTTCTCAGCTGCCTCCCTTTGAACTGCTGGAGGGGGAGATGATACCATCTCCTTTGGAGCTACCAGCTGCTCATCATCAATCTCCATATTGTTAGGATTATAATCCTCCCTTGTCCAATTTGGTCATTTATGTCTAAATCAGGAGTCATGTTTAAATTGGGAGTCGTTTTAGTCTATTTTTAGTCACTAGCACCATTGGGTCCACTTGGCCTAATTGGGGCACATGTACCAGTTACTAAATTGTGGGGAACACTAATTGAGGCCAACTGCCACTGATTGCACTTGCATGCATCAGTTTAGGAGCCTTCTAGATCAATCCCTACAAATTAGGAGCCATTGGGAGTGCCGATACCAACCTCCATTAGTTGAGTTCAGTTGGTGACTAGTCAAGCTCAGTTAGGAGTTAGTTACATTTAGTTTTAGTCCCTTACATTCAGTTCTACTCAGCTAGCGCTAGGATTGCATGGCTGCATGCAGGTGAGGCGCAATTACTCACCTACCTCAGTCAGTTAGACTAGTTAACATTGAATTAGACACTTGAGTTTGGATTTGAACTTCGATGAACTCCGGTAATGATTTAGACAAGGTCAGTTAACCATTTAGTCAAGTAGAGTCCAACCAATTCGAATTTCCTCACATGGATTTGAATTGCATGTGGCTATTTAGCCATTGTACTTCATTGTAATTTATTATCTAATTACTTTTGATTAATGGAAAGCATTCACAGTTGCAAGCCATTTTTGCATTGTTTCATTCTTCAATTACTGAGTAAATTGTATGATCTATCTTGTGAGTTGTGTGTTGGTCCACAGATCTATGTGCTCAATTTAATCTGGTATTAGAGCCTCGACAGGACAAGGCACTTCTCCTACTCCAGATTCATACTTGGATCAAAATTTTTTTTGAGCAAAATTGCTCCTTCCAGTACTGCACCAGAATCGGAGAATTTACCACTTAATATCCCAAGTTAAGTAATTGTTGATCAAGGTTGCTTGATCAACTTTGCTGGGTGTGAAGGAAATTCCAAAAGTGCAGACTGTCGACCTTATTTGTCTGTTTGATTGTGTGATTTACAGGTTTATCAGTCTTCTTCACTGCATTCGCTACAAGCAACTTAGTCTCCTTCACTGCATTCGCTACAGTAGCTCACTCCTCTTCTTTGCATTCTAAATGGCTCCTCCAATGGAACTTCTCACTCCTTTCAACCACCACCAGTGGAAGGACATGGAGATGCAGCTACGCCCCAAAAGAAACTCCAGACTCACAATGGAGACAGAGATAGAGCCAATTCATTATGTTGACAAAGAAAAATACTTGAATAGGCTTGCTGAAGCATATGGATGCTTGTACCTCTCAATCTCTCGCGATCTTCTCTTCCACATCAATGGATTGAAGACTCCCAAGCAGGTTTGGGATAAGCTTGCTTCCTTATTTGACAAGTAGGATGATCTGAGGATCTATCGGTTAGAGAATGAGCTGATTTCTCTTCATCCAACCAATTTCGAAACACTAAATGACTTCTTCACCAAATTCAAGTATCTAGTGTTCCAATTGAAGCTGTGCAAGGTTGAGAAGGAGGATGATCAACTCATCCTTGCCATTCTCTCAAAAATTGGTGCAGACTACTCAGTCTTTGTATCAACATTTCATTTAGTGAAGCTCACTACTCCAAATTGGAGGATGCCTACTCTTAACTCCTTCATTGAATCTCTTATTCAGGAGCATGACAAGTTGATCCAAATGGGGATTATTCGATCTTCCAGAGATCAAGCATTGGTTGCAGGAGGACCTAAGGTAGCGAATGATAAAGGGAAGCAAAAGGATGAGTCTCCTGTGGAGAAAGAGCAGTCAAATGAGCCTTCAGGTTCGAAGAGAAGCAAGAAGAATGGCAAAGGAAAGACACTTTGTTCTTATTGTGGAAGGGGCTTTCATCCAGAAAGCTCTTGTATGAGAAGAACAATTGATGAGATGGTTCTTCTTTTGAAGAAACATAACATTACTGTACCTCCTAGCGCAAGGAAGGCTGACCATAGAGAAGAAACTGAAGAACATGAAGAGACATGCCATGCACTGAAGGTTAGCTGCTCAACAACACATGCCTTCCTCATTGATTCTAGAGCTTCCAATCATATGGTTGCATCCAGAGAATCATTCTCTTCCTTACAGTCTTTTGATGGTCTTAGTATTCAGATGGGCAATAACAGTAAAATTCAAGCCAAAGGGAAGGGTTCTATCAAGCTTGAACATGGAAAGTTCAAAGATGTGCTTTATGTGCCCTCAGTTGCAAATCTGTTATCTGTATACCAGATGACTCATACTGGCTCTCCAAAGCGAGTGATATTTGGTCCTGACTCAGTGGAGATCATAGATATCTCTACTGGGAACATCATAGCGAAGGGTGCTGCAAATCATGCCTCCAAGGCATATGAGTTCTCACACTTCATGCCATTCTCAGAACCAGTGCACTCTCAGCAGCTACTTGCAAGGGAAGGTAAAAACATTCCATCTACTTCTTTTGCAGTTTCCACTAGTATTGCAGATCTAGCTGTATTAGTTTATGAGATTGAGATTCAGGGTGATTCAGATCCAGATCCAGTCCCTACTTACAAACTGGAAGCTAGGAAGATGACTGGAAATCCATCTGACACTCAGAAGAATAAGAACCTTGCGCTATGTCATGCAATCTTACCTCCTTCAGAGAGATGCAACAAAATCCTTGTAAGATGCTACATGGCAAGGGCTCAGTTGCACTGCATTTAGAAGAATAGAGTGGATCATACACCTCTTCATCCAGAAAGAGGCAAAGGTTACATTCCTCCTTCCTTCCATCATCATTTTGGGAGAAGATGGAGAAGTCTACATGCTAGGTCCCAAGATACTTGTGCACAGAACATCATGCATGCTGCTTCGTTGCATCACAGAGATTGCAACAACATATTTTCAAGTTTTTCAAACCTGAATCCTGATTCTATCTGCTTAGTTAGAGGGGGGGATTTTTTCCCATGTGGTTTTTTCCCTAGCTCCTTGTATTGAGCAGTTACTTTACTTTACTTGCTGTAAACCTATGGTCTTAGTTACCATGGCCCACAAATTGTCCAAGTTAGCATTCAGGGGGGGTGTTAGGATTATAATCCTCCCTTGTCCAATTTGGTCATTTATGTCTAAATCAGGAGTCATGTCTAAATCAGGAGTCCTTTTAGTCTATTTTTAGTCACTAGCACTATTGGGTCCACTTGGCCTAATTGGGGCACATGTAACAGTTACTAAAGTGTGGGGAACACTAATTGAGGCCAATTGCTACTGATTGCACTTGCATGCATCAGTTTAGGAGCCTCCTAGATCAATCCCTACAAATTAGGAGCCACTGGGATTGCCGATACCAACCTCCATTAGTTGAGTTCAGTTGGTGACTAGTGAAGCTCAGTTAGGAGTCAGTTACATTTAGTTCTAGTCCCTTACATTCAGTTCTACTTAGTTAGCGCTAGGATTGCATGGCTGCATGCAGGTGAGGCGCATTTACTCACCTACCTTAGTCAGTTAGATTAGTTAACACTGAATTAGACACTTGAGTTTGGATTTTGAACTCTGATGAACTCCGATAATGATTTAGACAAGGTCAGTTAACCATTCAATCAAGTAGAGTCCAACCAATTCGAATTTCCTCACATGGATTCAAATTGCATGTGGCTATTTATCCATTGTACTTCATTGTAATTTATTATCTAATTACTTTTGATTAATGAAAGCATTCACAGTTGCAAGCCATTTTTGCACTGTTTCATTCTTTAATTACTGAGTAAATTGTATGATCTATCTTGTGAGTTGTGTGTTGGTCCACAGATCTATGTGCTCAATTTAATACATATCCGATCCTTTGGCTTTTTTGAAAGTCATCTCCTTTTCGAGGGAGACATCCCTGTTGACCTCAATATGTCTCAATCCTAGGATGTAAATCTTGTAAGCCTTTGAAGACTCATTATATTGCACAATTGTTCCTTTCTTACCTAAAGGTTCTAACTTCGTCCTCTTTTCTTTGGGCTCATGAATGTAAACTGGAAAACCAAAGATTCGAAGGTGGCCCACTTTTGGCTTCACACATGTGAAGGCTTCTTCTGGAGTCATGTTCCTCAAGATCTTATGAGGACTCCTATTTTGCACATAGAATGAGGTAATGGAAGCTTCTGCCCATAAGAACATAGGCAAACTCTGATCATGAATCGTGGCTTTGGCTGCCTCAATAATCGTCCTATTCTTCTTTTTTGTAACCTCGTTCTGCTGAGGGTTGTAGGGATTTGTGTACTCCCTCTTAATTCCTGCTTCCTTGCAGAAATTACTGAAGTATGTAGAGGTATATTCTACTTCAGTACTTGATCTTAGGACCTTGATCCTCTTTCCCGATAGGTTCTCGATTTGTGCCTTGAATTCCTTTAATCTGCATAGTACCTCTTCAAATTCTTTGAGCTTAAGGAAGTAGATCCAAGTCTTTCGAGCATAATCATCAATAAAGATCACATAGTAGTAGTATCCACCCAATGAAGCAACTGTCATGGGTCCACACAAGTCAAAATGTACTAGATCCAAGATCCCCTTGGACTTGCTATCATTGCTCAGAAAAGATCCCTTGGCTTTCTTGCCAAGTGCACATCCTCTACAAATACCATCATGGTCTACACGGAGTACTGGAAGTCCTATCACCATTGTCCTCAATGATGGAAGAGCTCTATAATGTAGATGAGCAAGTCTCATGTGCCATAGCTCACCCAATTGGTAGAATCATCTACCAGTGCCTAAATTGGTTGTGTACTCAACTTGTATAAGCTCTCCTCTTGAACACCAATCACACGAGCTGAATCCATGCTAGAGTTCTTGTACCATATGAGAAATTTCACATCAGAGAATGCAACTTTGTGACCTTTGTCCTCCAAAGCTGATACGGAGACAAGGTTCCTTTTCATCCCAGATACATACAACACATCACTCAAATGTAGAGTATCACTAGACTCTAACTAGAGGGAGGTAGCCCCAGATCCCTTCACAGTATATCTAGCATCATCCATAAGTACGACTCAAAGATGGAATTCTTTCTCTATCAAGTTTGAAAGATTTTCTTTGTAACTAGTCATATGTCTAGATTCACCACTATCTATTAACCAAGTATCACTAGTGGTAGGAATTGTACTTGAGAGAGCGAAGATGAAGAAGATCTTTGTACGATCATCATTCCTTGACTTTTTGTGAGAGGTGTCTTCATTGACATCAGTAGTTGAGGCTTGATGTCTCCTCTTCTTTGAATTATAACATTGTCTTGCATAGTGTCCATGCTTATGACATTTGAAGCACTGAATGTGTGAAAGATCCTTTTTCTTCTTTTGTTCTAGAGTAGGGCTTGATCTTCCACCTTTGTCTTTTCTAACATGAAACTTTCTTCCATTACCTTTTCCTTTCTTGGTGTGAGATGTAAGGGCTTAACTTTCTTCATGTTGAGTGCAATGTAATCTGTCTCTAGCTGCAAGCCTAGTCTCGTCTTGTATACAATTTGCCCATATACAATCAAACTTGGGCAACTTTGTTTTGCCCACTAAGACTTTGGATGAATGGTTCCCAAGAGGGAGGGAGATTATTAAGAGTGGTCATAACAAGTTCCTTATCTTCAAGGGATTCTCCAATGGTGCTTAGTTGATCTCTTAACTTAGAGATCTTCACGAAGTAGGAAGCAACTGAATCTGACCTTGTCATCTTGAGATTTGATAGTTGATGCCTCAAAGCAAGGGCACGATTGATGTTGCTGGTTTCAAATAACTTCTTCAAATATTTAAACATCTTTCTGGCTGTCTTCTTTTGAGAGATCCGAGGGACCAAATGGTCTTTTACTGAATCTACCAAGATCCTTCTTGCCCTAGCGTCATTCTTCCTCCATCGAGACTTTTTGGCTTCCTCTTTTGGTTCTGGAACCTTCTCATTGACAAACGCCAAAAGATCATTTTCTTCCAAGATAAGAAGAACCCTAGACTTCCAAGAGTTGGAAGTTGGAAGCCCCATCAAGTCTATTTTTAGCCTTCATACCAATCATCTTGACTGGAAACTGGTTTAGAAACCTTAGCAGGAGCCAGGTCAAATTTGAAGTTTTGTCACTTGCAAAATTAATTCCACAGGGAGATGTGCCCTACCAAGGCGAGTTGGAGAGAGCTAAGATCGAACCAAAACTGTGGACAAAAGGGTTCAAACCAAGAAACCCTAGATCTTGACCCCAACAAAAATTAGGTCAAAGTTGAAAGTCCACAAATCTAGATTTTGCTTCCACAGAAAGGGGCGCCCTCCTATGGCGAGTTTCTCAATGCTCCTTCCGAGATGAACTGAGGTTGCAAACAGTCCAAAGTATGGAGACCTAGTTTCTGACAATGGCTTCTTTTAGCACTGCTTTGATATCATTAGGATTTTTATAGATATAGCTATATAATTCAATTGCATCTAATAACCAAGATCACTAAAAGAATAATCAAACACATAAACAATAGACACAGAGATTTGACTTGGGAAACTGCAAAGGGAGAAAACCCAACAACCTTGCAATAGAGATAATAAAGATTAGTGTACATCCAGATAGCAGAAATATAAACCCCAAGAATATAAGGGAAACTTCTCTAATGATAGAGAACCCCAAAAAATGTCTTCTACTAGCTTGAGTGAACTTGTCCTTGCTTGGAGCGAACTTGCTTGCTTGCTTGATGATGAAAATGAGTGAGGGCGCCTTCTATTTATACTGTATCTTGCTGACCTTTTAATTTCCAAGTGGGGCCGACTTGTCTTCTTTGCTGGGCCGATTTCTCTTCTTCTATTGGGCTGACTTGTCTTCTGGATGCTTCTTCTGGGGTTGACTTTGTGAGGATGCCTCACGCAGCTACCACATCAACCATGGACATTATAGGAATTGCTTTGACTGATAAGAAAACAAAATATGTAATTGTAACACAGTCATCATACATTCATTAGACATTTAGATCGACACAATGCAAAAAGTTCAGAGGGGAACCATCACAGTCTTTTCTATTTCGTCCATAAGATTGGTCCATATATACATCTTATGACCCCATACAGTAGTAAAGGACTTCAAACCTTCATGTCTCCTTTCATACAATCTTCGATATAAAATCTCAATATGAGAGTCATATAACCAATTGTCTAGCCCTCATCTTGTTATTTACATTGCTTTACATACACTCTAAATTAGTTCCAAACAATTACAAAAAAATCGTAATGTCCTACAACACAATCTTCTAACACAAGGATGTGCTACTTTTAATTACATTCATGGTTTTTAAATTTTATCCCACAGATAAAAAATAGGGATTGAACGCAAAATTGGGCTCCTAGGCCAAACTGAGTGCAGAAAGCAAAACTAGGTGCACAAAGACTAGCTTCATGTAGGGTTTTTAAAATGGAAAAATAGGGTGCCAACAGGCCCCCAACACTATGATTGCCTCATCCCTGAGACAATGTAACTTATCCCTACAAATTAGAAGCTATTGAAGGAAGCTCCTGCATTGCTTGATCAGTGAACTTGTTGAAGATTTGGGTCAGGTTTTCACAGGAAGTCATAATGGTCTACTTTTCTTGCTGAAATTTAGCAACTGAATCTAGAGAAGCTTTTCCTTTCTCTCGTTTTATGTGCTTGCAAATATGAATATCTACAACAGTCTTGGTTTGTACATCAGCTAACCTTGTATATTTCTTTCTGGCCTGCTCTTGGAATTGCGTCGATATGTTAGTGAGTTGTTGATGCTTAGAGCACGCTATTGCAATCTACTTAGTCAGGGTAGTATCCTCAGTCATAATCTTCTTACACACATTCATTGGTAGCCCTAAAATGGCCTACTGTTTCTTTGTAATTTGCATTTTGTTAGAAAACAGACCTCTGCACACAACTTTGATATCAGACCTCAACAATGAACTAGTCTCGACCACATTAATTGAATATTAAATGCAACAGTACTGTAGGCTTATATACTACTTGTAAAGTGAATTTGCAGCGGAGAATATTAAGGAACAGCAAATTGTAATCACATATAAAACTCAGTAATTTTAGCCAATAGCCCAGGAAAAACCTCGAAGGGAAAACCTGTGAGAGAGAGAGTATTTTATTATTTTCTTAGTAAACAATTGTTGAAAAAATCTCAGTTTAACTGCTTGCTGGTTTAATGAACAATTTTGTGTGTTTCACTTCAGCCGGTTTTGCATAGGCTTGAAGCTACTTATAAAAAATTTTCTGAACAATTTAAACACGCAGAAAAACACTAACAGGCTGAAAACAAATGCATGCACACCATAAATTTGACTCAGATATTTTTGGCTAATCAGCCCTGGAAAAACCCCCACCGGGAAAACCAGTCAGAGAGGAGAGATTTTAATTAATTCTTCAGCAAGGTACAGGACAGAAAAATAATGGTGAAAATACAACTTATCTCCACCAGCAGCCTTTTTCTCAAAGTCTGGAAAAATGCTCAGCAATCCCAGCCATACATTTTTCTCTGATTTTTCTTCAGCAAATTAAATGCACTGGTACAGCTTTGACAGGCCGTACACCTCCTCGATTTTCGTGCCAATACTCAGCAGACCGTACAGCAGACCTAGCCGTACAGTTTCCTCGATTTCTGTGCAATTTAATGTGCAGTCCGTACAGCAAAAACCCTCAGCCGTACACCTCGATTTCTGTGCAGAATTAAATGTGCCGTACAGCAGTCCTTACTCCTCGAAATTTGTGCAGCATTTAATGCACCGTACAGCAGGCCGTACACCTCGAAATTCGTGCAGCAAACAGGCCGTACTTTCTCGGTTTCTGTGCAGAAAATGAAGCAGCCGTACAGCAGCAATAAATGCAGGCCGTACTCCTTCTTGGGAACTGTGCACTCCTATTAAATGTGGTCTCGACCTCCTGGAGTAAACTGGAATCTCTTCAGCAAACCCTTTTCTAGAAAATCGTGCCCTCCTTGAGCAAACTCGACCCCTCTCTCCAGCTCTATCTTCTTCACCTGAAAAAATGAACAAGTGAAGTCTCTTTGCCTCCCTCAACCCTTTTTGTTTGCCTTAAGTGAGTTTCTTAATCCAACGGTGGAGAAAGAATCAAATCAATGGCCAAGATGAAATGAGAGTGAAAATCCCTTTTATTTATTTCTCATAAATAAAATCACTCACCCACTTAAATTTATCAAAAAGTGACCTTACTGTTATAAAGTCTCATTAAGTGACTTTTAATGTGAGGGTCACCTTTTTCCCTCTTAAAGTGACTTTAGGCAAAAAATAAAGTCACCTAGGGAACATCTGCCTAGGTACAAAAATCAACAACAATAAGAATACAGCAGTAAAACCACCCAGCGATTACAACTTATCTCAACCCCTGAAGACTGAAATTTTGTCTTGAAAACTGTGCAGATGGCTGCCAAGTTTTCTATAAACACCCACAGTCTCGAAATTTGTGCCTCCAGAAGCACAGTACGGACTGTACTCTTCACTCTACTGCCTTGGTTAAATTTCCCACTGAACCAACAATGAAACCTTCTCGATTACAGTACCCACACAGTCTAGAAAATCATGCCCACAGCTACAGTAATGAATCTTTTCATTAAATGCTGTACAGTACTCCCTCGAAAATCGTGCCAGTCACCTAGGAACTCATGCTCAGTTCTCCTTCTCAGTAAATGTGTCAGCTCTCTTGATTTTTATGCTGCAGTCTTGCTGTAGGTCGTGCATTTTATGTTGTGATCAAAGTCACCAAAAATAGGGAAATGGTTTTGGTTTTGGAAACAACACTTCTCAATATTTTAGGAAATGATGAAATGACATATTAAAATATTTAAAAAAATGTCAGTGGGGACTTGGTTGGTTGGTAAAGTGGGGGTGTTGTTATTTTTCCAGCCAAGGTTCAAATCCCCCTAGGCACATGTTCACCCCTTGTGGGCTGGCACGTCTGTGTAGACAGGTTCTTTAATGTGGTAACTTGGTAAGGGCTAGGTGGAAGTCTTGGGCGATTTTGGCTGAATAGATCCCCCTAGTTATGGCTTCTTAGTTGCAGGATAAATTTTGTAGCGTGTGAGAGGTATTTGCTTCATCGCAATATCACATATTGGATGGTGCCACTTGCTTGTGTTGAGTGGAAGCATCAATAAAAAAAATATCTAAAAAATTAAGAAACAAAAACTCAAAAAAAAATCACCACTCTACAAACTTTGTGTTTTTGTTGTTTAAGGGTCTTTTTCTGCTGTTTTAGGGTTTATTTATTCACAAACAGGTCATATGTGGCTCCCACTCCTATGGGTGCCTTCAGTTTTTATTGTTTTTAATTTTGCATTTGGAAACACATTGTTTCTGTTTTTTTGGAAAGGAAGCATCTTGGCAATGTCACATAGATGTTTTTAGAAAAAGAAATACATTGGAAATGGTTCCAAGGAGTTTCACATCCATTTTGTTTTCTAAATGTTACTGGGTAGGAAACTAAGGGGAGGAGTTTGCTGTGGCATTGCTTGTGATCTATTTTAAGCAGTTGCCACGTTATCTAGAGTTGGAGGGGAAGGAGGGGCAATAACTCCCAACAAAACAGAATTCGAAGATTTTGGCCAGGTTTTTAATCTTGAGCGGTCATAGGCAGGGGCGATTTCTTTGTGGTACTAGGATTAAACATGTAAGCCTAGACACATACCTGGTAAATTGCCAGGGAAACAACAAAGGTCTTTCAAGTTTGAATTCTCTACTGTTTGTCAATCTCTTATATGACACACATGTACGTATATTACTATATACACTTGTGTGTGCATTATCTGTGAATTTTCTGAGCCTAGATCCGGTTACTAATCTCTAATAATTAACTCGTTAATTATTAATTAATAACACACTGAACTCATCAACCAATACAGAGAAAACCACAACACAAGATGTACCCTAGAAACTCCAGTCCTTCTGGGAAAACCAGCAAATGTTTGTCTTCTTACTGCAGGATTTGACTGCAATAGAAACACAATAGTCCTCCATATACACTCCGAATCTGGACCAAACACTCATGAAAATACACCAAATCCTCTTTGCAAACTAGACAGACAAACTCTAGATCCACCCTAGATCTGGATTGCTAACTACAAGAGGATAGCCATCTCTTGCAACTGTGATGCTGACCACTATAGAAGATCTTCTTCTCTCCTATCTCACTGGTGGTGACTAGAAGACTCTCCTTAGACTCTTTTTATAATATATACTTAATGCAAATACCATGGTCAATACCATGGGACACCCAATACCATGCGCCACCAAATACCATTGACCGTTTTACATAAAGTATTACAAAAGACCCGTTTACATAAAGTATTACAAAAGACACTTTTACAAAAGCCTATCTAGAGAGTTATCTGGATGACTTCTACCTGCTAGACACCCCATGTAGAAGTACCTGTCCGAGCTACCAAAAACTAACATTATCAATATCATCAATTGCAGAGAATATTATTTTGTGGAAATACAAATCACCAACCTCTTTATTTGTGAATCCACTGTGTTCATAGCTCTTGATTGATTGTTCTTCTTTCACTAAAACTAGAAATTACTAGAGCTAAGGAACAACCCATGGGCTAAGAGAATGGGTCATCATTTCTTATACTCGTGTGACATTACTAAAGGATTATCTCTAGAACCATTGAGTGGTGGAGAAATCTGTTTTAAATTTTACATAACTGGGTTAAATAAATAATGTTTCAGGTTGATCTTATGAAATGTTTTAGTATTTGTATTGCCTCGTCCTTTTTGTTTGGATTTAAATGCACATTTGTTCTTTTCCAAGTGTTGAGAAAACAGTGTATCTTAGATGCTGCAAATTTTCTCAAATATCTTAGCTTTGAAAGTTTGATCAAACTGCCCTTTTAATGCAGGAATCTGGATCAAATCGCTGCATTGATAATATTCATAATTTGACATTTTGCAGACATGAACAAAGTAAAACAGCTCACAATTGTATGGAAATGGTTACTGAAACTTTGGTAAGGAAGTATCCTGTAATGTTTGGATTTTTTTTGAAGTTGTTTGATTAGATTGGAAAAAATAGCTAACCTTGCATAAAATGTTGGAAGGAATCTTGAACAGTATTTGCTGCTGTCAGAGGTGTTGACAACAAATGTGAGGTTGGCTCTACCTTATTGCCAAGCAATATGTAACCACAGGCATAGATAATCTAATACAATCATGAAATACCTTCATACTTTGGACAATCATTAGTCTGATCTCTGTCTATGAAGTCTGCATCTTGACGAAATGACAACCATTTGAGGTGCTGCTTCATCAATTGCTTTGCCGTGGGATGAGTGCTCCTTAGCGCTGTTTGTTACGGAATTATCAAGGTCTGGTCTCCATGCATTTGAGATAGTGCACCCAGCTACCCATCATATTGCATGAGGTTCCACCCATTATTTTCATCATGATCCAGTTACACAGGACATACACTTCTTTGATAAGATTGATGGATTATTTGAGAGATACAGGGACTTTATTATGGATGCATACCTATGTTGCACAAGTTTCTGGAACGCGGGTACGTCGGGTACGCGGACACGAGTATCCGATACGGCTAGAAGCTTCGCCCAAATTTGTAGGAAACGTAGGGTTGGGAGCGGCAATAATATATATTAATTTTTTTAAAATATATTAAAAAAATAAAGTTAAAAAATACATAATTGATTAATTTCATAGCTTAAACTATTTTATCCTCTTAATCCTCAAGTAGTGTCATGAAATTCATTCTTTTTAAATTTGCTCACTCCTTTAGGTCCACATTATACAAATCTCACTGTAATCTCACATTGCTCCTAAGAGTTCTTAGTATTTGGGTACCTCTGCATTTTTTTTTATGGTAACTACTACTTACTTCTAATTTGAATCAACTTGATTGTTTTAAGTTCAACTAACAAACTTTCAAATCTTTTGGTATCTTGAATTTGATATGGTTTATGATCCTAAATTGCTATATCAGTCAGTATGAATAACATAAGCTAGCTATAATCATTTGAGATATGAATTAAAGTAGTTCAATATCTTCGTATTGTAAAATATTCATGTATATTGACTTAAGTACACTTGTAACATATTTTGAGTGTGAATGGATTTAAACATTTAAGAAGTGTGGGCCCTCTTTATTTATATAACCTTGAAAATAAAAAAAATGGCATTATTGATAGATTCAATTGAAATTTTTGTTATTGGTGATTTCTTGACACAATAAACTTCAATAATTCAATTGATTTTCAACACTTTTCTTATGATTTTGGCCTCTGCATGGTCGGAGCTTGTAGAAGCTCCCAATAAAAAGGGAGCGGCAAAAGCAAGTTCCCGAAAAGCTACCGAAAAGCTCCCAAGTTCCCAAGGAAGCTCCCATCAAAAAGGGGACGTTTCGTACCAGCTCCCAAGCTCCCAGGAGCGGGGAAACGTCGGGTATGGGTTACCAAAATCCCGGGAGCGGTACCCGTGCAACTATGATGCATACACTTTCCATGGAATTTCCCTTTGGGCATGTCTAACCTTGGCCGATTGGGGTTGCATGATGTCTAGAGGAGAGTGTTTGGTTCCAAAGTTATTTGCTTATGCCCCTATCGCTTAGTAGGATCTCTGTTGGTTGATTATTGTTGAGTACCATGGGTATTATCATGTATTAAAAAATTGTGGTGACATGTTGGTGTATTGTCTTGTCACTAGGAGAGAGCACTTCTTATGGTCTTGTTACCACACAAACTAGCATTCGTAGAGTGCAAGGTTGTAATTTCTTCTTCTACATAGGCATTAGAAACACCCGTTAACCTATTTAATTCCCATAGGTTCGAGTGGGTATTAAGGAAAAAAGGGAATTGACTGAGGACATTTAATACCGGGAGCAGATCAAAACATTTATTCAGTATTATTAAGTCATCAGTCTAGTAAAGAGAGCCATTAGAGTGAATATCATAAAGCATGCTGACCTTATTTCTTCAGGCTTTAGTCAACGAGTAATTAGAATTGCATGTATGCAAAAAGTAATGTGCAAACCCTAAAAGTAACATTCAAACCCTAAAAGTTACATGCTAACCCTAAAAGCTATATAAGAAGGTTAGTTGAACCAAAAGCACATCCATGATTATTATTATTTTTGAGTTTGGCTTTCGAGAGCAACAACAACAGTAGCCGCAACAGTAAGTTGGGGTTGGAGACAGAAGTCTTCAGCTAGCAAGTGTTTTCGGCAGTGAAATCTATCTGCCCTAATCACTTCCGGATAGATCACCTAGATCTATCATCAGCTATTCATTGTACTCATTCTTATTTCGGAGAAACAACAGACAGAGAAAGATATTATTGCAGGTTTACATTTTGTTACTGGAGAAACAACTGGAAGTGATTAGTGCAGGTTCACGTTTTGTTGTTGGGGAAACAATTGGAAAAACCAGAACAATTCGTTGGGTCTCAGAATCTCAGTATTTCTTCCACAGGTTATCATCATTCTTCCCAGCAGGTTCACACCACTCTATTGGGTGATTATCAGTCCATTATTTGCACATCTGGAGCAGCTATCAACATAATCGTGAAAGAGGGAGGACATCACGTATTCAGAGCATATCAATTCGCTAGGCCACCTGAAGGGGTCAAAACTTGTCCATGCTTCATTCTATCTCTCCAGGGAACCCATACTACCACTCCTGGAAAGTCTCAGCAACATCGACCACCTATTGCATAAAAAACGTGAAGATTATCACCAAAGTGGGACGTTTTCCTAGCCTAGGCGTCAACTCCTGAAGACCAACACGCTTTCACCTTTATCTTGATTGCATGGCATGCATGCCTTCTGTATACTGAAGGAATATCATTGCTATAATTATTGGTATGTGTCCACACTCTTACTGAAATCTTATTTCCTTTTTTTTCTCTAGATCTGCTATATTTTAGGGCTTTTTGGCATGACACTATTTTGCATGTAAAATTTTATTATATTTCAAACATACCTAAAACACATAAACCACAAACATATTATTAAACAAGACAATATTAGTTGGGATATTACAGTGGTATTAGAGCATGTTCCTTGCCAGCTGTGGGCTTGAACATGAACAATAAATGAATCCCGAAGAAACTGCTTTTGTAACTTATAGATAAAGAAAGGGTAGGTACACAGAGGATCTGGAATTTGAAGATATTTAGTTGGAAGACACAGATTCAGACATGGACCCAATAGGGATACACTTTGATAGAGAAAAGGGAATAGAGGAAGATGAAGACAGGTTGGCATTTCATAGCTTGGTTAGCGCATTAAATGACTTAGCTAAAGGGAAAAAAGAGGTGTTACATGCTATAAACAGGTTGGCTCTTAAGCAAGAACAGGGTCAGAACAGTCTACCGATTTCACCAGGAGATAGAGGATCCACCAGTAGTAGCGAGAAACATGTGTACACTAATATGCAGAGCACATCTCACATATACAATAAGCCTTCCAGCCTTACCATGCCTCACTTTTTGGAGAATCCCATCGCAAGAACGATTATACCGGCAGAGCCAGAGGACCCATTTAGGGCCTATCTAGAAGAGTACAGGGAACTTGGAGATGACTTTCACTCAGCCATGACTTTCTCAGATTTTTGCAATATGAAAAGCAGGGATAGACCAAAAGTGTTCAGTAGAGCATTCAATCAGAACTTTGAGTTGCAACGCACACTGGGGAAACTAACTATCCCCAACTTTGATGGGACATCCAATTGTTGAGCTAGAATCTAGGTACAAAAGTTGGACAACTACTTCCAACTTAACCCCATAATGGAGACAGATGCAATCAAGTTGGATAGTTTACATTTAGACGGGGGAAGCACATGAGTGGTGGTACCACGAACTGGTGACGTTGGTTCACAACACTATCACTTCCTATAGTGACTTCACACAGAGGTTCATGGAGCTCTTTGATAAGGACCAAGAGATTAATTTCAGGGATTTTGCTCAGCTCAACCAGACAGGCAGTGCAAAGACCTTCATATACGAATTCCAGAGAGTTGTAGTTATGGTATCTGACATGTCTGAGAGTCGACTGATTATGCTATTTACGGAGGCACTATCCGAGCCACTCCGCGGATGGGTGAAGGCTTATAAGCCAATTACTCTGCAAGATGCTATAAGTAGGACTCAGGACCTACAAGATTCTGTGCTTAAAAACAAGCCTCCACAAAAACCTACCAATCTTTCGGAAAACAAGGAAACGACAATCCCACAGAAGGAATGGTTAAATGAGAACATCCGACGACATTTGAGAAGGAAGAACTTATGTTTCAATTGCAAAGAACCTTGGGTACCCGACCACAGATGTATGGGTAAAGGGAAGGTACATCTCATCGAAGTACTTTCAGATAGCAGTGAGGAAGATGAATTGGAACAAAAATAGGATGAAGAACTACATAGTACAGAGTTTGAACAATTGCCACAGAGAGCAACTATAGCTACCCTCATAGGAGTCCCCACCTTCCATACTATCAGGATCAGGGGAAGTATCCAGGGATAGCATGCTATTGCTTTGATTGATGGTGGGGCCACCCACAACTTTATAGATGCCTCTTGGATAGAGAGGAAAATATTTCCCATCGAGGACTTTGACGGCCTTACTGTTGTCATGGATGGAAATCATAGGATGAAATGCACATAGAAGATACCTCAATTACAGGTACAACTTGGGAATTATACATTGGTCGACGACTTTTATGTTGTAGATGTGCCAAAAACAAACATTGTTTTGGGAGTACAATGGTTGTACTCAATTAGGAAATATTGAACAAATTACCAAACATTAGAGATGGATTTCCTGGCACAAGATGGGAAAAGGGTAGTCCTAAGGGGAATTCCCAATGAAACTTCAGGGTTAGCTACAACAAAGGGAATGACCAACATATTCAGGCACGAGGACAAGACTCGCACAAAAATATGTCCAAATCCCACACATTAGACTTCAAGGAAGGACGAGTGGTATGAAAAGGGATTTTCGGGTAGACCTCCAGACAAAAGTATGATGCGCACTAGGGGATTCGGACGAGGAGCCAAATATAGGATGTTCAATCCTCATAGGTACCCAAGAAGATACAAGGAGGGACTACAGAACTTTGGAGAGAAGAAACATAAATTTGAAGAAAAAGAAGAACCACCCAGCAGTAGAATAAACTGGTTGATACAAATGGACAAGAAGAGATAGGGACAGATGATTCAGTATATTGGTCGAAGATTGCTTGAGGACAAGCAATTTCGAGCGAGGAGGGCTGTAATGTCCTCTTCTACATAAGCATCAGAGACACACGTTAACCTATTTAATTCCCGTAGGTTCGAGCGAGTATCAAGGAAAAAGGGAATTAATTGAGGACATTTAATACCAGGAGCAGATCAAAACATTTATTCAGTATTATTAAGTCATCAGTATAGTAAAGAGGGCCATCAGAGTTAATATCATAAAGCATACAGAGCATGCATGCCTTATTTCTTCAGGCTTAAGTCAATGAGCAATTAGAATTGCATGCATGCAAAAAGTAAAGTGCAAACCCTAATGTGACATGCAAACCCTAAAAGCTACCGAAGAAGGTTAGTTGAACCACAAAGACATCCATGATTATTATTATCTTTGAGTTTAGTTTTCGAGAGCAGCAATAGCGGTAGCTGCAGCAGCAAGTTGGGGTTGGAGACGGAAGTCTTCAACTAGCAAGTGTTTTCGGCAGTGAAATCTATCTGCCCTAATCACTTCTGGATAGATCACCTAGATCTATCATTAGCTATTAATTGTACTCATTCTTATTTTGGAGAAACAACAGACAGAGAAAGATATTATTGTAGGTTCACGTTTTTTTGCTAGGTAAACAACTGGAAAAACCAGAACAATTTGCTGGGGCTCAGAATCTTAGTATTTCTTCTGCAGGTTATCATCATTCTTCTCAGCAGGTTCACACCACTCCTTTGGGTGATTATCAGTCCATTATTTGCACATTTGGAGCAGCTATCATCATAATCGTGGAAGAGGGAGGACATCACCTATTTAAAGCATATCAATTCGCTAGGCCACCTGAAGGGGTCAAAACTTGTGTATGCTTCATTCTATCTCTTCGGGGAACCCAGACTACCACTCCTGGAAAGTCTCAGCAGCATCGGCTACTTATTGCATCAAAACCGTGAATATTAGCACCAAAGTGGGACGTTTTCCTAGCCTGGGTGTCAACTCCTGAAGACCAACACACTTTCACCTTTATCCTGATTGCATGGCATGCATGCCTTCTGTATACTGAAGGAATATCATCGCTATAATTATTGATATGTGTCCACACTCTTACTGAAATCCTATTTCCTATTTTTTCTCCAAACCTGCTATATTTTAGGGCTTTTTGGCATGACACTATTTTGCATGCAAAATTTTACTATATTTCAAACATACCTGAAACACAAACCGCAAACATATTATCAAACAAGATAGAATATCAGTTGGGATATTACAAAGGTCTTCTCAAGGGTATAGCTGAGGGCAACTACTAAAAGTTTTGCCACTGTTATCTCAACAACAACTTCCCTTCACTTCAGTGCATAGGAAAGGGGACCCAGCACTTGGGGGGGATTCCCTATAGGCCACTAAGTTTTACTCAATGATATATAAGGTTGATTAATTGCGAAACTAAGTTGGAGAAATTTTAAATTTGGATTGAGTTGAGTTAGGGTTTCAATGTTGTCTTTGGTTACCAATTATTATAAAAAAATTCCAATTTTATAATTAAAGGAGTTTGCTGTTATAAACGCATAAATAAACCAGCAAAGAGATCTATATAACAGTGAATTTTAGTCTTGAAATGAGTACAATTTTTTTTGCAAACTAGGCTAGAATAGACAAGAAACCATGAGTTTAAGACTAAATGCTTTAGTAGTCCATTAGTTATTAACTTATTTGTTCATAACATGAGGTCTTTTGCAATGTTATTAGGTTGATAGTTAAGATAGATTCCAGATCTATGATGGACAGTCTATTAAACAATTAAAAAATGTGTTTTCATTCCTTAAAACCACTTGCAATCAACTGATAAATATAAACCAAATCTGAACCTGTTTAAATGGCTGTTCTAACAGTGGATTAATGACGTATTTTATCCCAGCATACACTTGTTAAACAACCCAGAAATTTAACCCAACAATTGTTAAGTAAAGTAGATGCAATTAGGGCCAAGTTTATGAAGCAATCATAGAATTCAATTCACCTTATTTTTCTGTGTAAAACCAACAAGCAAAATAGTCCTAAAAAATGCCTAAACATCAGATTTAAACATGCATGAACAACCCTAGAGGGTATGGCCTAGATAGGAGATGAGATGCAGCTCTAAGGGGGATCTAAAATGCCAATTTTTAGGGTTTTGGAAGGACATTCAATATGCTTAGGGTCAATTTATTTTAGAATGCAAAACAAAGGAAGAATAAATTGAATTTTTTAATTTTGGGTGGATGGAAACAAATGGACTAGTGCCTAGGGTTTGAAGTTGGGCTATGGGTTTAATTAAGTCTAGTAAATGGGAGCAAGATAGCTTACAAAATTAGCTAGGGTTTGAGTGCCAAATCCTATCAATTCCAACGAGGGCTAAAATTTACCCAAGGATCTACAAGGAAATCACATAAGTGGTTTCTTCAATGCTACTTTGGGCATAATATTCTTCAATAATGAAATCCTAGGGCATATGTTGAGAGAACACCACCTATTTATCCACAATCAAACAATTTAAGTTAAAAACCTACTTGCAAATGATCCCAAAGAAGAAGCAATTTGATGCAAGAGTAAACCCAAGCATTATCAAAGCATCCACATCATAGTGCTAGCATCAGCCATCCATGAAATTTCACCACAAGAACTAATCAAGAACGAAAAGAGAGAGTTCTTCATAAGTTTCTAACAAGTTTTACAGTGGAGGAGGCTCTCTTTATAAAGGGAGAGAGAATAACAACCTCCTCAATAAAAAATAATAAAATCCTTCTCTTGACATAGTCAACATACTAAAACCGAAAGTTCAGATGCCAAAACCCTTTCCAATTTCCCAAGAGAAGAGGGTGCACTACTATAACACTTAAATAATCCATGAACAACACAAAATACTCTCAAAGAAGAGGTCAAAGAAGAGGAGTGCTCCAATAGATCTATTCAAAAAATGAAAGAAAGGTCCAAAACGCTAGGGTTTTGATTCTCAAAAGCCTCCCAAGTGCAATGACCTCAAGCAAAAGCAAGTACAAGTGTGCCAAATCATCATACATGGGTCAATCTCCAATAATACTCCTCAAATGAAGTGAACACTCCTCTAGAAGGCTTCCACTTCAACATGTGAGTGAAAAGAGGCTCCAAGGTGGGATGCCTTACTATAAGATGTGTCCCATGATTGTTGTCAATCAAACTAGGATTTCAGATTAATCTTATGAGAATCGCTTCTTCCTTGGTGAAAGGCTGTCCCCAAAGAATGGTCATCAATATGTAATGAACAAAATATATAATAAATTAAGCATTAATAAATGTTAATAATATTGATAAATTAATTAATTAAATGAAAAGGTAAATGGAGAGGCACCTTATGAAAGGTGGCGTCTCATTACCAAGGAAACCCTTGCATGGGTATTTTATACAAGCATCATTTCTCATTGTAAATCATCATTATCTTATCAATCATGTATTTTATTATATTCATGGATTACTGTAATCTGGCTTATTTGTGCTGGTTATTTCCTTAAGAAATGATTTTGTCGTTTCATTGGTATTTGAGCCAACTCTGATCCGGCCGGTAGCCATCACTTCAGAGTTTCTTAAGATTCTGGTTTTTGACTGACAAAAGGCTCTTGGCCACAACACTCTTCTCCCACAGTCCTCTCATCCTTTTTCCCTGCGCTTTCTTTCCCTTCATTCCCACGCATTCCCTCTTTCGCTTCCCTCCTCATCTTCATTCATGCACACCTCCCCACCTTCCTACTTGCGCCTTCCCTCAGTCCCTCCATCCGCTCGCTGCACCCTCACATTTGTATCCTCCCACCTCCCTCCGTGCGTGTCTGCACCACTCCTCCCATCCCTCTGCCGACGCCTTCTTTACTTTCCATCCCCATTCCCTGTCTCTTACTCCTATTGCCTACGCCCTCCCTGCGCTCCCCCTTGCACGCCATTCCTTCTAAATTCATCGCTCTTCCACCCCGTGCTCCCTCCATACTTCCACTACCCTCATTGCGTCTTGCACTCCGCTTGCAGCTGCCACACGTCTCATCTCCGCTCAACACTCCCGCGATTTGTCCCCCATGCCTTTGCCACACAACTTTGCCCTTACTCCCTGTTGCACACACTCCCTCGCCAGCCTGCGCTCCCCATCGCAGCCACGCCTAGCCTGCTTACTTGCTAGCCTGCAACAAACCCTATGCCTTATCTCTCCCTCCTATCCACCAACGCCATTCCCCTCCTGCGCTGCTTCCTTCGTCGCGCCCACGCCAACGCTCCTTGTCTGCTCCAGCCAATCCCTCGACCCTCCTTCCTGGTCTTACCTTCTGGTGCCTTCTTCCGACCACCTCTTGTTCCATCCGCCGCTGCTCTCCACCTGCTGCGTCCACCACCCTCGACCCTCTTTCCTCCCTGCTGCTCCATGCCAGCTCCTCCTCCTCTACTCTCAATCCTCTTTCCTTGCCATCAAAACCCTAATTTAAAAAAATTAAAGATTAAAATGTTATAATAGTTTAATTTTTGAAAAAAAACTATACATGAAACTATATATATAGTTTATAAAAACATTAATAATAATAATATTTTTAATTAATTAATTAATAATTATTTTTATTCAAAAAAAGATGCCCAAAGTTTAGAGAATATTTTTATAAGTAAAAAGAAGGATATATATAGAGAGAGTTTTTTAAAAAGGGTTATAAAGTCTACAAAGTATATATTATGTTTAAAGAAAGCTTAATAAAATGGAGTCTCATGGCGAAAAACAAGGAAGATTCCTAAGCACTTTAAAAACTTATGTTTCAGTGTCATTTCAAATAAAATGAACAATTAGAGGGAAATACATTACTATTTCTATTCCTTTCGTTGAATTCAATAATTATATTAGTGATGAGTTTGCTAATGAGTTAGCGATTCCAGAGTCAAATATAGGTGAAAGGTTGGACTTTTGGAATAACAAAGAATTTGCAATAAGCAATTTACAATTGAACATTGGAGATTATACTGGCGTCTCGCAATTTATAGTTAGATCCTTGTGGAGTAGCGACATTGACCTAATTTTGGGATTACCATGGCTAAAAACATTGGGGACATCTTCAATGCTGAAAATAAGTTTATGATATTTCTCTACAAAAAAAAGGAAATCACATTACAAGACATTGATATGAAGTCAAAATTAAAAGTCGCCTCATCTGAAGACTACAGAGAAATATCAAAGGTGATATCGCAAAGAAATGAGAAATCAATACAGACGATACAGAAGGATTTTGACAAGGTTATTGCAGGTAAAGAAGAAGAAATCTCTCGTCTAAGAGATCATAATCATAAATTACTTCTGAAAATCAAGAAGGCAAAGGATAAAGTTCAATGCAATTAAAAGTTAGAAGAGAAGAATCGAGATCTTCAAAAAAAATTATCAGGCAAGGACAAAGAAAATTCTTCTTTAAAAAGAGTTAATCAAGAATTGCTAGAACAAATTAAGAAGTTAAGAGAGGATGAAAGGTTGCAAGAAGAAAAGTTCAAAAAGATTCAATGTGATAACAAGCTATTAGAGAATAAATTAGAGCAAATCCTGAAGGGAACATCCATACTCTCAATAAATTAGAATTACCAAAACCCATTTAGAAACCCTATTTTGGGCAAAATCATTTTTCCCAATTCACCAAGTCAAACGAGGATGCCCTAAAAAATCTGTAGATAAATACACTAGGGCGGATTGATGGGTGGAACAGAATTATCAAATTGCAAATATTTTTGGTTTTTTGAATTATTTAGATTTTTAGGGTTTGTCCAACAATATTTAGATTTTTAGGGTTTTTCAACATATAAGGATGCATGTGAAATAAAAGGCATGTGAATTGATAAAAGAGAGATAGATCTCTTGAAAAGATAGGGCATATGATTCTTGTCTCAAGCCCTGGGGCATTGAGAGATCGATACCAACGTCTCTCTCTTAGAATGGCTTTCAATACTTGCAATTAGGGTATCAACTAGCAACCACAAGAGTCAGGTAAAAGATCCTAATTAGGGCAAGCAAAGAAGTCCAAGGCCCAATTAACAATGGAGAGAGCTCCTTTGATAGAAAGGTCTCCTCATACAAACTTGACAAAATTCTAGCAAGAAACCCCAACTTAGCCCAAAGCACTTCAAGAATGACATTAAACTAGGGTTAGGAGATAAACTTACCAACATTAACCAAGGAATGAGCAAGGAGATACACCTTAGGTCTCCCTTGAGCATGAGCTATCACAACCATTCTTAGCATCAACCAATAGCATGTGTAAAAGAAACCCTAGAACTTCATCACATCAACCTTCAAGAAAGAAAGTTCATCCAAAGAGAGGTGCACATAGCATCAAGAGCTCCAATAAACCAAGAGAAATACAGAAGCTCTCATTATGGCCCATATTTTGTTATGTTTTTACAATGAGAGGGAGGCGCTATTTATATAAGACTAGCCTCACCTAATTTTAAGTTACGACCCTACAAGATAATGTGAAAAATATAACATTTGGTTTGCTCACCCACAACTTTTGGGGCTAAACCACTCGGAATAATAATAAAATATATCTAAATGAGATAAAAGTAGTAAATAAAGTGCGATTAGGCTACAACAAGTGCTTAGTGTGCCAAAAGGAGGATGTCATGCCCCAACTAACCCCAACAGATGCGTGTCCTCAATGTCCTCCTTCAGTATCCTTGTAGGCTTTTTCAATAAGGAAATACAATTTGTGGGCAACATAGCCCTGAGGAGGGGTAAAATAGGACCAAGTGAGTGAATAAGGTGTGCTGGATAGGGTACAAATCCCTTTACAAAGTGCTATCACCTTTTACATGGGAAATAAATGAGTGTGGTGATGCGTCCAAGTGATTAGCCCGCTAAGGGCGCCAACCCCTTTCAGGGCGAGCACCTCCTTGAGGTGGAAATCAAGTGGACCATCCATGACATGATGAGGGGTATTTAGCCCCAAATCAACACACTATGCTCCAAACTTGGCCTTTACATCAATCTTTTTATACCTCTCTTTGGTAGACCTGACTGGGAACACTGCAGATACTTCAATGTCCCATGGTGGAGCCACTTGCTAGGATAACACTCTACATGGGATGAGGAGCATTATAGATCATGGAGGGCGACAGTAGGCCCTAGCTGTCATGTGGTAGCTTGGATTCCTATTTGAAGGATTGGAGATGGCTCAAGGATGCATGGGGCTTCAAGGGTGTTCTTGTAGGGGCAATTGACTCAATGGAGTACATTGCTTAAGATGATAGATGGAGTTTGTGGAGGCTTGTGATGGAGTGGTGTGGATGTGTCTTATGTAGCTAAATCAACTTTTGGAGCCATTATTGTGCATGACATCACCTAGGAGCATGACACATGTAATTTAGAGTGTAGCTTCTCACTTGTGCTGGCCTAGAAGTGCTCATTGTAGGTTGCTTGTATGGGCTGAGGCCGACATTGTATTGTTGGCCTCCCTTACCCCTCTCATATAGATAGAGGAAGGAGAGTCTTTCTGCCAATCATCTTAGTGATCATTCATCACACTCTTTTCTTTGTACTTAGCTTCATGGAGGAAGTCGCTAGGGTTTCCTCATGAACCCTAGGTGGAGTTATGAAGTCTAGAGGAGACATCTTCATGTGGGGTTTCCTCTTGTGGAGGAGACGTTGGTGATGATCTTGGCCTTCTCTCTTTGTTGGTTCATCACTTGTACTTGATCTCTCTCTCTCTCTCTCTTTATTCTTGAGTCATTGGGGTTTCTTGGTCTTCTTGGAGGTTTGAGGTTAGGGTTTATCCCCATAGATTGGATTATAGGGTTTATGATAAAACCCTCTAGTGGAATTGTGAAGAAGAGGAGGAGAGGACATCTTGCCTTGGAGGATGTGTTAGAGTGGTTCTTGTTGGTTGCTAGGGTTTTGTTGATTTTTCCTAGCTAGGATTTTTGCAGAGATGGGAGAATTTGTACTAGCCTTGAGACATGGATGTGGTATGTACATGTACTTCGTCTTGAGCATATTAATGAAGCTTCCAACTAATTACTAGTCACCCAGATCCTTTTATGATACAACCAATTGATCAGATGAAGCTATAGTGGAAGTAGAGCATATGAGGATAAGGGCTTTGTTAATTTTAAGGATTTTTGAACGTAGTTTGTTTGATTAGAAAATGCAATCCTAAGAATCTCTTTCTACGTTCAGTACTTGGGCAAGCCCTTATCCATGAACCGTACTCGGGAGAGCAAGGGGGTTTATTTTAAACTTTAAAATAAACAAAGGAAACAATTTTCTAATTAATTCCTACCACGAATTTCTTTCCCCTTTTCAGGATACTCGAGAGAGCATGGGGTAAATATTTCCTTTACTTCAAAACAAAATAAAGTATAAACAAAAAAAACACATAAACTAGCTAAAAATCACAAATCACAAAAATTGTGCACCGATGCGGAACCCCCCAGGGGGATGAGGAGTGGGATCTGGTGAGCCTGCTCTAAACCTTATTTACTTCTTACAATGATAAAAGAATCCACTTTGGTCCACAAATCCGGATCCAAAGGCTTACAACAACTTGAAAAAATGATTTTTTTTCGAAAGGGGAGCTTCGTTAGTCTTCTTTTACTTTAAATTTTTGATTTTTCGCCAGAGCTTCCTCCTCTTTTTTCGTAAAACCTGCAAACACAGCAAGCAAACATTATCTAAACATGCCCCAAAACACTTTAAGAGTGTTAGGAAAAACGACAAAAAATATTGCCGAAAAAATTCTAAGTAAAACAGTAAAAACTAGGTAAAAAGTGACTGAGAAAGTGAGATAAAAAGATGCTTTCTTAGGATCTTTGTTTGCTTCTTAAGGATAGCAAACAAATTAGAGCACTGGTTTGCTAGATAAGGAAATAAAAATTAAAATCAAATGCTAACTTATTAAAGAAGCCTTTTGTTTTTACAAGAAAGCTGACTTGAAATAAGGCAGCTAGTATCCTAGATTTGAAATTAGAAAAGATGAAGCTTTGAAATTTTTAATTAGATCTATAAAGCAAAACCATTCAAGATCTCTTTATGACTATGAAGTTATCCTTAGATCTAGAATTGTTTTTAAAACAACTAAACCGAAATGATAAAAAGAAAATGGGAGAAGGAAAATGGAGAAGGCTTGGAGAGAAGAGTGTGCTTGAAGCTTCAAATGTGGTGTGTCGAGGAACCTTTTTATCCGCAACAAACAATGTTAGAAACAAGAAAAGCAGAAGGATCAGACAAGATCCTCAATGTCTCCTATCACGACAATCTGCATATCACAAACTTATACAAACAAGATCAAATGTAGGAGCATATATATTAAAAAAAATCGATGTAAAGGCATCCATAAACAAATGAAGCATTCATTCAAATTTTTAAATATCTATACTCAATAGCTTAGATCATTAAACAAAATGACTAAACTCTATTACCAAATTGAAACCAAACCTTCCAGTAAACTACATATGATTCATTGTATGCATAATAGTTCAAAAACAAATTACCTCCATACAACTGGAATATAACACATTCACTCCACCAGGGCACAACACAATCTAGACCTCCAAAGTCTCTTTATTTCTCAAATGAATACGAGTTACAATTGCCAGCTCTTCCCAATACATTCCAACTAGTTTGAATGGGGGAGAGCAAAGGTTTATTTATAGCCAGAAGAGGCCATAAGGGGCGTAACCATCATTGGGCATCAATGTGAAGTAGAGGAGAGTTAACATAAGCTTGAACTAGAGCAGAAGGGGGAGTGGTAGGCGCCACCTCCCATGAGAAGTACCACCTCTCCACCAAACTCTCACCTATCCATTGATCACATGACACCACACCAACTCGTCAATCCCAGAGAGAGGGCGCAAGCTCCAATAGGTAAATTACTTGCAACATCTCATACAACAACTGGAGATGACGCTTTAGTCAAGGAGAGAACTCAACCTCAGTGAAAGAAGCCAAGACACTGATTTCAATCAAATCGGACAAGAATCCATTGATTTAGGATTTTGGATATTCTCTCCATTTTAATTGATTTTTTGATTTTTTGATTTTTTGGAGATTTTCGATTTAAGTGATAAATTCATCACTTAAAACTTAGGAAAAGTGGGTTGAAGGGTACAACGGGTGCTTTGAGTTAGAAAACGAGCATCCCCATGTGAAAATCCCACTTCTAACCGCACTTTTATTACATCAATAATTGTCCCAATTAAACTATTAAAGAATAGCCTAAGTTTACGGGAAAAAAAATATTTTTCTCAAAACACAAAATAAAGCCAGGGGTCCTAGCACATGTCCATATGACTCAATAATAATGTCTAGCATGTTCATATACATTGACACGTGAACTTTAATAACCTCCTAAGGCCTAACCATCAAGACGACTATTCCAGCTTTGGAGAAGCGGTGAAAAACTTGATAATTATAAGTGTCTTATTCAACAACATATAATTAACAAAGAAAAAACAACTTGAAATACCCGGATTGATGTTTAAGTCCTAGGAAGCCAAGTTCTTTACAAAAGACCCATGCTAGCACATCTTTTACAATGTCTTCGAACAGAGCCAGTGAAAGTATTTCCTGTTAGATTTCCATAGACACCTAAAATCAAGATTACTTAAAATACTATAAAATCAACCAAGAACAATTTCAAAACAATCATACAAACATTATATCGATACTTGTATCTGCAGCATCCCAAGCACTCATTGACTCCATTTGGCACTGGTCTTCAAAACTTACATGTATCACCCTGATTTGGACCATTTGTCCTTTAATTCTTAAAGTCATTATATTGTGGATGCTTATTTAAATTCCAAGTCGTCATATATTGTTTCATATTGATATTTGTGTTTTGTAATTGCAACGTGGATTGTGTATTTTATTGTATCTCAAAAAACTCTTAAACAACACCCATCCACATCACAACACCAAAAACACTTAAAAACATAGAGCCATAGAAAACTCTTTGTTAGGGACTACCCCCCCTTCGCTTCGTTAGGAGTTAGCCTAAACGGAGGAGCTGGGATTTAGGTGACAGTACCTGGCTCATTGCTTGCCCCCAAGGCCACACCTTTCCCTCTTAGGGAAACAACAACCCAAAAGATTTCTGCTGACGGTGTGCATTCGGTGGACAATATCTCTGGCACCGTTGCCGGGGAAAATTCTTTTGTTCTTGGACGACTTTTTACCCTAGTTTTTTCTTAGTTTTTACCTTTGATAGATTTTAGTTTGAACACCTCTGATTTTAGACTCAAAAATCCATTTGGCGACTTCACTGTCAAATAACTTACCAAGGTATTCAACTAGAAGAAACTCTGAAGGCTTACTCAATTTTATCCCTGAGCTTGAATAGGTTTATAGGAAGAGATTGAATAAGTTAGCTTCTCGTAGGATCCTTGAGAATCTTGGATCTGAGTTTGTTTTAGACATCCACACTTTATTTGAAGAAAATAATAATCAAAATTGTTTTTTTGACATAATGGGTGAGTACTCAACTCGACTCCTCTCAAATAGCAGGTCAACCCCATTGTCTTCCAGACAAATCTGTAGAGAAGCTCCCTATGTTCACTGGCTTTGATGCCACCAAATACGCTATGCATCTCAGAAGTTTCTCTAGATGTGTTAATGCCTTCATCAGTGATCCTGCACATCAACATGATGATGTTTACATGAAACTCTTCGCTCTTTCCTTGGATGGAAGAGCTGGTGACTAGTACAACAATTTACCAGACAACTCCTTTGCTACACTTGAAGCTTTCAAAACTGTCTTCACTAGCAAATTTGGTGAAAAGAAGGAACCTAGGCATCAATTGGCTTCTTTGACAAACATAAAGAAGAAAAAGAATGAGACTATGGATGAGTTCAACCAAAGATTCACAGAACTATCCAATGCCATTCCTGCCGCTTATAAACCACTTGCACTATCCATCTTGGTTTATTACATTGAAGCACTTAGTGGAAAGATACAATATCAGATTAGGGATAAGGAACCCACTAATCTTCTTCAAGCACAAGAATTAGCAGTCAAGATAGATAGAAACATGCAGTCTTCAGGTGAGTCTAACCTTCCCGGTTATTCTAGGTCCTCAACCCCTTTAAAATCAACAGAGCAAAAAGAAGACGATTCTTATAAAAAGCAGATGATGGAAATGAAGGAAAGACTTGAAAGAATGGAAGATAAACATCTAGCTCAGATGAAAGAAATGCAAAACAAGGTCATTAGTATGGAAAGAGTGTAGTCACAGCCTGCCCCTAGAACTTTCCCTCCAAAAGTAAATTGGCAAAGAAAAGCACCCAACCATGAACAAAGGTCTCCTCATCAGCTAGAGGCTGCTAACATGGTTGAAACTTATACGCCTTTTTCTAGAGCTTGTGAAGACTTTCATGAGGAGTCTATTTGCCATTATGCATGCTATGTTCAAGAACATGGTTTTCCTGAAGGTTGTGGTCCCAGAGCGTCATCAAGCGAGCCTAAATATATAAACAATGTTGGTGATATGCATAATATTTTCAGAGAAAGTTGGAGAGAGGCGAAACAACATAGTCAAAAAATTGACAATCTGACTAAGTGTTTCGGTGGAAAACCTTCAAAAGAACAAGTTAAGAACATGCAAAAGTTCAAGGGTGTTACCTACCAAAGGAAAGCAAATGAAGGACCTTCCACACAGAATACTCCTAAGGTAACAATTCCAAATGATGCTAGTAAGTCAACTGATTTAGGCTTTGATTTGGGTAATTGGTTGGTTAATGCTAAAATTCCAGTGCCTGTTTTAGAATTATGTAAAATACCTGGATATAAAGAAAAACTTTTGAAAATCATAGATTCCCCAACTGATTCGAGTCCTTCAACACTTTTAGAGCCTCTCTCAAACCCTCCAAATCCTTCCACCCCAAATAGGTTACTTTCTTTGACACCGTGGAACGAACCTCAAACAATGTTTTTGCCGATCCTCTTATACTTCTACATACTAGGGACCCAAGAAAAGAAGATCATCCCCCTTTCTTTGTATCATTGATGATAGGTGATCTTCTTCTACACAATTGTATGTTAGACTCAAGATCTAGTTCTAGCATCATGACTAAAAAGGTCATGCAACAACTTAACTTAAAAACTACAAGACCATACCAAAATGTACGTGCCATGGATTCTAGATCGGTGGAAGTTTGAAGGAATGATTGAAATTCATTTGGTTAGGTTGGCTAATATTCGGACATCCAGATTACCATGGACATCTTTGTTATTGACGTACCAGATAAGTGGGGAATGTTGCTTTCTAGGAAGTGGGGTGCCACTTTAGGAGGATCGATCCAAATGGATTGGACCTATGCCACTGTGCCAGCATTTGAGTTTTCACTTGTTAAATTGTATTCCGAAAAAGAGAAAAGATACCATGTTGAAAATCTTGAAAGACCATTGAACCAATGTGTATATAATTCTGATGAGCATGGAATCTATTAGATTAACTCCACCTTTTTGGCCCCTATTCAAGAAAAGATGAAGGATGAAAAAGTTGATGAGTTGTGGAAGATGAATTTTGATGGTGCATACTCTAGAGCTGGAAAAGGGGCTGGGGTTGTAATAACTTCACCTAAGGGTAGGATTTTCAACTTTGCTTTCATGTTAGAGTTCAAGGCTACCAACAACGTAGCAGAATATGAAGCACTTCTACTGAGTATTGAAATAGCCAAGGACATGGGTATAAAATTGCTAAGCATCAAGGGTGACTCAGATTTAGTTGTCCAACAAATCAAGGGCCAATTTGCATGTAAGTGTCAAAGACTAAAGAAGTATAGAAATGCAATTTGGGACACTATGGAATTTTTTGATGCCCTAAACATAGAAGCAATCCCTAGAGATCAAAATAGTGCAGGAGACAGATTGGCAGTTTCAGCATCAACCTTACAACCATCAGACGAAATGTTAGGAGGTGATTGTCCACTTGAGATAAATTTCAGACCATCAGTACCCGACAATATTGAGCATTGGTATATTTTTGAGGATGATAAGCAAATCTTGAAATTTATCAACAATATAAATGAATTTTCAATTTACTAGGTAAATGAGCAAGAAGAAAGAAAAGAGTATCAAGGGGAAGGCAACCGGTATAATCCTGTACCACGTGGTTTTGTAGCCTTAGAAAATATTTTTGATAAACAGGATAGAAGGAAGAATAACATCGACCAAATGAAACTGGGAGACTACATTGAAGTAAACATTGGGTCGGAAAACAACCCCAAAATGATAAAAATTGGAAAAAGGACCTTAGAAAAGGAAATGAATGACTTAATCAATCTTGTGAAAGAATATAGGGATGTGTTTGCTTTTACTTATGATGAATTAAAAGCATATCGGGAGGATGTCTTCCAGCATACCCATCCCTCTCAAGCCTAAATGTCAAAAGGCCAAACCTTTCCGTCAAAAACTTAGGCAAATAAATCCTAAGTTGTCCCCTATTGTGAAGGAGTTAGAGAAAATGTTAGCAGCAGAAATCATAGCTCCTACCAGACATTCAACACAGTGTTCCAACTTAGTTGTGGTTAGAAAGAAAAATGGGAGTTTGAAGATATGCATAGACTTCAGAAACCTAAACATTGCTTGTCAAAAAGACAACTATCCTCTTCCCAACATGGAGACCCTCCTCCAATGGGTCACTGGATCTAGTATGATGTCCATGCTTGATGGATTTTCAGGATACAACCAGGTTGTTATCTAGGAAGAAGACAGACATAAAACCACATTCACAACCCCTTGGGGTACTTTTAAGTATTTGAGAATGCCTTTTGGCCTTCTTAATGCCGGGGCTACTTTCCAAAGAGCCATGGACTATGCCTTAAAGGAGTTAATTGGTAAAATCATAGAAATTTATCAAGATGACTTAACTATTTTTTCGAAAGAAGGATCCAACCATGTCAGTCACCTTAAGTAGGTTTTTGAGCGATGTAGGAAGTATGGTATTTCCTTGAATCTTGCCAAGTCTGTCCATGGCATCGATGAAAGGAAACTTCTTGGACATATCATCTCCAAGGATGGTGTCAAGATTGACCCCGAGAGGATAGAAGTCATACAGAAAATACCTCTTCCCAGGAATGTGAAAGCCCTCCAGTCTTTCAACGGACACGTCAACTTTATCAGGAGGTTCATTCCAAATTTGGCCAGACTCATGAAACCCATGCAAGCACTACTTAAGAAAAATGCTAGGTTTGTATGGACTAATGAGGGGAAGGAGGCTTTTGCCATCATAAAAGATGCTATCACGAGGTCTCCTGTTTTAATTAGCCCAGATTATAATAAAGACTTTATGGTTTTTTCCTTTGCATCAGAGGATACAATTGCCGGTGTTTTGCTCCAGAAGAACTTCGAAGGGTTCGAGCAGCCTATTGCTTTCATGAGTAGAGCCTTACATAATTCAGAATTGAAGTATACTATTATGGAAAAGCAAGCCTATGCCTTAGTCAAATCTCTAAAACATTTCAGAACAAACATTGGCTATTCAAAGGTCATAGGGTATGCCCCCCATGCTGCAGTGAAAGACATCTTGTCTCAACAAGATTGCTTAGGAATAAGGGGCACATGGGTATCTAAAATTCAGGAGTATGACTTAGAGATTAAGCCAACTAAGTTAGTCAAAGGCCAAGGCTTGGCCAAGATGTTGACTCAGGCTAATGAAAAAGCAATAGGCATGATCTGTGAAAGCACTAGAGCCGAGCCAACCATGACCCCTGCATTGCAGAATATCGATAACCATTGGTGTTCAGACATCATATATTTCCTTCTCCATCTCACCTGCCTGAATCACCTCAAAGGTCACAAACGCTGGTCATTAAGATTGAAAACTGCTAGGTACTGCCTTACTCAGGAAGGTTTGGGTTGGAGGAACCCTGATGGAATCATAACTTAGATGCATAAATGAGCAAGATTCCAGGAAGATCTTAACTGAGTTTCACTCAGGATTTTGTGGAGGTCACTTTGCAGCAAATACAACTGCCCACAAAATCCTTCGAGCTGGTTACTATTGGCCAACCATCTTTGCAGATGTGCATAAGCATGTTAAGTGTTGCCAAGGGTGTCAACTCTTCACGGGGAAGCAGAAGTTGGCTGCTCTTCCCCTCTTGCCTGTAGTAGTCCTTGCTCCCTTTCAACAATGGGGGCTCGATTTCATAGGAAAATTCAAAGATAATTCCAGCAATGGTTTTGTTGGATTATCACTGCTACAGACTACTTCACCAAGTGGGTAGAGGCCATACCCACCAAGACAGCCACTGAGAAGGTTGTTATGGACTTCATAGAGGACAAGATAATCATCGGATTTGGAATGCCTCTTAAGATAACAATTGATAATGCCAAATCCTTCAGCTCCATCGAGATGGCATCTTTTTGCCTTAAGTATGGCATTGCCTTATCCCATTCATCTGATTATTACCCACAGGGAAATGGACTTGCTGAGTCCACTAACAAAAACTTAATCAACATCCGTAAGAAAATTGTGGGCAATAACAAGCGGGCATGGGATAGCAAGATCAAATATGCTCTTTGGGCTGATAGAATCACAAAGAAGAATTCCATTGGGAAGTCTCCTTTCGAGGTTGTATATGGTCTTACAGCCACCTTGCCAGTCAGCATACAGATTCCTATCTTCAGAATGATCAGTGAGTATGGCACCGAAGGGGAAGAGATGGAGTAGAGGATCAATCAGATTATTGAGTTGGACGAGAGCAGAAGGGCAGCCTTAGATCAAGCTTTAAGGCATGAGGAGAGTATGAAGGGTACCTATGACAAATCAGCAAAGCCGAGACCCTTCAAAGTTGGGGACACAGTCCTTTTATGGGACAAGAGGAGAGAGAAGTCGGGCAAGCATGGAAAGTTTGACAGCCTCTGGAGAGGCCCCTTTATTATATGTGACCTTGCCGGAACAAACTCTTTCATACTCAACACTATGGAAGGAGAAAGATTGCCCTTGCCTATGAATGGACAACATCTGAAGCTGTTCTACAGAGACAACCTATAAAAAATGACCATGGGGTCATTTCAGGGCTTTTCTAAACCCTCTCTTGTTGTACCTATATGTATTTCATACTTGTATCATATTGTTGTACTTTTATGTATTTTATATTTGTACCATATTGTTGTATATTATGCTTAGAATAAATTTCATTTATGTTGGCATATATTTGGTATTATTTTTTATACATCGGACTAAGACACTTTTGTTTCCATGCAGGAAACTACTATTTTGGGATTCTTGAATACTCGAGTACCCGTCCCGCAGTTGGAGCCAGATGTTACCAACTATTTTGTACAATAGTTGAACCTCCATTGAGCCACTAGTATTGGAACACTATCAGTGTTCACTTCGAGAGTATCAGGGGTTCAGATTGCAATAATTAGCCAACTTTGGCTAGCCAGTTTTATTTTTCAGTCAAAATGACCATGGCCCCACGGGGTTTGTAATAAGTGTGCTAGTAGGATTTTTGAGTGGCTCGGTCCCCCATGACTTGGTTATCAACTAAGGTATTCCAAGGGAGTTTTTTGCCCTTGTCAATTATGCTTTGCCTATAGTTGAGTAATAATCGACGAGGTTTTCTCTCGCTTCCTCCAAAGCTGGGATGCCCGATTTTGAAAATTGATCCTTGGGGGGTTATTAGAGTCCAACTGATGTATATAAGCCTACTAGACACCATGTATGTCTTAGATGGTCATTTCCTAGGGTCCTCGTCCAATAAAAACATTGTCTGAAAATTTTTTACCAGACGCGTTGGATTGAGTTTTTATTATTTTTTTATTTTTCCAAATATTTAATTGGAAAAAATGCAATTTGTAATATGTCAATCATCCGGGGGTGGATTTCAGAGATTGAAGGCTTAAATCATAAGCCAAAAATCACACATGAACCCCGGACCAACTTATCCTACGTTTCAGATGCTTATTCAGCCTCATAATTAACAATTTCTCAAAAAAAGTCATTTACAGAGAAATTATTAATTAAAATATTAAAAATGAATATTTTGGAGATAATCCAAATCTCTCCAAAATAAACCAAATTGAATAAAATAAAAGGATGAATGACATGGCATAGGGCATTAATAAAGATTCCAATCAACTCCAAATACTTTTAGTGAACTATCCAGTCAGCAGAAGAGATCTCCTTCAAGAGAATTCACCCTCCTTCACCAAATCACGAATTGGTGAGATGTCACTTGATAAATGGATTGGTGTGGTAGCATTGATGTCAAAGGTAGGTGCCTTAGCCACCTCATGGGTTTGGCTCCTAGTTATCACAAGTTTCATTTATTGCTTTGTCTCCATTGATTGCCCACGCATCCATATGAAGGCTCACACATTTCCTCTTGAACTCACGCCTTCATGCATGTGGAGGGTGGATATTGGTTGGGTGATGAATCCTAGGGAGTATGGGAGGCGCCTTGCCTATGTGGAGGCCACCTCCTCATCCACTTAAATGGTAACTCATGTTGATAGGTGGATACCACTCCAAGCTTGGAGTTAGACTAGGAATTCGATTTTGATCTCATGTGCCATTTGTCTCTCCATGGAGGGAATTCCATTTAGGTCTCTTTAGCTTGGTTTTTGTATATATAGAGGTGCTTTGCTCTTTCTTATAGATGGAGAATTTGTGCAAGTACACTCTGGAGAAATTTGTAATATCTTTTGAATTTGAATAAAGCAAGAAGACTTTGGAGGTCCATGTGGGAGTTCTTTGTATGCTATACTTCATCTCGTTTAAGGTGATACCATTCTTAGCTCATCTCTTTTGATTCTTAAGTATACGATCTTGTGATTAGAAGGCTAACAATCTAGCACAATATTATTTGATCTATGCTTTTCTCTTGAGTTTTGTGGCTTTCAGGTATTATCCTAGGTGCAAGAGCTTTTGCTTGGTTTATACATTCATTCTACAAGTTCCCAAAGGAGGCTTCTACTTCAAAAAGTCAAGAAACAAAGCTTGCTTGCCTCATCCATCAAACAAACTACTTCAAAAAATCTCTTGGTTACATTGGTTACTACAAAGCGGATCTACTACACTCACAGGTTTTATCTTTTGATTTGCTTTCCAAACAGTGCAATACTCTCAAATCTTTCGTATCTCTAGATCTTGCATTATGATTGGCTAAGTAGATCAAAGTTTCACACTTTGATCATCTTGCTTGGGTTTAGATCTACTATTTTCAATCTTTAATTTTTACTAGATCTAAGATCCTAGCTTCATTACAAACTTGTAAATCCATTATTTCCTTTTACTCGGCTTGTTACTCTTTCATTTTCCATTTTTTTTAAAGTGCCAAATATCTCTAAGTTTTTTGCCCAAGACCATCATTCCTTTTGCCAAGCATTTGTCTTGAGAAGTACTTTGGGATTTGTTCCCAATTGCCACATTGTTTTGCGTGCCACTTCTCTTTCCCCACTATCTCTTGTGTATTCTCAGCTAGTTGGAAATTTCAAGATTAGTGTTAAAAGTCAATTTTGACTTTTTTTGCCTTAGAAAACATGCACGATTTTTCTTGAAAAATGTGCAAATTTTCCACTTTTAGGCTTGTTGGTTTTTTCTATGTTTTTCATTAATTTTCAATTCTGGAAATTCATTTAAAAATCATAAATTTTCCAAAAATTAATTTTTTAAGTTTTTGTACTTTTTCTTGAAAAACATGCAAATTTAAGCTTGCTGTTTTTTGACTGATTTTTTGCAATTTTCTGCTATTTTCCAGTTCTGGAAATTAGCCTAAAATATTTAAAAAATCTTTAAAATTTTATTTCTCAAAACAATTTCAAGTCATTTCATTAAAAAATGCGCATTTTGCGTCATAGAAGGCAAGCTTTTGCTCTCATTTTCGATGTCTGATTTTTGGTCTTGATTTCCTGTTTTGGGCTCTTATTTATCTCATTGGGCACTTATCATCTCATTCACTTTCATTTTTTCGAATCATAAATTGAAATTTGGTTTCCTAACACTCTCACTAGCTGTTGTTTAAAGCTCTTACTTACAGGTGAACCAAGAGCAAAATCAAGCAAGAAAAGAGCAAGCAAAGTTAGATCCAAAAGACAAGGATCTGAACCCAAAAAACCTTTATTCTTTGTACAAGTCATAATAAGGCTTCAAGTTCTCTTGTTTAGCCACTTTCTTCATTTTCAAGGGTTAAAGTCCCTTGTCTTGTAAAATATTAATGAATAAGGCTAAGTGGGATAAAGCCTCCCATAGTTTGTGTTTCTTCTCCACTTGGGGAAGAGTGTCTTGGTGTGTTCTTTAGCTTAGTTTCATTTTCAGTACTTAGATAAGCTTTTCATTTTGCCTTAGAACAATAATTGCTAGCTTAGATTTGCTTTCCACTAATTGCTAGTTTCATTTTTTGCATTTGTTATTATTATTTGAGCCATCACTTGTGTTCCTTGTGTATGCTTTATCTATTTTTAAAAAGAACCAAAGACTCTTGAACTTGTCATAAGATGAGTCAAGAGCACTCTCTGTCGGAGAGCATAAGCATTGCACTTTTACTGCATTTTAACATATAGATTAGTTAAAGTCTCTTGAACCTCTGTCATAAGACAAGTCAAGAGCACTCTCTGTTGGAGAGGTTCATCTGTGTGCTCTAATTAAAATTAGCAACTCATCACTCCCCTTTAATAAAATTTGAATTTATTCGTTGTTTCCTTACCGGAGTATGCTCTGACCAGCCTAAAAATAAACTGGAATACACTCAGAAACGGTATTGGACTGATTAATCGGGCAAGATTCAACATAATAAAACTTTTAACCCCATAACCAACGAATTGGTGTTGATTGGATAAATAATCAGGTAGTGGGCAAATTCCAAGTGGGGACGTCGGACTGCTCAATCTGGACGCTTGATGGTTAAATTCTCTGAACATCTAGCTTGTGAGCCAGACCGACACCGACATGTCTTCGAACGGAGCCACTGAAAGTATTTCTGGTTAGATTTCCATAGACACCTAAAAACAAGATTACTTAAAATACTATAAAATCTTTCCCGCTCAGGGAAACAACCCAAAAGATTTCTACTGACGGTGTGCATTCGGTGGACCACATGGTCTTTTGATTATTGTGGTGAACGGATGATTTAGAGCAATTTGTGCATTTTGACAATTTCATTGTAATCTTTGCCTGTGACTCTATAGCCCGATTCAGGCAGGCACTGGTTTAGTAATACTACATTTCTCTTGCAATTATATTTGGTTTACAAATAAAGAAAGATTTGTCTGTCATTTGAAATTATTGCATTTCAGCATGATTGATTGCCATAAAGTTTAAATTAATCTAATCATCTTTTAACTCCTAAAACACAACCTTTGAAACATAGTAAATAGGGACCACCTTGACTTTTTTAGGAGTTGGGTCTAAACGGAGGAGTTAGGAATCGAGGTGACATTGGGTTCTAAATTCATAGTTGCCCTCAGGAATACACCTACTGGTTGGGAGACTTTTCCATGGTCAAGTGTGTTTTAGGCAGCAACAGACTTAATAGTTTTCGGGATTTCAGGATTGGCAGGATTGTAGCATTTCCAATGGATTCTATCATGTATGAGGGTACGGGATTGGTGTTAGTCAAGAGTAAGACCACTAAGCTATAGGATTTTGCACATGTAATTATCTCCTTCTAAAGTGTCATTTATGTGTACAATTCTTATTTTTGTTGCTTATTTTCTTGCAAGAAGATGTGTTTGTTATCACATATATAGTAGCTAGGCTACCGTATTCTATTTTTCAGACACACAACTTTTTTCAGCCAGATCTCTTACATATGAGATGCTGAGATGAGCAGTTTTGTCAGATCATTATTATATTAGTGGACTATTGTACTCTCCCATGTCTGGACCGAGTCTCGGGACACTTAGATTTGAGGACTGATGTAGCCATTTATGTCATTGCAGAGCAGTCATTGATGCCCCGTTTTATATCAGTTCTTTCTCATTGGACAGATGGTGTCTCAGATGGATTATATTGCATGATTATGACTCAGCTTTTTATATTGTGTTATGGTTATTATTGCTCTTATACTGATTTTTGTGACATGTATTAACTTGTGGTATCATGATCTGGCGGTCATAATTATATGGACTTGGATGCATTTTGTACTATGTATTGATGTCCCTACTTAGACTTGGAAGTTCCTGATCTATACTCATTGGTTTTACCCTCCTTAGGGAGAATAGAGGTAGTCATTCCCACCATTGTTTTGGTTTGCTAGTGTTGGCTCCATCATTTATTGTCTCCACCCATCCATTACCTTCGAGTTTAGTTTTCAACTCGACTGACTTCTTGACTTATGGCATGGAGGACCTTTTTCCCTGCTAGAACTTTTGTTGGACAAACCTCCCTGTTTATATTGTGTCTCGGCTCTGAGTTGGTGACAAAACTTGCCTTTGGTAAGTTGGATTGTATGCCTAAATCATTCTGGTCAGTTGTCTCGATGTTTGGCATTGTGCAGAACTCCCCCAAGTCACTTGAGATGTTGTTGGCTAAAACTGAAAGCTTATGTACTACCTGTATTGGAAATGTTGAATATGCGTCCATGGAAAATGAAAATTATAAAACTGTGTTTCTTAAACATATGTAAAGAGGGCAAGAGCAATGAAATGCTAAAATACTCCTTGAAGAGTATAAGAAGAGGTCCAAAAAAGCAATGGATAAAAATATGCTATATCCAAATATTGTTGACCTTATAAAAATAAATATGTCCCGGATGAAAGCTGCAATTAGCTGTGCTTTTAAGCAGTGGTGAAGTCCCAAAGGGTCATATAGGCCAAAAAGGCCATGGAATAAAATGATGATTCTAGTGAACTTGGATCAAGCTTGATGTAGTCATGATGCCTAAGTTGAATAAGCACTCTCTAAACAACTCACCTATTTGTGAGGCACTACCATTCCTTGTGTTGCTGTTTGTCTGGCGATGGTTATAGTGAGTATTCCCTTTCCATATCCAAAGTGTCATGATGTTAAGTAGAAAGTCATCCTTTGCCTTAGCCTTGTTAATTTCATCCTTCACCCTTCACTAGCAAATTGACTACAGCTATGAAAGTGAGTATAGTCCTGAAAGTCTAAGTCTGAGTAATAATAAATAAAGCCTTATATATGTATTGGTTGATGCACCGCCAGTGAAATGAATGCTACTTGTTGTGATTGTTGCTTAAATGAGTTGTAGAGCATGTCTTAGCCTTTTAACACTTGCAGCAGATGGATGATAGTCTGAGTTATTATTGGTATCTGATCATTTACAAATAGTTATATTGTTTATTGGATATGATTGATGATCAGATAGAGACCTGTGAGGGGTATGAGTATACACCTTAGATGGATTTGGACTCTCTGAATCTAATGAGACAGTTTATTTCTAGTTCCGAGCACTTGCAGATATGATCAGGCTCATTCTGCCTCTCTGATGCAGTTTTTCTTCACAGGTTGATATGGCTGAGCAGGGAGATGTTTTAGTTGGATCTCCTAGGGCATTGTATGGGAATACGTGGTGCAGCCACTTGTTTGTACCATACTACCCCCATCCCACAAAGCCTGGTGGGCTCAATTTGACAACGCAGGCACCCTAGGAGGCTGTTTTGGCAGGATCACGTTTCCTGAGGCAGATTAAAAAATGATTAATGGCTATTGAAGAAATCGATTTGGGCTACTGAGGCAAGGAAATGACATGGGATGAGTCACAATGATGAGAGTGATGTCCTCCACACCTCCAGCAGTTGCAGCACCTGATTGGGTCCCACATAGTCCAAGTCACCCTCAACGCTGTCTAGATTCATTGCAGTTTGACCTAGATCTGAGTTTCAGACTGAAAACAGCGCTAGCGCCTTCACTAAAAACTGGACTTTTCCGGAGTTTACTTTTTCTGAAATCTGACAGGCTAGGCTAATAGATTAGGGCTTGAGCACTCCAGAACACCCCCAACACTGAGCTAGTTCCTGCTAGGTTGCCCTAGATCTGAAAAACTGACTTTCAGCCTCTTAGCCCCCCTCATCAGATTTTGACTTTTTCAGATCTGATTTTTCCTGCGGTTTTCTGACTTGGGTTTGTAGATCGAGCCATCCTGATCTCATTTCTCCTACAACGTTGAGCTGATAGTCTCCTGGTGGCTCTAGATCTGCGGATCTGCCTCTCCAAACCCTAGCGCTAGCCCTCCTTCTGTTGATTTTCCTGTAACCTGAATCTTCCGGGCCAAATCTTTTTCTGGGTCCATAGATCAGGGTATATCCCAGGTGGGTTCAACAAAACGTTGTGCTGATGCTGACTCCATTGCCCAATGCACGAAAGGCACTGATCTCCTGTCTCTAGCGCTAGCCCTAAATTGACCTTACTCCCGTTCTCTTTGCCAACATTCCTTGATAACTCAAGTTACCTGATACTTTCATATCTTTTACTGAGTCTGTCTCCTTGGTACTAAACAGTCCCAACTTGTCCTTGCTCACCCTGTCACAGTTACGTTTCCCAAGACAGTGGTCATCTCCATTAGTTGCTAGTACCTAAACCCTAGAGCTAGGGTTTAGGTTTACCTTACACCTTACGTACCTCAAAGCCACATTTGATCTGTTCTGGTGTCTAGGTCTGGTCTCTCCTGTCGGGAGTAGATCCGGGTCTCCCCCATTGTTGTCTTGGACTTAGATAAACATAAAGTGAAGGCTGCCTTGATTGGCGTGACAACCATCCATTTGGGAGTCTAGGCAGTCTTGGTTCCACCCCCTTAGTTGCTTTCCCCTCTACCATCCATCCTGGATCCACCTCACACATGAAACTACAAGGTTGGTGATAACAGTGTTGTTTAAAAAAAACTATATATCTATAATTTTTGTATTTTTTATATACTACGTTTCCTTGGACGTACCCATTTTGTGCGGGGGTTGGGAGTGAGGAGGGGTCATGTTTCCAGGCATTCCTGTTTTGGAAACTTGAAAACGTTTCCAAGTTTCGTGCAACTTAGGTTCAGAAATATTTATTTCTGTGGTTAAATAAGTTTAGATTTGATTTATTTAATTAAAGAGAAACATAGGGCAGCAGTAACCTAGGGCCTGAGAATTTACATCAAGCATTATGATATTATCCTCTTTGAAAGTAGAAACACCTATAAATATTATATATTTTAAAGTCAATAAATTAGTTAAACTGTTAACTTTAGCATGTATGCAATATGATGACTAGCTGAGTAGCTCAACTTGTTTAGTTTATTTTGCATCTCACCTGAGTTGGATACAACTATGTTTTTCTTAAATAATCTAATTTTGAATTCAGACATCCAGTAAGTGAAGAGCTACATTCTCAATTTGCTTGTTGGAATTGCAAATTACAATATGTATTGATGGCTGATAAATAACATGTTTTTTTTTATCTTGTTGGTGTTCATAAATGTGTTTTTTGGACAGGTGGTTCTCCTGATAACGGAAAATGATTTTATCAGTCACTCAGCTGGGAAAACACTGTTGGTTCTATCCAATTATTTTGTAGGATTGGTATGATTCAGATCTTGTGGCAACTTAATAGCACGGTTATAGTTGCATTTAGTTGCAAGAACTAGACTGTTTGTGCTGAAAATGCAATATTCTTGATATGTGAGTGAGTCAGCCATATTAATATTCATTTACATAATCCTTTTTCGCAGGTCTCAAAATGGACAATTTTTCTTCATTTGCTATGGACTTGTCTGAAAGGTGTTTGTTTAGACCTAGAGGTCCACCTATTCTGTGCTGTGGCAAACAGCTTTGACTCATATGCAGTTGATCGGATATGCCCTACTACTGGTACTATTGATACAAAGGTTACTTATTATATTAGGTACTTGACGAAGGCAAATTGGTGTTCAAATTTGTCTGTTGGTTCAACTTGCTTGAAGAGAAGCTGTATTGCAGCTTCACGGTTAATGGAGCTTCTTCGCAACATTCTAAAAACAGGCCAGTTTATATCTGACGAATGTGCAGATGTCTATTTAGATATTGCAGATACATACATTGTGGATGTGGCTTGGATTCTCTTACATAAACTTTCTTTGGAAGAAACTGTTTATACTTTGAATTCTTCCAGTGAGATTGATCCACTGTCTCTAAGAAACAAAGCTCCTCATTATGTGGAAAGGGAACTTGTTTTAGGGTCTTTACTTCAGATTCTTTGCTCCTTGGTCCATGTTATTGTTTCAAAGAATGGTGAAGTGGAAGGAGGGAATCTTTTAAATCAATGGCCTATGGTAGCAAAAGTTAATGAACTGATTCCAGCATTTTCAGTTCAAGTTCTTGCTCCACATGGTCACTCAGGCCATGATTGCATTTCAGATTTCCTGCGCCATAAGCTTTTGGTATTTCTCATTTACTTGTCTTTACAAGATTAAATTTGATAAATGCAATTTCGCTTAATGTCTTGTAGGTCTGTGTGTTTGGTTTCATAATCAAGTGACACAATTTATTGTCAATTTGTCACCATTCAAATCTTAAAACACAGGTGGAAATTCTCAAGGGTATAAGATAATCTGTCGTACAATAATATTATGTTTCAGAGTAAACTGTGTTTACAGATCATTAACCCAAACTGTTCTTTTCTTTATGCCATTGCGGTTTGAATAATTATTGCTTCAGTGTCTCAACTTGATGGCTTGTCAACATCAAGACCAAGTAATGCACATAGTTGAATTTTTCAAAATATAATATGAAGATCTAGGAATTACTTTTTAAACTTACTTGTCTACAACATAATAGAATGGTGGAAGAGCAATTGTTTGCATGGGAACCAGTGACTGAATCACTAGCAGCTGACGTTTGACTTTGAAGTTTGAACTACCCTGAAGCAGAATTTGAAGGAATCTTATCTTATGCAGTTGGAATGAGCCTAATATGTAGACCAGCATCAATGTTCAAGATCTTGTGTTATAGTTATATCTCACACCCTAAGTGACAAAGTCCTAAATGAGTAGGTGGAAGACAAATTGAACTAAGAGGGGGTCACTGTCACCTCATCACCCTCATCTGCTATTTAGTACTAGTTCTCCTCTAGCACAAGGGAGGCTTTCCTATGACTAGGATTGCTAAAGGCTAAGAGTGAAAGCTCATGGGAGAAATATACTTTAGCAAAACGAATAATGGGTTTACATGGAATTAAGAATGAGTGATGGTATATAGGAAAGGACTAGTCCCTAGAAGACATTGGGCGCATGTGATCATAATTTGAAAGTTATGCTAAAGGTACTTGCAATGAAAAAGGATACACAACCAGCATCAATGTTCAAGATCTTGTGTTATAGCTATATCTCACACCCTAAGTGACAAAGTCCTAAATGAGTAGGTGGAAGGCAAATTGAACTAAGAGGGGGCCACTGTCACCTCATCACCCTCGTCTGCTATTTAGTACTAGTTCTCCTCTAGCACACGGGAGGCTTTCCTATGACTAGGATTGCTAAAGGCTAAGAGTGAAAGCTCATGGGAGAAATATACTTTAGCAAAACGAATAATGGGTTTACATGGAATTAAGAATGAGTGATGGTATGTAGGAAAGGACTAGTGCCTAGAAGACATTGGGCGCATGTGATCATAACTTGAAAGTTATGCTAAAGGTACTTGCAATGAAAAAGGATACACAACCATTCTCATGGCATGCAATTTGTTCTTCTTACTGAAACATCAAAGAGCTCAATGAAACAGTTGCTTGAATGACTCTTATGAGGATGAATTGCAATGAAGAAACTCTTACATAGTCCCAATATCTTTTACAATAAGAAAGAAATATGTAAATTATATTCATGAAGTGTAAGAGGGAGGACATTTCCTACTTAGCAAATCCAAATGAAAATAATTACCAACAAGAGTCACTTCAGGTATGTACTGCCGGGACACACAATGATACTGAGAGGGGGGGGGGGAATCAGTATCACACCTTTTTATCAATTTTCACTTCATTAGTTATGCACTATTATCAATCATAAATATTCGTCAACATAAAAACACAGTACACAGAATCTTTATATGGAAACTCAATTTATTGAATTGATAAAACCATAGATTACAAAGAATGATAGTAGACACCCATCTCCAATGATGGCGTGAGCACCCACTCACATATTTGTAGACACCAACTTGACAAGGACACCAATCCCTTGTGCAAGCACTGATTTGCAATCTACAAACACCAACTTGCCAAGCACCAACCTGTCCAAGGGATGAAGACACCGATCCTCTTATGACTCATGAGCACCAACTCATATACCAGGCACCAACCTGTCAAATAGATGAGGATATCGATCCTCTTGAGCAGCAATTCAATTGTGTAGGCACCAACACATTAAGTGGATGGAAACACCAATTCTCTTGAGCACCAACTCAATCTTTCCTTGCAAATTATTTCTTAAGTTTGTCTTTCAATTCTTGCTTCAAATCTGTCCTCTAACTGTTTTCAACCTCTGTCCAAATAGTTCAAATCTGTATCACAACTCTATCCGAAAAATTCTTCAAGAATAACTTTTACATCCCTGTTGCTTCGTTCTGCTGTCTCTGCTGCAAGTAAACCTTGCTCTTATTCAGTCCACAAAATCTGTCTGCCAATAGCTTTTAACCAGACTCAAAACTGTCCAGGGTCAAACATAATGTTGTTCTGTAAACAATTCTCAAACTATGCAATCAATCCTCAAGGACAATGCTTCAATTCTGCAATATTAGTCCCTAACTGAGGCTGAATCTTCCTGTAACAGAACTCAGATTTGTGCCTTCAAAAATTCTCCACAAGACTTCATTCTCTGCTGCAAAACTCGTCCTTTACTGCTGCCTCAGATCCCCAAAAAATCGCTATCTCAGATTTCTTATTGGATCATTTTTCTTCCACATTTTTCACTTTCACCTTAGGAGGGTGAACTCACCTCTTCTATAAATGAGTTTTGCAACCCAACCTTTTAGCATATTCTTTCAAGACGAGGCCAACTTGTGTATTAAAAATAATGAACATCATTTTCATTTACAAGAGCCGACTTGTAACTTGTGTCTCTGCAATAACTCTTCAAAAATAACGTTTGGGTTTTTTAGGATAAGTGAAGGAAAGCTAACTTAGTGTTGGCTAGTGTTGACACCTCTTTATCTTAAGGAATGTTGCTTAACCTTAAGTGTTGCTTCTTCATACATTAAGGTTTCCTTACTTTGATTGGCAGGCACTCCATGGCTGCGTGTATTTCAAGTGCTATGGGCATATTACAAGTCTTGCGGGCATTTCTCATGTAACCTGTGGGCATTTTTAGTGAGTCTGGTGGGCATTTTGACTGAAAGTGCAGGCATTTTCCTGTCAGTGAATGCGGGCATTTTCCTGTCAGTGATTGCAGGCATTTTGATAAAGTTTGCGAGCATTTCATGGCTTTGGAAGGCATTTTCTTTCAACGTCTGGTGGGCATTTTTCTATAGCCTGCGGGCATTTTATTAGAGCTAGTGTGGGCATTTTCACCATAGTTTGCAAGCATTATTAACCATAGTTTTAAAAATCGGTGAAATCGATTTCGGAATTGGTCGATTCATCGAGGTGAAGTCAAACCGATTCAAATTGGTCTAGAAATCGGTTCGGTCAACCGGTTTGGTACCGAACCGGCCGATTCAGACACCGAATCGGCTGATTCGGTACCAAACCGGCCGATTCAGACACCGAATTGGCCGATTCGGTACCAAACCAGTTGGATCGGCAGATTTATATAAAAAATTGGTCGATTTTTGACTCCTAGTCATGTGGGGTTTGTAGACTTGAAAAAACACAAAAAAACAATTTTTTCTTTGTTTTTTCCTAACCTAACCTAATCCTAGGGCCTCAATCTACTTAATGAACACCTCCCCTCCATTTCCCTACACCTATTTCCTATTCTCATTGTGGAGCAGTGCTGCAACAGTAGCAATTTTGCAAACTATCTAGTATGTAGTTGATGATGTATGACAGTTGACTATGTAGCATGCTGTTTTTTGGATTCTACATGCGATATAGCCTATGGGCCTCATATATTACGTATTTTGTTCGAGTCCCGGTCTCCTAGATATGTATTGCATAGTACACTTTGTGCAATTTTGATATATTCACTTGTATATGGTATACACATGAGTAGACTTTGGATATTTTAACTCTAATGCTTTGGAATCATAGATTAAAATCTTGAAAATGTTGTTTTTCTTTAAAATTTAAATATTTTATGTATGTTTTAGTAAACCGAGTCATTAAATTCAAATTGTCTAATTTTTGACCGATTCATTACTGATTCTGATTTCGAGTCTGAGTTGACCCTCGACCGATTCTGAGTACGATTCCGATTTTTAACACTATGTTATTAACCATAGATTGCGGGTATAAAATTTTAGGCTATTGTGGGCATTTTCCAATGCCTGTTGCGGGCATAATTATGCTGCTGCGGGCATTTTCTTTTTCCAAGCATAGGCATTTTTGTTAGGCCTACTACATGCATTTTCCTCAAGCAGCTGCAGGCATTTGTTTCAATATTTGAGTATTCTTCCTTCTTCATGCCGTAGGCATAATGATGTTACTGCCATCATGACAATCTATTGATTGGAAGCCTGAGATGTAGATTTTTCTTAAGTTTTCAGCCACCGGTTTCAAGTAAAAATTTGTCTCAGTTTATTTCAAGCTCAGAAATTTAAATTGCTGAAAATAAACTTAAATTTTTCTGACTTAAAACACTGCTGTAAACAATCTTTTCAGTGATAGGAAATAAAAATCAGCACGCCATTTAAGCACACAGAACACTAGGATTTTTGGCCAATGGCCCTGGAAAAACCCACAAGGGGAGAACTAGTCAGAGAGAGAGTATTTTTATTTTTCAGGAGAAGTTTATCATTTACAACAGTACACAGAAAATATCAAACCAACTTATCTCAACCCGGAAGATAAATTTCTGTCTCGATTTGCGTGTCGAACAACAAAAATCAAACTCTAATTTTTTCTTGTTTTATGCCTCGATTTTTGTGCCAATGAACGAGTGAATTGTACGGACAAACTGTATGGATGGTATGGACCTCAAAATTTGTGCCAATTTTTTTTCCTCGAAAATTGTGCTTGCTGCTTCGAAAACCATACCGTACGGACTGTATGGACCAGCAATAAATGCTGTTGTCTTCTCCTTGATTTTCGTGCCCTCTTTGTTGCTGTCCTTTCCTCGATTTGCATGCTACAAATTTTTCCTTTCTATCTCAGGAAAGGAAACTTCTCTTCTCAGCTCTCTCTTCTCACTTCAATCTGCAAAAGTGAGGCAAAATGCCTTTCCCTTGCCTTTTTGAGTAAACCCTAGGGTGAGTCTAATCTAACGGTGGAGATTAGATTAGATCAAGGGCTGAAATTAAATGTTCATATTTTATTTCTAAAATATTAATTTCACTCACCCACTTAAATTTATCAAAAAGTGACTTTAATGCTCTAAAGTCAAATTAAATGCTTTTACTTAAGTCATTTAATGCAAGGGTCACTTTATGTCCCCTCTCTAAGTGACTAAGGCAAAAGTCACTAGGGGAACACTTCCCTATGTACAAAACTAACACTCCCTCTTATCGAGGAAGGTATTCTGCACCACTCCCAACTTGTCTCTGAAGAAGACAAACTTGCCTCTCCCCAAAGACTTCGTCAGAATGTCTGCTACCTGCTCATCTGTGGAAATGAACTGAAGCATCACTGCCCCTCTTTGAACATAGTCTCGTATGAAATGATGCATGATCTCAATGTGCTTTGACCTGTCATGGAAAACCGGATTCTCAGAGAGTTGGATGCAACTCTGATTGTCACAGTAAATCACCGTAGGCCTAGCTCCTGACCAAATAGATTCATCAGCAACTTGCAAAGCCACAAGGCCTCGCAGCTGGCCAAACTAGTTTCCATATACTCAGCCTCAATAGTACTCAATGCAACGGACTTCTGCTTTCGACTGAACCACGACATTGCTGCCGAGCCCAAACTGAAAAACATCCGGAAGTGCTCTTCCGGTCTGCCGCACTGCCTGCCCAATCTGAGTCTGTATAACCAACCAGTCTGATCCCCTCTGACCTCCTGTAGTCCAACCCAAAATCCACCGTCCTTGAAAGATAGCGTAACACATGTTTTGTAGCGACCCAATGCACACTCTTAGGCTCAACCATGAATTGGCTAAGAGTGTTCACTGCAAAACACATATCTGGTCGAGTGTTGACCAAATACGTCAATGACCCGATAAGCTGACGGTACAAAGTAGGATCCACCAACTCACCCTTAGAAGTATGAAGCTTCTTCCAGTTGATGATCATAGGTGTCGACATAGGCGTGCAATCCTCCATCCTGAATCTCCTCAAAATATCAACCGCATACTTTCCCTGCCCCAGGAAAATATGTCCAGGTTCCTGCCAAACCTCTAATCCCAAAAAATAATGCATTAGCCCAATATCAGTCATCTCGTACTCTACTGCAAGATCCTTCTTGCAAGCTGCAATGGGTCTCTCTCTCCCTGTGATAAACAAGTCATCAATATATAGCAGAAGAACAAGCGGATCATCTCCAACCATGATGAAGTAGAGATTTGGATCTGCTTCACTCTTTTGAAACCCCATATTTAGCAAGTAAGAATCAATCCTGGAGTACCAAGCTCTTGGAGCTTGCTTCAGCCCGTAAAGGGCCTTCTTCAACCTGCATACATGTGTCTCTCTGTCATGTATCTCAAAGCCCTGAGGCTGCTCAATGTAAATCTCCTCCTGTATGATCCCATTGAGAAATGCGGTCTTCACATCCATCTGATGGATCTTTCAACCCATTTCCGCTGCAATGGAGATCAAGCTCTTGATAGAAGTATATTGAGCAACCGGGGCAAAAATCTCATCATAATCAATGCCCTCAACTTGTGAAAACCCCCACGCTACAAACCTGGCTTTGTATTTCTCCACACTCCCATCTACCGCATGCTTCAGCTTGTAAAGCCAACGAGAAGTCACCACTGACTTCTCCTCTGGTCTCGGAACAATCTCCCATGCATCATTCTTCATGATGGAATGGTACTCATCCATCATGGCATCTCTCCATACTGAATGCTGGGAGGCCTCCTCAAAAGTAGAAGGCTCAGAATCTCGTGTACAAGCCACCAACACCATGCACAATCTGTCAGGCATCTTGATGGCTCTCACCTTGTCACTGGATGTCCCAGCCTTTAAGGCATCCTTCAAGGTCTCCCGAAGCCACTTAGGCTTCTTCTCCCCTGAATGTTCTTCCCACATTGGCCTGTCCTCATCTGAAGAACTACCAGAGCTAGAAGCCCCAGTCACCTGTCAACCTGAAGTTGGTGTGCCAACACCAGGTGTACCCTGTAATCCTGATCTTGATCTCGATCCCCTGTAACGTGTACCTGTAATAGTAGACCCATCACCTGTCCCCGAAGACCCTGCTGACCTAACCACTGAACCTGGTGAACCTGTGCCAACACTCTGTGGTCCTGTCACCCCGGAAACCTGTGATCCTGATTACTGCGTAGATGGAACCTGTGCCACAACCTGAGGTGTAGGGACCTGCTGCTCTCCCTACTCTGACTCTCTCGACCTCCTAAAGGCTTGCTTCTCCTCAAACTTCACATCCCTCCTCACCACCACTTTCCTTTGAGAGCGAAGATAAATACGGAAAGCCTTCGCAATCTCATCATAGCCCACAAAGATGCCCTTCTCTACAGTGGGCTCCAACTTTGTCCTCTTCTCTGAAGGGGCATGAGAGTAAGTCAGACTACCAAATATACGAAAAATGGCCAACTTCAGGCTTCTTGCCTGAAAAGCACTCCTCAGGTGTCATGTTCCCCATTGCCCGATGGGGACTCCTATTTTGAAGGTATACAACGGTGCTGCAAGCCTCAGCCCAGAGAAAGAAAGGAAGTGACTGGTCATGTAACATAGCTCGAGCTGCTCCAACAATGGACCTGTTCTTCCTCTTTGCTACTCCATTCTGCTTTGGAGTATACGGAACTGTCAACTGTCTCCTGATCCCCTCTTGTCTGCAAAATCCATCAAGCTCCTTGGAGGTATACTCACCCCCGTTATCTAATCTCAAGACTCGTATCTTCCTCCCTGTTTGTTTCTCCATAAGAGCTTTGAACTCTTGGAACCTCTGCAAGACTTCCTCGGACTTCTTGCTCTTCAGAAAGTAGATCCAGGTCTTCCTGGAATGGTCATAAATGAATGTCACATAATACTCGTATCCTCTCAAGGACACAGAAGACATAGGTCCGCATAAGTTTGAATGTATCAAGTCAAGAGTACCAGCTGACCTGCTATCACTGCTCGGAAAAGCAGTCTTGGTGTACTTTCCCAAAGCACACCCCCTGCACACATCACTCTGCCTTGTGCTGAACTCCGGTAAACCTGTCACCATGTGCCTCAACAACCCCAAGGCTGGATGATGCAAGTGAGCCATCCTCCTATGCCAAAGCTCACACAACTCATTGCTGCTGCTATGTGCTAAAGCATGCTGCGGCTGAAACAAGAGCCTATACAATTTCCCACATCTCGCTCCAATGGCAACTGAAGCAGATGGTCCTGCAGTCTTGGGAAACATATGCACGTGTCCCTCTAGCAAAGACGCACCAAGACCCTGATCCTCGATCATGGAAACTGGCACTAGGTTCTTCTTCAGCCCAGGTACATACAATACATCCTGCAATACCATGGGACTCATGGACTCCCTCTGAAATGTAATGGTCCCACGACCAACTGCACTGACTACTGAGTCATCTCCCAACACAACCTCCACATCTGTCTCTGCTTGTGAAAGCTCGGAGAACATCTCACGAGCACCTGTCATGTGGCTCGAGGCTCTGCTATCTATGTACCAAGTGCTGGAAGTAGATGCATTGTAAGAATGGTCATTTACACAAGAAAACTCCCTCTGTCTGTCAACATCTGCACTGGTGAGAATGGATGCTCTCTCTGTCTCTCAACATGCCCAGTGCATAGTGAAAACTCACTCTGAAATCTAGCTGCAAAATCATTGATCTCAGCTGAAGCGGTTGTCTGCTGCTTCTTCTTCTTCTTGTTCGGACACGTAGCAGCATAGTGTCCCATCTTGTGACATGCAAAGCACTTCACAGTGCTCATATCCTTCTTTTGCCCATCCTGGTCCTGCTTGGCCCCACCCTTCTTGGGACCCTTCTTGCTCTTCTTCTTCCCTTTCGCTATCAATGCCACATCCTCCTCAACTCCCCTACTAGTAGAACTACTGCACTGTAAGAAACCCCTGCAAGTCTCCTCCTGAACAAAGTCATCACAGACCCTGTCCCAAGACGGTAAGTTCTCTCTGGCCACCAACCCCTGAACAAACATAGTCCAGGGTGCAGTCACCCCATTCAAGGCTATCCACACTAACTCAGGACCAGTAACCACCACCCCACAGCTGCAAGCTCATCTCTCACTTGAGAGATCCTAGTATGATAGGCCATACACACCTCTCCTTTGACCATCTTGATGTTTTTCAACTTCTCCCTAAGCACCATCTTCTTGTTCTCATTAATACTCTCAAACAAGCCGGTCAAAGCAGACCACATCTCATGTGCATGATCCTCTGCTGAAATGTGAGGAATAACATGATCTTTAATAGCATCTAAGTTTATCCTCATGGCTTTAATATCTTTCTTATTAAAGGCTGCAAGTAACGTTGCATCAGTAGAAGGGAGAATAGTAATGGGATTTGCTGTAGTGTTTCTAACTACCTCCTCCCACAACTCATTCTCCTTCAGCACAAGTAAAATCTAGGCTTCCCATGAGACAAAGTTCGCTGCCCCATCCAACCTATCCTCAGTTTTCAACCCCATGGAAGTCATTTTTCTCAAAGAACAAGTTTCAACAAAATGTACCACTGTCACAAAGGTTTTTTTGAATTTTGGAAATGACTGTTTCTCTACTAAAATTTAATTTTCTGCCACAACCTGCTTTGATACCATGTAGATTTTTCTTAAGTTTTCAGCGGCTGGTTTCAAGTAAAAATTTGACTCAGTTTATTTCAAGCTCAGAAATTTAAATTGCCGGAAATAAACATAAATTTTTCTGACTTAAAACACTGCTGTAAACAATTTTTTCAGTGACAAGAAATAAAAATCAGCACGCCATTTAATCGCATAGAACACTAGGATTTTTGGCCAATGGCCCTGGAAAAACCCACAAGAATAAAACCAGTCAGAGAGAGAGTATTTTTATTTTTCAGGAGAAGTTTATCATTTACAACAATACACAGAAAATATCAAACCAACTTATCTTAACTCGGAAGATAAATTTCTGTCTCGATTTGCATGCCGAACAGCAAAAATCAATCTTTGATTTTTCCTGTTTTCTGCCTCGATTTTCGTGGCATTGTACAGACTGTATGGACGGTACAGACTGTATGGACCTCGAAATTTGTGCCCAAAATTTTTTTCCTCGAAAATCTTGCCCAGAAATATGCCTCCAAAATCGTGCCTGCTGCCTTGAAAACCGTATCGTACGGACCAGTAATAAATGCTACTATCTTCTCCTTGATTTTTGTGCCCTCTTTGTTGCTGTCATTTCCTCGATTTGCGTGCTGCAAATTTTTTCTTTCTATTTCAGAAAAGGAAACTTCTCTTCTCAGCTCTCTCTTCTCACTTCAATCTGCAAAAGTGAGGCAAAATGCCATTTCCTTGCCTTTTTGAGTAAACCCTACGGTGAGTCTAATCTAACGGTGGAAATTAGATTAGATCAAGGGCTGAAATTAAATGCTCATATTTTATTTCTAAAATATTAATTTCACTCACCCACTTAAATTTATCAAAAGGTGACTTAATGCTCTAAAGTCAAATTAAATGCTTTTACTTAAGTCATTTAATGCAAGGGTCACTTTATGTCCCCTCTCTAAGTGACTAAGGCAAAAGTCACTAGGGGAACACTTCCCTAGGTACAAAACTAACATGAGATTGAATCTAATTTTTTCACCATGGCTTCAGAAGTTAATGACCATCAATAAGAATTCCAAAACCACTTGCAGGCACCTTGACAATCTTGACATTAATGACGCAATCCTGACAATGACAACTTTCCAACATGCCTCCATCACAATGACATCTTCTCATGACAAATTCCATTTAGAAACTGAAATGGAGGGCATACAGCTTGGAAATGACATTGAAATGTTTCCAAGCTGTATCCAAGCCATTTGCAACCATTTTAGCATGATCCAGAAACATTTCTTCTTTTTTTGAAATGTTTTAGTTGCTACAGGGCAGGTTTTCAGCGAGAATTATTATTTTTGACATGAAAAAACAACCCTAAAGGCAATTGATGAATCCTGTTAATGGTTGAAACTGTCAGGTTCCATGGCAAATGGAAACATTACATTGTCACTACACAAATCTCCCTGCACTTCATGTTAGTGCTTGCTAACCATAGGGGAAATCCTTAGAGACTTTAGAGATCAACTAACAATCAAACAAAGTTCAATCACAGTTAAATTGAAATAAAAGCTTACTGTCCTATAATAATTTTGTGTCTTTTGATATAAAAACAACAAGATAATAGATGATTTCAGAGCTGAAAATGCAGGAAAATCAATGTGGAAAACTACCATGAATTTGGGAAAGCAACCCAATGCAACTTAGATGAATTAACCACACTAATTTTGATATAAAACATATAAATTACAACAGTTTAATTATGATTGTTTTTAGTGTTTTTGATGTTTTTTTTGGGTTTTTGTGATTTTTGTTCATGGAAACATAGAAAGGCATATAGTTTCTCTGTTTCTGCGACAAAATGTAAATTACAGAAAGCTAATCTTGCTGTAATAACCCCAAAGACAGAATTAAAGTAGCCTAAAATGCCTATCTTAATATGCGTAAGAGGCAAGATCGAATATTGCAGGTGAAATCTTGTTTTTAGTGTGAAATAAGAGTGAAAACTTAGTTAACCAGTGCCTTTATGGGCAGTCAAGAGAATAGAAGAAAGAAAGTCAATTGAGTAGAAGAAAATCTGACACCTATTCAATCAAACGTTGTCAAGATTAATATTAGTAACACATGAAAGCCTAAGACAATAGAAGTTCTGATACATGAAAAACCTGTTGTAGTCGCCAAAGCATGTTATATCTTTATTACTAAGTTGCATGATACAAGGAAATGGGTATGAGTTTTCAAAACAGGAACGCGACCCCTAAAAATGTGGAAACGGGTAACTGTGATATATATATATATATATATAATGTGCTATATATATATATATCTCCTTTATGAGTCTTCAAATTATCATATGACTAGGCAAAGACATCCTTGTACTCTTGGATCAGATTTTCTATTCCGTTCTTTCTTATGGAGAAGTGTTCTTTCCTATTTTGATCATCCTAGGACTTGTATTTGACCCAATATTGATTTCGAAGACTTCCTTAGATTGATCAACTTCTTATTTACCTTTATACATGTCATGTCTATCAAACATTCTATCTAGGGGCATTGCTCCTGGAGGGACTCTATTATTCTGGCAAATCTTCTACCTTTATCCCACTCTCTATTTCATCTTGCCAATTCAGTTTGTTTTCTAAAAAATCTTGAAAATTCTTTAGGAATTAGATAATTTGGGTGTGATTGTGAAATATTTTCCAATGTTGAAAGCTGTTTGGGACAATTAGTCTAAAAATGATCTCCATTTTGTATTCTCCGAAATTAACTCTTGACAAGGTTATATGGTAGCAATTGCTATTGCTAGCGCATGACCCATAACATTTTTCTCTGTGAGCACTGCTTCGATTGCAAAGGCATCAAATAATTCCATGGTATCTCATACTATGTTTCTATATCTCTTTAACCTTTCGTTTTTAGTAACATATGACCTTTTCACTTGTGGGACAATGAAATTAGAGTCATGGATTACTTTAAAACATTTTATTCCCATATCTCGGGCCAATTCCAATCCTAGAGTTAAGGCTTCATATTCAACAATGTTATTACAGCAATCAAACTGAAGTCTGTATGAAAAGGTTTTGATAGAGCCTTTAAATCCAATGTCTTTGATTTCTTTCTCTAGCAGACTAGGCTAGACTCCTTCAAATCCAACGTCTTTGATTTCTTTCTCTAGCAGACTACACTAGACTAGACTCCTTCAAATCCAATGTCTTTGATTTCTTTCTCTAGCAGTGCTAGCAAGTATGCAAAAACTCCCACGTTAACGAATTTCTTGTTTACACACATATGTTCATTCATGGGATTGTCAGGGTTTTCAACTTGGTATTTCATTGTTAGCTCTCTATGAAGTATTTCAGATAAAGATTCTAAGTAAATTAAGTTAGAAAAACTAACATGGAATAAGAGCTACCCTGAAAGAAGGCACTGTGCAGCCGAAATACAGCTACAATGGAAGCTACTAGAAATTAGGTTTTCATTCTTGAAAACCCTAGAAGACTGAATCTAGTCATCTTGGCACTTTCGCTATAACTCGAGATTGGAGAAGGCTCAGGAGCTGAAACTTTTACAGGCCGAAGGTGAAATCTTGCTGTACCTTGTGTGGAAGTGTCAGCCTCAGATTCACTATACTTCAGGAGATATGATTCCTCCAAATCAGGGTTCCATCCTCCTCCAGAATACAGTCATAAACAGGTGACCTAGGGAGAATTGCTATATCTTGGGCTAGGAAGGTCCAAATGAAATTTCGCAAGATGTTGCAGGTAGGGCACAGATTGTAGTTTCTGTGGTCCGCTTTTCAGACATCGAATGTGAAACAGTGACACGTGGAAGTCTGTACAAGTTCGCTATGCTAAATAGTCCTCAAAATAGTCACCTTGGGAAACTCAGCATAAGTCCCACTTGAAGGATCCAATTCTGCTCTAACTCGTGGGGTTGGAAAGAAAACAGATCAGGCTATCTCAGTGCGAAGTTTCAGACTGTAAGGAGCTGAAACTTCGGAGATACAACATAAGCAATATCAGACAATTCTGCAGAAGAAATTGGAGAAACTAGGGCTTCCTGTTTCGGGAGCTTCCTGCCTCTGTTTTCAAAAAATGAGTACATTGGACAACTCGCCTTGAAGAGGCACATCTTTTTGTCCAATTAGAAGTTTGAAATTCCAAGTTTGGAAAATTAGGTTTTTCTGACAAAACCTAGATTAGCCACCTCCGGAACCAGGTCGGACACCTCAAATCGATAAGATCTAAATCTTTGCTATTTCCATTTGAGGTTCTTATTTCAAAATGACTCATCACACCTAGCTTGATGACAAGCTTGGTGAACCTGACAACTTTCGAGCATGGAAGTATAGGACCTCCCTGATCCTTGAAGAAAATGACTTGGATCAGTAAGTAAGTTCTAAGAGCCTGAGGGAGATGAGGCTAAGGCTAGAGCCAAGAGAGTCAATGCAGATTCTATTAAGGATCATCTCATCCCTCATGTGTCATCCTTGAAGACACCAAAGGAAGTGTTCGATGTTGTGACGAAGCAAGGAATGTGTGCCAGAAGGATGTTGATTACCTTCAGCAATCTCTGAGAAGAGTGCACACAAGAAGAAGCTTGGCTCATAACAAGAGAAGCGAAGATGGGAGCAATTGAATATCAAGCTCTCACGATTCAAAGAAGGTTCCTCAAGCGATGAGGAATATGTACTCTAATCCAGAAGGATTCAACTCATGAAGAACCTCTTATCCATCTCAGCATTTGGAAAAGACATGATGCAGTTGTGAATGAAGAAGATGATGAAGCAGAAGACTCCAAGACATAAGGATCAAGAAGGAGTCTACCCACCAAACAAACAAAGATAAGTGCTCAATTGTCATTTCGCGATATTCTTTGGTTGTGCGTTTGTTTATATTCAGTTGATGTATTATGCATGTTTGTGTGTTTGCATTTATGCTACTGAATTGCACATGATGGGTAAGAAGTCAATGATGCTGTACAACATTCCATTGCTACCTCTTTGTTGACATATTAGGAGTAGTACACACTTTTAATAACATTGGGGTAGAAGGCATCTAGAAGTTACTGTATGTGTACGGGATATGGATGAATGTGTTGTTTATAAACTAACTAATCACGGCTGCGGGTTTCTTTCCCCCTTTCGGGATACTTGGGAGAGCACAACTGAGTAAATTTTACAAATTTAAAGAAAGCAACAAAGCAAAGAAATTGAAACATTTTCTAATTAATCCTACCATGAAACTCTCTCCCCCTTTCGGGATACTCGGGAGAGCGTGGGGTAAATATTTCCTTCACTTTAACAACAATAAAAGAATAAACATGAAATAAAAGTTAAACTAACTAAAAATAAAAAAATCACGAAAAATGCACTGATGCAGATCCCTCTAGGGGGGATGAGGAGTGGGCTCTGATGAGCCTACTCAAATATTTATTAAATTTTTACAACAATGGAGGAAGTCTACTTTGGTCTTTATAACTTGGATCCAAAGGCTTACAACTTGATAAAAAAAAGACTTTTTGGTGAACTCCGTTGAGCTGTTAATGGTTCATTTTTTCGCAAAATGACCAAAGTTTCATTCTCCTTTTTGTTATACCTGTAAAAAATCAGCAAGCTATAAAATGCAAATGATGCTCAAAGCAATGTTATCGGAACCGGACCGGTCATCGAACCGGTGAAGCCCAAAATGTGAACCGGACCGGAACCGGCAAAAAACCGGGTAAAAAACCGGCCGACTAAAAAATACATAAAATATTCTTATTTTGTAAAAAAACATATATATTCATGTGCATACATATGAATCCAAACCATTAATACACAAATATGCAAAGTTTCTCATATATATAGCAAATATGGGTGCAAATATCCAAAATAGCACCTAGTGCAATACATCTCTAAGGTTCTGAACCAAAGTACATCAACAAAGAGGCTCTAAATGGCCCCTACAATCCAAAAATAAACCATAGTACTAATGAATAACAATAAAGTGATCATATGGCACTACCCTACTAGCTACTACTACTTGAGTCTAGTGTCTAGTAGTCTACTACTCCTCATCATCGTCCTCCTCATCCCCTTCCTCTTCATCCTCTTCAGGAGAGGGATTTTGAGCCCCACTTAATTCCCTAGCCTTGAAGGTGGATCTTCTGGAGGTGGGTCCAAATCCAACCAAGAAAGGTCTTCATTATCAAACACTGGTGCTTGAGTCTCCACATCCTACTCTGATGATGTATCAAAGTCATCCAAGGTTATGTTTCTTGATGCTGGTGTCTTGTTCAACAACTGGTTACGCCTCAGCCTAAGATTGTACTGGACATAGACCATATCATTCAACCGTTTGTGTTCCAAACGGTTTCGTTTCTTGGTGTGTATATGCTCAAATACACTCCAATTACGTTCACATCCAAAAGCACTGCATGGCTGGTTCAATATTCGAATTGCAAAATTTTTCAAATCAGTGCAGCTCCCACCAAACTGCCCCCACCAATAGGCTGCAATAAGAGTTGAATGCAAACAAGTTTTAGCAAATAGCTTTGGAAATTTAACTCATTCTTTACAATGGATAATATAATTTGAAAACTTTGAAAATTTGTTTCCTGATGCTCATGCCAAAGTTACCCATACTCTCATTGAATTGCAGTAGCTTACTGTGTATCTCATCTTGTATCTTGGCATCAGGAACCATGCGCTCAATGCATCTATACAATCCGTCTTGTACCTCCCCATCATCATTGACTTCAAAGTCTTTTGTATAGTGGTACCTTCAAAAGTTCATTCAAAGTTCAAAAGACAAAAAATATTCATCAATGAATTTGAAATTGTAACTTATAACTTTGAAAGTTTGAAATTAAAAGAAAACTTATAACTTTGAAAGTTTGAAATTAAAAGAAAACTTATAACTTTGAATAGGAATTTTGAGATTTCTTACCTTGGGTTTAAGTAATAGCCAGCTGCCTACAAAGGACGATGGAGTTGTCTGTTTCATCTATCATCAATGATATTCCAAATAGGAAAATACTTCTGCCTTTTATCACCATATGCTTTCTTTATTGCTTCTTTGGCCTGATCCATGGCCTCATAAATAAAACCCATAGCGGGTTTATCACCGTCTACCATCCGCAACACTCTCACAAGAGGCTCACTAAATAAAACTATCTCTTCTGCCTTTTTCCAAAATGTTTTTTCAAACACTTTGTCAGCAATATCTTTCCCTTCAGCCTTTTGACTCCATTGACAGTCATTCCACTCATCGCAGGAAAACATCTTTCGCAAATTGGCTTTTTGATCAACAAGGGATTGCAACGAAAGAAAGTTTGTTGCAAATCGTGTAATGGCTGATCTAACAAGCTCTTTACCCCCACTGTTCTTCCTCATAAGACTCAAAACCCATGAGTGGTTGTAGATGTACCTGGTTATTGATTTTGCCTGCTCCACACACTTCTTCACCCACTCAATTTTGCCAATATCCTCCTGCATGGGGTCCAAACATTGGGTTGCACATGGTGTCCACCAAATGGTGGGGTGTTTTTCCTCTAACATCCTTCCCGCTGCAACATAGTTTGAGGCATTGTTAGTGATGATCTGTACAACATTCTCTGGCCCCACCTCCATAACTACTCCATCCAAAAGATGAAATAATAGTTGTGCATCCTTCATCTGATCAGAGGCATTCACAGATTTAAGAAACATGGTTCCTTTTGGGAAAGCAATCAGGAAATTGATAATAGTGCGGGATTTTCCATCAGTCCATCCATCAAACATTATTGTGCACCCTGTTCTACTCCAAGACTGCTTGAACTCCTTCAGATATTCATCTATTCTTTGAACTTCATTTCATAAAAGGGGTCCTCTGATATCATGAAAACTAGGGCCTTTAAAGCCTGGACCACATGAAGCTATAGCATCTATCATAGGTTGATAATAAGAAGAATTAGTTGCATTGAAGGGTATGTCTGCATCATACCACCATCTAGCTATGCATTCCCAAGTAGCCTCCTTCTCCATCTCTTCCATTTAGCATCAATGGTGGGCTGAGCACCAGGGGTAGTGCGGGGCACAAAGAAAGAGTCAAGCCCTCTACTGCTGGTCGGGGTACTACGTGGCCTCTTCAGGTTCAAACTGGATGCTCTACGTCGACCTCTCCCCCTAACAGGAAAACTGGAGGATTCTTCAAAACTAGTCAAATGACCTGGAGGGGTTTCATGGTCACCACCCTTAGGATCATAGTCAGTCTCATCCTCAAATGGCATTGAACTTCTCCCTATGTCTTATTGAATCCTCTTTGTCTTGGCTTTTTCTTCTTGGTAGGCTTCAATACTACTAAGCATCTTTGCTCTAAGATCATCAGAGACTTTACTACAAGGTTCAACATTGCCTCTAGCACCAGCTAAGTGTTGTTTCAATCTATGGATACCTCCCCTAGCTATTTTCTTCCCACAATAATTGCATATTTTTTTTCCACCATCATCCAATTGACAATGAACCCATGCTGGATCCTTCCTCTCTTTTGGAGCCATGGCAAAGAAAAGCTGGAAATAAAACCCTATAATTTATTAATAACTTATTAGTTAAGAAAAAAAAATTAAAGAGAAAAGTCTTGAGACTTGTCATACCTTTGAGAGAGAAGAAGAAATGAAGGAAAGCTTGAGAGGAATTGCCGCTGCCAAGAGAAAAAGAACAAGCTGATCCGTGATAACAGTCCACAAATTCTGCACAAAATCCTTCAATAACCTCCAAAACAGTCCATGTAATAACTCCAAATCTGCTGCAAAAAATAATGCTTCTAATCTCCTCTAAATCCTCCCTGCAAAACACGCTTGAATATGCCCAACAAGTTCTTGGAAACCACCAATAAAACTCAGCTGCAAAAGACTACAAAACTACCCAACAAACTGTGCTCTCAAGATTGCCAAAGTATTAACAATGAATAATGTGAGTAATGTAGGGGGTGGGGGGGTCTTTAAATAGTGTTAGGATAGGCTTAGGGTTAGGTTAGAAGCATAGCCTAGGTTGTAGTTTGTGTTTTAAAAAAAAAATTGAAATCCTTAAGGGTCCCTGTCCGCGGCTGTACGACAGAGTACCAACCGCTGGTTCCGTATGGAACCGGCCAAAAATCGGCCGGTTCCTTACCCGGTTTGGTAAAAAATCCAGTTTTTTGAAATTTTTTTGGTGACTAGACCGACCAACCCTGTGAACCGGTTAGAGCAGCCAGTTTTGCCGGTTCTGGTCCGGTTCCAATAACATTGGCTCAAAGACACTTTAAGAGTGTCTTTGAACAATCTAAAAAAAAAATCTAAAATTTCTAAGTCAAACTATGAACAAAAAAAAGTAAAATTTAACTAAGTGAGACAAGCTAGAGAGCTTGTTTTCATAGGATCTTTGCTTGCCTCTTTAAGAGAATGGAAAGCAAACAAGAAAGCACTAATATTAGATAAACGATTTAAAGATCAAAACATTCTCTTAACCAAGTCCTTTAGATTTAAACTTTAAACTTGAAAGAAGAGTGCTAGATCTAGATCTTAGATTTGAAATTTAAAGAACACAAGAAATCTAGACTTTAGAAACTTAGATCTACTCTTTATACAGCTTTAAAATATAGATCTAAGAACAAAACAAAAAAAAGAACTTGGAACTGAGATAATTTTTTTAAAAGAGTTGTGGATCAAGGGTTGAGGAACCAATGTTGAACAAGAAAGTAGGAAGGAAAGAAAACACCTTCTCAGTGAGATCCAAGGGATAGTGCTTCTCTTATTTCGAAAGTACATGAAGCAAAGGTAGAGCCCATTCGCTCATCAGTCCTCCATCTTGGATTTCCTGTAACAAACACTCAACAATTGAAAAGGGGATTAAAATCACCTGTGTAAAAAGATAAGAAAGACAACCAGCACTATAGATCCATACAAGAAATCATATAATACCAGGTAGTCTAATATATTTCACAATAAGAAGCAACCTAACAAGAATCACTTCCTATTCTTACCGAAATGTAAATTTTCTTAGAAAGACAAGTAATCCCAACAATTGCAAGTATGAGAGAAACTGATACAGGTTACCTCAATGATTCATAACAAAGACAACATCAACTAAACATTCATGGATTCCCACACCGAAATTGCCTCCAAATCCTTTTATTAACAATACTCAAGAAAATATTACAATGATTGCAAGCAGAGGTTCCACCTTCTGATGTTTTACAACGGAAAACTGCGTTCATTATATAGAAGTTTTAGAGAGGTGGGAGAGGAATTACCACTGGGAGCTGGAGTCGAGTGATCTGAGTGATTGGTGAGATGATTGTGAGTTTAAGTGGAGTGAAATCGTGGAGGAGGCGCCACTTCCCATGAGGTAGGCGACCTCACTCCACCTACCAAGCCACATCATCTTCCTTAATTTGCATGTGCCAATACCCTCATGCTACCATGAAGTTGTACGACCCAATATTACGTGAGCAAGGAGTAGACTTAGGCTAAATTTTATGGTAATGAAACATGTTTTAAAGTGACGCCTTCTTCCTAAGCAGAATTCTCCTACATGGGGACCACCATGCCAAATCACCACTCAACCTTTAAAATATCTTTTTTGACTTTTTAAAATATTTTGACTTATGCCAATTTGTCGCACCTTTAGCAATTACGTGTCATTTTGATGCTTTGATAGCGAAAAATGACCATAAGTGACCTTTTGATCACCCGGGGTGTATCAAAAGTGGGTCCTGGGGTAAAGAATATGCTCTTAGCATTAAAACGAGCATCCCCATTCCAAAATCCGCCTCTGGATCAAGATTTTTATGTCATTTACAATTTTTTTAATTAAACCATTAAAACTGGCTTAAAAATGGAAACAATTATTTTTCTCAGAATTGGATGAAACTCTAGGGGGACCTAGCACATGTCCATATGACTCAATACCGATGCCTAGCACGCTTATATACATCGAAACGTGAACTTTAATAACCTCCTATGGCCTACCCACCAAGAGGACCATTCTAGCTTTGGAGGAGTGGTCAAAAACTCGAAAATTATACATCGGTTATTCGGCATTGTATTACCAACTAAGTTGCATTAAGTTGGATTTCTGAATGAGCCACCAAAGGATGCACAATTACTTGTTCAAATTTCAAGTTCAGAAGTCCATGCAGGCATTAGGCCCTTTTAATTTTTTTTTAACATGTTCATACCCCACGGGGAATTGTAATAAAATGAGTTAGCATGATGACTTTATGTAAAAGGTTTGTTTTCCTAGGACTTAGTCATCAATGCATTATTCTAGGGTGTTTTTTCCTTGTTAATTTTCTATCGTTTTTAAGCGATAAATAATTTTCTATTTTTTCACCCAAGCCTTCAAAGCTGGAATAATTGCCTTGCTGGTTAGGCCTTGGGAGGTTATTAAAACGTATGTGTCGATGTATATTACCATCCTAATTATTATTTTGAGTCATTATGAACATGTCCTAAGTCCCCCATAAGTTTTTTTTTTAATTTTTTGAAAAAATAAAATTTTCCACTTTTACTGGCTTATTTTTAATAAGTTACTTGTAAAACTCTAAAAAGTCATAAAAGTGTGGCTAAGAGGTTGTTTTTGCCATGGGGGTGCTCAATTTCTAACTCAGAGCACCCACTTAACCCCTAAACCCACTTTCCTAAGTTTTCGAGTAATTATTTAACTCCAAAATTGATAATTACTTGAAAAACCCAAAAAAGACCAAAAAAATGAGATATTTAAAAATTTCGGCAATTAAAAAAAAGAAGAAACTTTCCGAAATTGATTTTTGTGACTTGGCAAAGCAAAGTGACAAGTACCCGAGCAAGTTTAGCAAGTCAGATGTTGCCGTTTTAGAGAGTTTCAAAGGTTTGGAAATTTCCTCTTCCAAGAGGGGTGCAACTCTCCAAGTGGGGGCGCAAGCATGTGTGGAAAAGCTCATTGCTTTGGAAAAAACTCAGAGTTTAAGTAAGTGTTATCTCTGCATTGAGATGTTGCCACAATCTAGTTCCAGTTCCCACCATGATCCAACGCACAACCAACTCATTGAGAGCTAGCGCATCCTTGAGGAGGTGCGTCCCTCCTTTGCTTGCCGGTTCTTCTATTTAAGCAGGGTCTCATGTCTCATTCTAGACGGAAGAAATTGTATGGAACTTATGCTCCCGTATCTTTTAATCGTTTGTTGAATTTATTGAATGAATAAAAGCTTTGGAGGCAAGAATCGTGTAACTCTCTTCATGTGTGTGCATGCTTACTGTTAGTTTTGGGAGGTAATCTATGTCTTTTCATTACTTGTTTTGTTGATTAACTATTGGCCTTTAAAGGAGGGATATCTCTCAGTAGGGTGAGAGAAGTAGATTTATTTATCTATCATCTTATTATTTAGTTGCATAAGATACCGTAGAGATACATGTGATTTTTGTTTAAATTCATCTTTTCTGAGAATTTTGTGTGATTAATCTTTTTTGTGCAAGTGTGTTCAAAGGATTGCAGGTTGCTTAGCTTGAAGAGGAAGGCGTTCTAGTTTGACTCTCTTTTCTTTTCAAGCATACCAAGAAGGACATAATCCCTTCGAGTCCCACTTGGAAGACACAATCGCCCAAGTTCAAGGGCTTACTATTCCTCTTTTTCTCTCATCTAAAAATTAATTTTTTCTGGTTACCGGTTACTGGTTACCTTGACTAGTGCTAATTGATTTAGTGAACTAATATAAATCATAAGGTAAATCTGATTTACATTTACTATTTAGTTATATCTGATTTTTAAAGTCTAATCTCACAAATCTAGCTTCTAACAAGTACTTTTCAATACTTCAAATTTTTACCTTTTAAAGAGTACTTGAGTAATATGCTAAATTTTTATTGTTTCAATCAATTATTTAGCATATTTGATTAATTATTACTTGTTGTTTTGCAGCAATTCATGAACAAATAGAGAGGTACTTTGGCGAAAATTTGAAGATTTAAGCCATCTAGGAGCCTTTCCTCTTGCTACTTATTCTATCGGTATTATTCAAGCCTCATTTTTGTAAATCTGTGTTTCCTATTTCACAAAGGAACACATATATTCTTCATTGTAATCATTGTAAGAAAGAGAGGCAAGTGGGCAGCCAAGTGTCCACACCCCATCCCCTTGGGGGGGTTCACGTCCTTTTTTCACTTTTTTTGATTTTTTGATTTTTTAAGTTTTTACTTTCTTAAGTTAAAATTAATGAATCTGACTATGTTCTCTGAAATGAGAGTATCGTTTTGTGATTTAAACAACTCACATTTAAGTTTAAAACTCTTAAAATAAACAAGGCTTCAATTCCCGTATGCTCTTGTGACCACTGCAGGCCATTGGCTGGATCGGTGGGATAATCAAAAAAGAATTGAAGTGACTAGTAATTAGTTTCACACTCCATTTAAAATTTCCAAAGCGAAAATCCGACACTTCTCGAAATTAGTCGTTAGTGGAGAAATTCTGCAAGTGAAGCGGGAACTACTAGAAAGTGACCGTGGGGCCTCGTTAGGCTACACCCTTGTTGGTGTAGCGTTAAACACAACCCCACAACTCCATCTAGCCCACACGTCACTGTGAGAGCCACTTCCTATTAAATCCAGACATATTCCTCGTACCCCTCGGGTATATTTGGAATCCCCTATTCCCTTAATAACTAGATCATCACCATCTATAATAAAATTGACCAACAATCAACCCATTCCTTAATCACTACAATTCTTATTGAGACATCACTAGCAAGTTGCAACCCTCTTACACGCAAGCACTCCAACATCACTGGTCTTTATCGTATCATTTATTTTTGAGCATTTAAATTAATTGATGTGTTGAGTGAATGTCATTTATATGCTGGTGATTTAACCTATTTTGTAGATTATCTTAATTACAATATTTTTTATCATTACATCTCCTAGATTAGCTGTTTTATTTTCATAGATTAAAATAGCCTTAAATTATTTTACTAGGGACCACCCCCCTTGGCTTTGGTAGGAGAGAGCTTAGACAGAGGAGTCAAGATCAATTGACCGCACTTGACTCTTGCTTGCCCCCAATGTTGCACCAAGTGGTTTGAAGATTTTTGCCATGTGACTAGAGGTGCGAATTAGGTGGAAACACATTGCACAATTGGCAAGGGAAAAAAACACCTTGGAATGATTGGATTGACGTTTAAGTCTCAGGAAGCCAAGTCCCTTACAAAAATTTGCCATGCTAGTACATTTATTACAAATTCCCCAAAGGGGTATGAACACGTGGTACAAGAAAGAAAGGCTAGGAAGGCCTTATGGACCTTTGAGCTCCGAGTTTGAAAAAGTGCTTTGTTCATCTTTGCTGGCTCACTTGAAAGTTTGACTAGATGCAACCTAGTCGGTAACATCTGACTCCAACTGTGGGACGTTTGATTGATCTGAACCTCGTGGAAATCAATCATACGAGAAACCTGGAATCTCTAGTTCCTGCACAAAAACTGAATAAGTCAATCACATGTATGTAGATAACCAAATGAAATAATAAGTTGCAAAATATGATACATTGATTATATACAATAAATCAAACTAGTATACAAAAACTATTAGGCAAAAATTAAGATAAGAAGTAACTGCAAGGAAAAGTTTAGGAAGTCATGATACAAAGATTCCCCCATGGGTATTAGATGTTTTCACTGAAAAATAGTTTTAGAATTTGTCTGTTGACTTGCAGAGTCTGCTTGTCCCCATCCATGTTACTGAGATGAAATGAGTTGTCATCGACCACATCATGAATGATGTAAGGACCTGTCCATAAACTGTTAAACTTTCCATGCTTGCTCGACTTTTCTCACCGTTTGTCCCAAAGTAACACTGTATCTCCTTTATGAAAACCCTTAGTTTGGATGATTTGTCAAAATTTCTTTTGACCTTATCCTGATTTCTGATACTTTGATTAACAACCCTTCTTCTAAATTCATCTAATTCTATCAATTCTTTTATTCTGCTTTGAAAGTGATTCCGGTCTAAACCTGAATCTTGCAGAGTATGATACACTGGTAACTGAAGATGAATCGACAAAGTCACATTCATGTCGTAAACCAATTCAAAAGGAGACTTCCCCTTGCACTTTTCCTAGTAATCCTATCTGCCCAAAGTGCGAACTTGATTTTACTATCCCACGCCTTCTTATTATCACCAACAATATTTTTTACAATGGTCATCAAGTTTTTATTGCTTGACTCAGTTATACCATTTCTTTGGGGGTAGTAGTTTGAGGAGTGAGATAGGATATTGCCATACTTAAGCAGAATGAAGACTTTGCCACTGAACTAAAGGCCTTGGCATTATCTATGGTTATTTTGGCAGGAACCTCAAATTTGGTGAAGATTCTGTCTTCAAGGAAGTCCTTAACCATTTTCTCGGTTGTTACCTTCGTAGGTATGGCCTCTACCCACTTGGTAAAATAATCTATTGTTGTTAAAATCCAAGTGTAACAATTACTTGAATTATCTTTAAATTTACTAATAAAATCAAGGCCCCATTGTTGAAAAGGGGTTTGGACTACTACCGGCTTTAGTGGTAACAACAAGTTTTTGTTTTCCTGTGAAAAGTTGACATTTATGGAAATTCCTTACAAACTTGTGTACATCAGTAAATAATGTGGGCCAATAGTATCTTGCTCTAAGAATCTTGTGGGTTGTAGTTTTGGCTGCAAAGTGGATGTTACCACATATACGTTCTGCAACTAGGCAACCATGATGTAGCATACAGACTTGTCTCTTTTTTTGTTTCGGGCTATTTTTCACATGGGGTATTAGCATGGATCTTTACAACTTCAGTTATTCCAGAGCCTTGTTCATTGGATTTACCTTGCTTGGACTAAGATTCAGGGGTGCATTGAGATGTTTTTGGTGATGATCTAGTTCATTGCAGCAGAGTAGCAGATTAGAGTTGGTACACACAGTTATAGAGGGGCTTATCAGTTGGAGACGGGTATATTTGGTGAGATCAGGTATACACTTCCTTGGTTTGATTTTTCTCTATGATGTATGTCAGATACCTATGCTTATCGTGTTAGGATGATTATGGTGACCTATGCTTATATCTATTGTTGTTTCAACTTGTGTCATGATTGATCAAAGAATTTGATGTGAAGACTGTTGCTGATGCCATGCTTGCACAAAATGTAAACCTTGGTGCTAGGTTGGTTCCATGTCACTTGTCCCCATCCATCTAGTTCATCCACCTTTGATTTTGTCCCATGATTTTGACTGATTGAGACTTGTGAGATTGAAGATCCTTTCCCCATTGTGACCCCTATGTATGATAGACTCCATGTTGCTATGTGTCTCTGGATATGAAGTATGTGGCTTGGTCAGTGCGGTTGGGTTCACAGGGTAGGTCTCCTTTAGTGCTCCACCATAATAGTGTTGCTAAACACTAAAGCATCAGAACGCATAAAAGCTATATCTAAAGGATGCAAAAGTTATAAATGTTTAAAAGGTAGTTAGTGGCCAAGGGTTTGAGCACTCATTCATTGTATAATGTAAGGCACAATCTGCCCTCCACAGGGGCGACAGAGAGTGGCCAACCTGTCGAGGCTATGGACTGCTCGCTAGCAGCGGGTCTAGGCCTTAGTCATTTACTGGAGCCCAGAAGGCTTTCCAGGGCACCTGCCCTTGTAGGCTGGCTACTATCTTGTGAAATTTAAAAGTGTATTGAAAAGGTTAATGGTCAAAGGATGAGCACTCACTCCCTGTATAGTGTTCGACTCATGTGCCCCCATAGGGAATTAGGGTGAGACTAGCTTGTAAAGGTTGGGTCTTTGTCAGTATTGGAGCCCAGAAGGCTTCTAGGGCACCCGCCTTTTTCTTTTTAAACAAAAACGGATACATTTTTTTTTATGAAAAATTTCCAGGGCTGAAAGAACAATTCAATTCAGCCATTTACATTCCAAGCAGAATAACTAATGCAAGCCAATCAAAGAATGAGCAACTTCTTGCAAGAGGAAACTCCAAGATGAACTTAAGGTATTCGCTGAAATGCACTGGATTCTCCATTAATACTAAGATGACCTTGAGCCAGAAGATAGGCTTTGTTTGCCAAAGAATCTGCCCTTCCATTTAATTCTCGCAGAATATGAAAAGAGTCAACCTTTTTGAACTCCTTCGTTGAATTTCGCATTCTCTGTAGAATTAAATTCAAGGCTGAATTGACCAGGGCACCTGCCTTTGAAGGTTGACCTATGTTGCAATTAAAGTGCAAAGGAAAGTTTGTTAGATTCTAAGGGAGGCATATCCAAGTACTTTATCCATTGGTGAGACACTCCCATCCCCTATTGCTATCTGTCATACACATGTTACCTTGGTTGAGTGTATTACTTATCATTTGGATAGATCACTGAGTCGAAGTCAGTTAAAAGTCATTTCCTTTTGCCTTAACCTTGTTCCTTCATCCTCACCCATTTGTAGCACATTGTTTACCCTTTGTAAGTATGGCATGAACAAGCAGACTTAACTGATTCAAGTTTGGTTTTGATATACATTATTGGAGCATTTCTTACCTTGGATGTTTACAAGATTATATTGATACAATTTCTCACCTTAAGTTTGGGTACTTTGATCTGGTCAACCCAGTTGACCAAGTCAATCATGGTTCCCAAGGCAGTGACTCAAAAAAGAACATGATCTATATTTGTTCTAGACATGCCCAGGACCAATATTGCGGTTTCAGTTTTGAGACTTTGGCCTTGGTTCTCTTGATAAGCGATTATTATCACTTAATTATTGGCCAAATGATCAAATTTTATTCCAGATGGCAGTATGATTGGTTTTCCTAGAGCAGAGCAGTGTCCCAGGGGGTATGAGTAGTCACTTATACCATTCTTCTATATCTCTAGATCATCCAAAGCAGTCAGTTTGCCCCAGTTTGCACCCTGGACAGAGTTACGATGGATTTATCATTTTCCAGATATTGTACCAACAAAAATGAACTAGAAAAATTATTGAAAAAATCGATTTGGCCCCTTGGGTGAAGGAAATGGATTGGAATTTTGACAAATGATGTGTTTTAGCATCTTGAACAGTCCTCCAACAGTTTTCAGTCAGTAGATGTTCAGATTATTTTATATCGGCTCAGCCAGTGAGGAGAGCCCCACAAGGGGCGTCCCATCAACTTGACCATTGATGCATTTCATTGTTATATCTTATATTATGAAGTTGTAAAGGGGCCTAGGGTGAATTAAGCCCCTAGTGACCCCCTCCTATGTATTATCATTTCATATCTTATGCTATATTGAGACTTTCACCTAGGATAGGCGTCCTTGAGTAAAGTGCACCCCCTCTTTGACTTAGTCACTTGATCCATGTTGTAATCTATGTATTGTTGATCTCCACCGTTGATGATGTTTTAATCTCAACCCTTGGATGTAAAAGTGAGTTAGGGTTTTTACGTCTCTCTCAAACTATTTAAGAGAGGTGAACCCCCCATTGTAAGTCATGAGCTTTGGCACCAGAATTTGAATAAAGAGATTTTTGTCTGGGATTACTCTTCTATGTATCTTTTAAATGATTTGATGATCTGATGATTGGCATTGCTACTCTTCTACAATGAGTTTTTGTTTGGGATCCATCTTGTATTTTTTTCTTTGCCCATTTCATCTGTAGGTTGAATGAGGCGTGCTAGAGAGAGAGAGAGGGTGTTTTTGTGGTGGGACTCACCATCGTCTCGGCTCTAGGGTGTCTAGACCAGGTAGTATTTCTATCTTGATGATTTCTTACTTCCTATCTTTTATTTATTCCAGTGTTACATGGGGATTCGCCCCCAAGGGTCGGGGGCGCGCCCCTCTCGCTCCCTGCACCCCAGGGGCTCCTGGGAAACGTTTCCCAGCATCCCCAAAATCAGGAAACTCTCGGAAGCTCACAAGGGGGCGCGTCCCTCTGTTCTGCAGCGCACTCCGGTGAAGGGGGCCTCCCACACGCCCCCTCCAGAAACTGGAGGTTCCTAGATGCCCCTACGATTTTCCCAATTTTAGTTTAAAAAAACAAAATTTTAATTTTAATTGTTGTTTAGTCTCTATTTCAGGCTTAGTCTTTAGTAATTTACTATTTCACTATTTTAACATGCAATATCATTGATTCAAGTTTTCAATTACAATGACTGAAATTAGAAATATGAATATCATGATTTAAATGACAAATTTGAAAATTATCATGATGAATTGTATAACGTGTTTGTATTATTAATTTGCTATACTCTGATTTATGTTGCACAATGATAAACTTAGTATTTACTATTTATTATTTACTTTTTGTAGTTTACATGGGATGAATCATTGAATTGTTATTTCTGGGATTTTATAATTTATAATATTAATTTTTATTAAGACCTAGATGTCCCCCCGCCCCCCCACCCCCCTCGAATTTCGCTAAAATTTGGGGGTGGTCTCCACATGTCCCCAATGTGCGTTTCCCCGCTCCCGCATCCCGAAAACTTGGGGGAACATTGATTTATTCTGCAGATCTCATTCGTTTGCCTTATCATTTGGTTTTCACTGATCTGACAAGTTGAGGGAGGCGCTAGGATGAGTGGCTGTGGCTTAACTACATCAAGATCTTCTTCGAAAAGGCTCATTTGAACGGGAAAGTGGCATTCTTCATCATTTCTGAAGTCATCTACAAGATCCAGGTAAGTCTTGCAGGTAATTTCTCATTCTTTCATTTTCTGAATGAATTGCCCATCACTTCCATAATTATAAAACCCTCGTTTTTTAGATCTGCAACTTTTGGTTTGCGGCGAGCTATATAACTTAAAGCCCACTTTGGAATAAACATAAAACTCCTAAGTTTCAATTTTCCTCACAATCGGACTCCATTTGCCCATCCTAAGCATTGGCCTGCTACTTAGGGAAAAACGTCGTCCTTGGGAGGAGCGGGTATTTCCAAAACCGTAAACTGGGTATTGTTGGTTTTGCTTTCATTTGCCTAATCCTACATCCAACAATCATTTTGAGTGTCGAATTTTAGTAAATTTCACCGTTTTGCCCTAGATCCCAATTTTCTGCATAAAACCTTAGGGTAAAATTGGGGCTTTTCACCTGGATACTCGAAATCTCTTGGTAATTGAACAAAAATCTAATTAACCATTTCACTAAGAGATTCCACTAAGTTTCCCTCTGTCATCTATTCATTTTCCTTGGTTTAGGGTGTCTTGGTCATAGGGATGCCCCTTGGGCTTTGTGTTTTCACTGGGTCTGAAGTGCCGATATCCCTGACTAGTGTGACATCCGATTTCTTTCGGAAGTCTTGGATATCGTAGGTCGCGACTTTAGTTGCCTTTTCTCGGCCGTCCTGAATATGATCATTTCACAAGGCAACTACAAGCTTCGTGATAACAGTGGTCACCACAAAATCCTGAATAAAACTCTCTTAAGAGTCTTTGAGACTCTTCTTCATCCACACACCTAAGTATGAGACCATCTGGGTTTCTCCAACCCAATCCTTCTTGTGTAAGGCAATACTTGGTGGCTTGCAATCTTAATGACCTTCTCTTGTGGCCAACTAAATGATTTGGACAAGTTAGGTTGAGGAGGTAGAATATAATGTCTGAATACCACTGCTATTGTTGAAGATGTTGAAGTCCTGTTGAAATAGTTAATGCTGATGAACTGTTTCGACAAACAATACCTAAGGCTTGTTCATTTCCTTTTGTCATCATCTTAGGAAGTCCTTGTCCTTTGATCAACTTAGTGGGCTTAATTTCCAAGTCATATTTCTAGATCTTTGATACCCTTTTTCCCCTTATGCCAAGGCGGTCTTGTTGAGACAAGATATCCTTCACTGTTGAGTGAGGGTCATGGCCAACTACTTTGGAGTAACCAATATAAGTTCTGAAGTGTTTCAAATATTTGACAAGGGCATAGGCTTGCTTTTCCATACTAGTGTATTTCAGCTCAGAATTCTGTATGATCTACTCATAAATGCAACAGGCTGTTCTTGACCCTCGTCCTTTTGCAACAAAACTCCGACAATTGTGTCCTCTGATGCAAATGAGAAAATCTGAAAATCCTTATAATATGGACTTATCAAAACAGGGGACCTAGAGATGCAATCTTTTATGGATGCAATAGCTTCTTTTCCTTCTTTATCCCATTCAAACTTAGCATCTTTCTTGAGTTGTTTTTGCATAGGTTTCATTAATTCCGCCAAGTTTGGTATGGACCTCCTTATAAAGTTGGTTTGACCATTAAAGGACTGTAGGGATTTCTTGTCATGGGGTAAGGAGACTTTCTTTATAGCTTCTACCCTCTTTGGGTCTATTTTGACCCCATCTTTGGAAATGATGTGTCCAAGTAGTTTACCCTTATCAACTCCAAATATTGACTTGGCTGGGTTTAGTGATATGCCAAACTTCCTACATCTCCCAATCAATTTATGAGATTGGCTAAGTGGTCAGATCTTTCTTTTGAAAAAATAGTAAGGTCATCTTGATATATTTCTATTATTTTCCCAATTAACTCATTGAAAACATAGTCCATGGCTTTTTGAAATGTCGCACCTGCGTTCAAAAGAACAAAAAGCATCCTTAAATATGCAAATGTTCCCCAAGGCGAGGTGAAGGTAGTTTTGTGTCGATCCTCCTTTTCAACAAGCACCTGGTTATATCCTGAGGAACCATCTAGCATAGACATTATACGTGACCCAATTACTCTTTGCATTAGTGTTTCCATATCAGGTAAAGGGTAATTGTCTTTTATGCATGAGATATTCAAGTTCCGGAAATTGATGCATATCCTTAACTGTCCATTCTTTTTTCTTACTACTACCAAGTTTGAGCACCATGATGAATGTCTTGTTGGTGCAATGATGCTAGCTGCTAACATTTTCTGTAGTTCCTTTTGGACCATGGAGGCCAACTTGGGATTTATTCTTCTAAGTTTTTGTCAAAAGGGTTTAACTTCTTACCTTAGTGGGATAGTATGTTGAAATACATCATCCCAATAGGCTTTTAACTCATCATACGTAAAAACAAACACATCTATGTATTGCTTTACTATCTGTATTAAATCCTTTCTTTCTTTATCAAAAGTACCTTTTCCGATTTTTATATTTCTTGGTTTTTTCTCAGTACTGTTGTCCGTCGAATGCACACCAGCAACAGAAATCTAATAAAAGTTGTCTTCTCACTTGAGAAAGTGGGAGAGGTGTGGCCTTGGGGGCAAGCATAGAGCCAGGTACTGTCACCTACTCCTAGCAACTCCGTTTAGGCTAACTCCTAACGAAGCCAAGGGGGGTAGTCCCTAACAAAGAGTTTCTATGGCTCAACGTTTTAAATGTTTTTTGGTGGTTGCAGATGCGGATGGGTGTTGTTTAGGAGTTTTTTGATGGGAAGATCATAGATTTAAGATTAAAATAATACAAAGATATGCTTGCAATGTATACAACACTGATTAAATTAAGCAAAAGCATCTATAATGAAATAATATTTGAACAATTACACTTCAGATATATAAAAATAGAATAATCACAAGACTAATGTCCTTATCCAATGGGCAACGGAGTCAAGAATTGTGATGCTGGGATGCTTGATACAAGAGTTCAATGTTTTTTGAGATTGTTTTGCAAGTGCTTTTTGTAAATTTTAGCAAGTTTTAGTGATCTTTGATTATTATGGCTGAGAGAACAAGGTATCAAAGTCCAACCGGAAAAGTATTCTAAGTCGTTCCGTTCGAGACCTGTCGGCCCGTTCAGTATCCCGGGCTAGGTGTTTGGAGAAATTAACCAGCAAGCTGGGAAACTTAGACAACGAGGGGTTTGGACGCCCTTACTGAGAACAACTTGAATGCTTTTGACAACGACGGTGCGTTGGTTGTGGGGGTGAAGATTTTATTATGTTATCACTTGCAAGATTAACAAATCTGATCACCGTTCTGAGTACGAGTCCAACTTTCAAGTTCGGCAGAGCATACTAGGTGAGGGATAGCAACGAAGTAAATTTTAAGTGGGGAAATGTGAGTTGGAATGATTTTATTATTATGAGCACACAGTTCAACTCTCCGACAGAGAGCGCTTTTGACTTCGTCTTATGATGGAAGTTCAAGAGACTTTAACTATTTTATATGCCTAATGCAAGGAAAATGCACATCTAACTATGCTCTCCGGCAGAGAGTGCTCTTGACTTGGGTTATGGCAAGTTCAAGAGACTTTGGTTTATTTTAAGAGACAATCAGATTGTAAATATGAAACCACGTGATAGCTCAAATACAATAGAAATTGATCTAGCAATTAGTGTTCTAAGCAAAAATTAAATTAATCTAGGTACTTGAAGCAAATACAAGCTAAGAACACACAAGACACTCTTCCCCAAATGGGAAAGAAAAACAAACTATGGGAGGCTTTATCCCACTTAGCCTTATTTTATTAATCAAATACAACTTTTAACTTTTGAGGATTTTCAACCCTGGAATGAGAAATGATAATGGTAGAAGTGACTTTTAAAAGGGTTCTTAAGAGCTTTACTAAAAAGGAGAGTGTTTAAGTCTTCATGGTTTTGATCTTGGTTTCAAATCTCCTCTTGGTTTTGCAATCTTCTTCTTCTCTTTGATAATCTCTTCTTCTTCTTCAAGTCCCCTTCTTGAGTTTGCTTTTGCTCAAACATACAACACAATGCAAATCACACTACAAGCACCCTTTAGTATTTGGTCAAATCAATTGAAAAGGAAACTAGATGCAACTAAGATCCAAGTATGAAATTGAAATTTTTTGTGTTTTTGAAGTAAGAAAAACTAGGAAAAAGTACATGTAAAAAGAGTAAAAAGAAGGCTAAAAAAATATGAGGAAACAGGGCAGCCAACAAAGGAGTTGGATGGCTGCAAAAAAGAGAAAAAGGGGCAGCCAAGTATGAGAAAAGATGGCTGCAAAAAGAGGAAGAAAAAAGGCTCGAAGAAAGACAAAAAGTGGTTGAAAAAGTGCCCAAAAGGGCTGAAAATTGAGGTGAAAGAGGGCAGCCAACCAAGAGAAAAGTTGGCTGCAAAATAATGAGGAATAGGACAGCCACACAAAGGAAAGGATGGCTGCAAACAAGAAGGGAAAACATGGCAGCCAACAAAAAGACAGCTGGCTGCAAAAATTGAAGGAAGAGAGGCAAAATAGAAGAGCCGAGGAGAAGGAAAAAACGAAGGGGAGGAAACAAAAAAAACGAAAGCAAGAAAGGTGTTTTAGGGCTTCCAAGGTAACCAAGTTTTAAAGTAGTTTGTAAGATGGAACTTGAAGCAAACCAAACCCTTAGTGCCTCCTTGAAATAATCCTAGCTATGTAGATTCTGAAAAGAAAACCAATGTTAAACAAAAAAGCTTGTGATCTTGAAGATGAGCTAGATGCAACCGAGCTCACACCCTTCTCCAAGATGGCAAATCCTGTCCAAAATCAGACCACTCAAATAACCTAGTGAGATCAATGAACAAGCATGCTAAGCATATAAAGATTCATCAACATTAATACAACTGACTATTTTTTGCTCATGAAATCTTGATACAATAGCATAATCAACCAAATTATCAACTGTAAATAGGAGATTTTACGTTCTATATAATAGACTTCTAAAACCAATTGATTTGATCACACATAAGCACTTGAATTGAAACATATGGAAAGCATTCACCTCACAAAGTTCATTCACCACTAGCACCAAGTTGCATGGACCTCCAAAGTCTTGATCTTATTCCAAATAATGAGCATAAAGCAATTACAAAATTCTACAGAGTAAGTTTACAACAAAGGATCTATGAAAAAAAGAGTGCAAAGCACCTTTATTTATACAAAATACCAAGCCCTAGGGTCTTTTAATGAACCAGAGATCAAGTCGGAGTTAAGTGAGCTTGAACTGAACCTGAACTGAGCTGAACCCCTATTGAAGTGAAGAAGAACTGACCCTCTCCACCCAACCTGTGCTAACACATCACCAAACTCACCAATCCAAATCGGCGAGTCATCCAACCTCCTTATCAAACTACACCCACGCGAGCTCCATCTCCTCATGCGATTGTACGAAATTAAATGGAGAAGGAATAATAGATTCGCATAGAGTAAACAAAGTTTTAATAATAAAAAGGGGAGGGGTCCACCCTCACCCCATTGGCACCCACCTCCACGCTAGCGTGAGCTCCATGATGTTGACGTCACCCACTATCACAAACTCGCTACCTCCTCGTATGCATTGGAATGAAGTGTGATATAAATAAATAAACCAATGTTTTCTCTTTAACACATTTTTTAATGTATGGAAGGGGTCCACCCTCATCCCAACACATACCTTATATTGGTGCTAGCGTGAGTTCCTTGCTCCAAAGGTTTGACGTCACCACTCCATAAAAAATCATAACCAGTTATGTGACATCACCATGGCTTAACCTTGTAATTCATTTAAATCCTATGCAAAGTTATGAAGTGTGATATAAATAAATAAACCAATGTTTTCTCTTTAACACATTTTTTAATGTATGGAAGGGGTCCACCCTCATCCCAACACATACCTTATATTGGTGCTAGCGTGAGTTCCTTGCTCCAAAGGTTTGACGTCACCACTCCATAAAAAATCATAACCAGTTATGTGACATCACCATGGCTTAACCTTGTAATTCATTTAAATCCTATGCAAAGTTATGAAGTGTGATATAAATAAATAAACCAATGTTTTCTCTTTAACACATTTTTTAATGTATGGAAGGGGTCCACCCTCATCCCAACACATACCTTATATTGGTGCTAGCGTGAGTTCCTTGCTCCAAAGGTTTGACGTCACCACTCCATAAAAAATCATAACCAGTTATGTGACATCACCATGGCTTAACCTTGTAATTCATTTAAATCCTATGCAAAGTTATG
>LPNX011022116.1:117625-130748 GCA_001517045.1 Pseudotsuga menziesii
AAGTGGGGCCCACCACATTAGCACAACCCTCACTTGTGAGCTTCATCCTCATGTCACTTTCCTTCATATTAATTCAATCTTCAATATTTAAACCAAAGTCTAACCTCCACTTCATGCTAAAGAGAGTCGTAACTCAATATGGGACCCATGCCAAATCATCTTTACCACTTAAAAAATCAATTTTGACTTTTTTAATTTTTGGATTTTATGCAATTTGCCCCTTTTTAGCATTAAAATGCCATTTCGAAGCATTTTTTTAGCCGAATGATGACTTTTGGAATGCTCCGGCTGTCTGATTGATGGTGAAAGTGGCCCCTAGGGTAAAGATGCTGCTTCGGGCTTGAAAATGAGCCCAACCATGCCGAAAACAGACTTCGGATCACACTTTTATTACATTTTGAAATTTTCCATTTAAACCATTAAAAAATGGCTTAAAAAACGGAAAAAAATGATTTTTCTCGAAATTTAATGAAACTCTAGGGGGACCTAGTACATGTTCATACAACTTAATCAGAATGCCTAGCACGACAAACAACACTGACACGAAGGCTCTAATAACCTCCCAAGGTCGAAACATCAAGACAACTACCCCAGCTTTGGAGGAGCGAGTGAAAAACTCAGAAATTATTGGTTGTTTGTTCAACAACCAATAATAGCCAAGGGAAAAAAACACTCTGAGCTAGTCGGCTTGATGCCCAAGTCCGGGAAGCCGAGCCTTTTATAAAAATTTAAATGCTAGGACATTTTTTACATTTTCCCCAAGGGGGTATGAACATGTATTTTACAAAAAATAAAAAGTTCAGCCAAAAGCTGGCTAACTCTGGAACACACTGAACTTCTGAACTCTGGAGATGAGCATTCATAATGCTCGATAACTGACGGCTCAATAGGAAGTTCAACTATTGTACAAAATAGTTGGTAACAAGTACCAATATTTATTTCTATGTATTCATCCAGCTTTATAGCTTCTTTCTTTTTATATCTGTCCTGCCTATCAAAGGTGTGCTCCCATTCAATAACATTCATGGGAATAGGGTTACTTGGCTGATCCTCTTTTTCAATATGGGAACTTTGATCATCCTGATACTTGATTTGACAATCGCCAAATTCATGCATATTATTAATAAATCTTATGATTTGACCGTCATCTTGAAAAACTTGCAAATGGTCAAGGTTATCGGGGATTGAGGGCCTGGAATTTATTTCAAATTTTCTATCTCCTTTTACCAATTCCTATGTGAATTCCAATGTTGAAGCTGCAACTGCAAGTCTATTCGCCTCACTATTTCCATACGAGGGACATCTATAAGGTCTAATGTACTGAAATATTCCATGATGGCCCAAACTGTCTCGATACTTCTTAATCCTTTCACTTTTACATGCAAATGTTTTCTTGACCTGGGAAATAATTAGATCTGAATCACCTTTGATACTTAACACTCTGACCCATGTCTTTAGCAATTTCAAGTCCTAAAACTAGTGCTTCATACTCTGCTACATTATTGGATGCATCAAACTCAAGTTTGTAAGCAAAATTGAATTTCTTATTTGAGGGTAAAGTTAGGACTATACCGGCTCCTTTTCCAGTTTTGGAAAAGGTTCCATCAAAACTCATTCTCCATAGCTCATCAAACTACTTATCATTTGCTTTCTCTCTGATGGGTATGAGGTAATTTGCATAAATGGCATGGTTTCCAAGATTATCTGTTTCACAAATATATCCATTATCTGGCTCATCTGGATCTTCCACTTGATACTTTCTCTTCTTTTCTCTATATAACTTAAAATGTGCATCTTCAGAAGTAGGAATCATTGCGTAGGTCTAGTCCATCTGAATAGATCCTCCAAGAGAGGCAACACATTTTCTTGATAGCAACATTCCTCATCTGTCAGGCACATCTATGACCACTATGTCCATGGTTACACCTATGTCAGGGTACGCAACTAGTTTGACTGGGAAATTCAGAATTATACCCACGACATCGATTTCTCTTGAGTCCATGGCGCATACATTCTGATATGGCCTTGAGATTGTTTTTTTTTAGACAATAACGAGTATGATTTTGATTTAGCGGTCGGCAAAGCAGCTGCCGAGTACTTTTACATAGACAATACTAGCATATTGACAGATGGTAAATGGAGCAGAGTCGAATTACACCTACCATGTTTGCTGACCTTCTTTCAGAGAGACTAAAAATAACAGCCGGTAATATAATAGTAACTGAAAGAAAAATTGGATAGAGGTGGTAAGAAGCTGATCGCCTGTTATTTTTCGTCCTTCTTTGCAAACAGCTTCTTGACTTGTATTTCCAGATTGCTGAGACGATTCCCAAAGTTCCCTTGAATGTTTGCGACGTCTTTGAACTGCACATTGGTGGCCTCTATGAAGTCATCGCTGGTTTCCTTGGCTTCAAAAAATTCTTCCCGGAGATTGCGAAGATCTTGATTGAGCCTGGTCCAGCTCTTCTCTCCAGGGCTGTTGAAGAATGGTATGAAGCAAGCTTGCTCACGGACTTGCTTTTTAATCTTGTCCAATTCCGATTGGAGATCTGCAATGCGTTCCTTCGCTGAGGATCCTGGAGAAGAACTTGAAGCGAAGGAGGCCATCGAATAAAAGGATTAACTGTCCCGTTCTCTTGAGGAATCCAACAAGTTCCTAGCTTCTTCCGACTTTGAAAATTCCTTACTGCTTCGGCGTGAGGCTTGCAAAATAAATAAAAACCTCAGGCTCTTGACTTGTCACAGGAATTCTGGAGGTTCTGACTGGTGGGACTAACGGGTCTTGATGCACTCAAGCCTGACGAGGACCCCTTAAGATGCCAGACCATAAAGGACAGGACTAGGAGATTCGCCCAACGATTTGATTCTTTTGGGGCAGGGGGAGACTTGTTTACCGGACGAGGAGACTCACCTTTAAATTTAGGGAATATTGCACATAGTTTCTGTCCCATTTACTGATAGCATGCTCCTGCTTAGGAGAGTGCCTTTATTTGCTTCCAGATCATCCTTAGAATTCAAATTTCGCAGATTATGAAAGAATCTTATTTTTTGAAACTTGGAGTGCATTAGCTTGACTTTCTTGAGAATGGTAGATAGGTGCACCTGAGCAGGATTTCTCTTCCAGTTTGCAGCTTGGATTATAATCCGAGAATCACCAAAGACTGAGAGTGACAGAATATTCTTGCTTTGGGCTAACTTAAGACCTTGCCAAAGTGCAAGAGCCTCCGCTCTATTGTTGGTTTCATAACCCAGCCCCTAGGCGAAGCTCAAAACAATAGTGCCTCCAAGGCCCAGGATCACCCCACCACCACCGACCGCCCTAGGATTACCCTTTGATGCCCCATCAAAGAAGAGGTAATGGTCCTCTAGGGACGATCTCCATTTAATGAAATCCTTCTCTGCCAACCGAATGTCCCATTCAACAATGTAAGTAGATGAGGAAGTGATTCTAGCCTGATGATTCGGGACCAACTCTTTTAGGCACTTATCTTCATCGCTGTCCAGAGCTAAAGCATTCTTGAGGGTAGCTTTGGCTTCTAAATCCTCTCTCAAGAGAGCTCTGACTTTGGTTTCTATTCTCGCCGGAGTACTTCTCTTCTCCCTGAAAATCCTGTTGTTTCTCTCAATCCACAGTTTCCAGCAGGTGAACTTGGGGAGCCACATCCAACCAACTTTGAGTAGATCTTTTTGGGAAAGGCTAAACGGCAATATGTTGGCCCAAGATTTTAGTAGAACCTGGATATTTACCGGCATGTTGAATCTGTTCGGACTTATTTTCATCGTATCCCTCTAGACTTCATGAGCAAACGGACAAAGAAGGAGCAGATGATCTGCATTCTCCTCATCAGAAACGCACAGTGGACACCTTGAGGGACCTTCCAACCCTCTCCTCCTTAAGATGTCACTGGTGAGGATGCTTTTGTGAGCAAGCGTCCAACAGAAATAATCAATCTTGTGAATAGAAGCAGAGGACCAAACAAACTTCCACTAAGTTGGGTCTGGAGGAGCATTGGGGATTGCCTGAATGATTTTGTATCCTTCAGCTGTCAAATACGATCCGGAGGTCGAACCCCACCCTCTTTTGTCCTTTGATACAACTTTTAATGGGGCTTTTCCTTGAAGGAGCTCTTTGAAGGTGTTGGCTTCTCCTTTAAGATTTTCTGGCAGCTCTCCTAGATTCTAGCTTTCCCAACTTTTCTCTGCATCATCAGACTAGGTGGAAATGTCCCACAAGGTAAGAAGATTTTTGTGCTGCAGCCAATTTTTTATATTTGCCAGCTCTACCTTCTGTCCTAGAGGCGGATCCCCAAGGATCGAATCATCCCAGTATCTTATATTTTTTCGATTGCCAGGTATCCAGTAAAGATTAGATTTGAAGTGCTCCAAGGTTGTGAGGCAAAGCTTGAAGATTGGCGATCCGTTTAAAGTTCTTGGAGGCTTGTCCAAGCATCTTGAGCAACTACCTTGGAAATATTTTTTCCACAGCACTTTCTTTTTCCAGCTGGTGTGTCTAGAGACTAAGTTCCAGAGGAGCTTGAATCCCAATGCTAAGTTTTGAGCTACGATGTCTCGAATTTGGAGACCTCCTTCCAATATAGGCTTCTTTATTTTGTCCCAGCTTACTAAATGAAGCCTCCTTTCATTATTTTTCCCACCTTCCCACAGAAATCTTCTCAACAAATCGTAAACTTTGCTAATGAAGGTTTTAGGGGCAAGAAGAATGGTGTTCTGGTAAATGGGAATACTTGAGAGGACGGATTTTAAGAGAATCACCTTACCTGCTAAGTTTAGCCAGACTGCCCCCAGGCTTGAATTCTGATTTTCAGCTTGTCCAGCAGCGACATCCAGTGAGCAACTTTGGGGATTGATTTGAAGATGGGAATCCTTAGATATTTGAAGGAGTCCCAGGAAAGATTTCCCTCCATTCCTAAGATCCTTGCAACTCCTGTCATCTCCCTTATGGAGCAGTTCCAACCGAATATCTTGCTTTTTTGAAAAAGTTGATCTTGCTACTCGAGATCTCCTTGTAAATGTCTAGCTCTCTTTTGAAGAAACCTGCTGAGATAATGCTTGCTCCACCAAGGAGTAGGGTGTCATCGACGAATTGGGCATGGTTAATGTCTTTTACATTTTGGACCATCCAAAGGCCTGAAAGAGAGCGGATCTGCTGGTAGTGGTCCAATTGGAGGCTGAGCACTGAAGCTTGGATGGCGTAGAGAAGCGGGGACAAGGGGCAGACATGTCTTAGCCCTCTCGAGGCTTGGAAGAAATTCGTTGAGCGTCCATTGACCAGAGGAGCAATCCAAGGAGAAGCAATACAGGCTTTCACCCAGCTTACGAAAGCATATGAAAACCCGAATTTTTCCATAACTGCAAACAAAAAATCGTGTCTCACCCTGTCAAATGCATTCGCCAAGTCGAGCTTAATAACCATGCCTTTTTCTTTCCGATGACAGCTTGAATGAATTGCATCTTGTACCAACACTATATTGTCAAGTATCTTTCGCCCTTTTATGAAACCACCTTGGTTTTAAGGGATGATTGCCGACAGAATATTCTTAAGTCGGTTGGCAATGATTTTAGTGACTAGCTTATAACCCGTGTTGCATAAAGAGATGGGCCTGAATTCGCTGAAGTTATTGGCTCCTTTTTATTTCGGGATCAGGGCAAGGAAGGCCGAGTTGGTACTGCCCCCTAGCTTGTTGCAACTCTGAGATTTCCTGACCATTCTCAGGAGGTCAACTTTGATGGTGGACCAACAAGTTGAGAAGAACCTTGCTGTGAAACCATCGGGGCCAAGGGCTTTGTCTGCTTCCATACCATTCAAGGCTTTTTTAAGCTCTTCCATGTTGATCGGAGCAATCAAAAGAAGATTATCTGCTTCTTGGACAAGCTTAGGGATAAGATCGAGCGGATAGGAGTTTGCATCAATTGGATTCTCTTCCGGAGCTGAGAAGAGGTCTTTGAAGAAGGAGTGGGCTGCTCTCTTAATGCCTTCAAAGTCTTTGACCAAGGTGCCTTGATAATGGATTTCATTTATAGTTTTGAAATGCTTGCGAGCCTCAGCCTGCTTATGGAAATAGCTAGTATTCTTGTCTCCTGCTTGCAGCCACAGACTTCTGGACTTCTACCTCCAATACTCTTCTTCCTCCCTGCATGCTCTCTGAAAATCTTTTTGGAGATTTTCTTCTTTGTGTAACAACTCTTGAGAAACTTCAGAGTCGTCCATGATCAATTGGTGGCTATATAGGGCAGCATGCGCTTCTTTTCTTTTGGAGGTGGGTGATATCAGCAATTTAGCCCACTCCTTCAGCTCTTTTTTGAGGTCCCTCAGCTTTTCTTCCCAGACAAAGAAGGGGGAGCCCCGGATCTGCCGGTTCTAGGCCGTGGAGACCACATCCATGAACCCTTCTTGCTGAATCTAGAGGGGACTGAATCTGAAAGGGATGGGACTAAGATTTTTCCCAAAGAGAGCTTGAGAAGAATGGGTTTATGGTCAGAACCCTAAACCCTAAACCCTAAACCCATTTGTTCCATGACTTTTCTAGTCATGATGTTTGATGACGCACCCGAATCAAGCATGCAATTGTGCAACATTTATTATTTGCAATTAATGATATGTAGAAGGTTGGATGGTCTTCCTTATTAGGATCCCTACTATGCAAAATAATAGGGACGTCTTCATTGAAGTTACTATGTCTTTGGTCAAATTTTCTATGGGTTTGCCCCTCACATTCTCCTTTGAAATGATCAGTTTCTGTTTAGGTTTCTCAGTAATTGTTTAAAGTTTCTAAGTAGATACTTCCTCAGACTTTTCAAATATCTTTTCCTTGGGTTTTTCTAAGGTTTTCATGAATATGTCTCTTTGACTAGGAATTTTAAGGATCTCAATTATTGGGACTGCAATTTTAGCACTTGACAACCAATTACCCAAATCAATGTTTAGATCTAGAGGGGTAGGAGTTTTTACCATCGACATATGCTAATTTGACTTGGTTGGGATCATATTTTTCTTCCTCTGATAAACAACCCCTTTGTACCTCTCCATAATTTGTTCAGTTGTAGGTTTCTCACCAAAAATCTTAGTTGCATTATCCTTTTCTTGACTGTATTTCCTTGCTTGCTTCCATTTTTCTCTTGAAATAGGATGAACATGCACTACATTGTTTATGTAGTCATTTCCATTTGTTCCTGTTCCACAATGTAGCAAAATTTTGGACAAGTGGATTCTTCATGAAATTCATCACAAGGACGACAATAGGGAGGAACCTCATCAATCACCATGTTGTTTGTTTCTAGTTGATTTGGAGGTCTCTGCTCATAGGGAGGATACTTCTTTTTCCATTCCTGATTTTATCTAGGTTGGAAATTTCTATGATTTTGAGAAACTTGTGCCTTTTCCATGTTGTTTATCCTATTTTGCATTGCATTCATCTGGGAGGTACAATTTATCATCATTTGCTTCATCATGTCAGCTACTTCTTTCATTGATTCTTTGCCCTCATCTTTTCCCTCAGGTTCTCTTGTTTTTCCTTTGGCGTCGTGAGGTTTGGAAGATGATGTGGTGCCTCTGACAAAGCTTGGGATGTTAGACTTTCCTACAGATTGCACGTTTCTGTTTATCTTTTCAGCTATTTCCATGGCTTTCTTCAGGTTGTCTGGCTCTTTGTCTCTAAGCTGATACCTCATTTCTCCTTAGAATGCTTTTGTGTAATATATGAGAATTGAGGTATCAGACGGTTTAATATCAGCATGGAGTCTGCCCACCATACCACTGAATTTTTTATTGAACTCTTCTATGGTTTTGTTCTCCTTTTTTGTGTTTGTTAAGGCAGCCAACAAGTGCCTTTTCTCCTTCTTATCCCCCCATCTTTGATTGAAAGTGGTTTCAAACTCTTTGAAGGTCTTGATACCGTTGTCGTCTAGGGAGGTGAACCATTCAAAGGCATCAACTTCAAGAGATAGGGCGAACAACCTCATTTTGACATCTTCGTGGTTCACGTTGTGGCACCATTTATTGTAGCACTATGTAAAAGCCAACAAATGAGACTTAGCAATTACAGCATCGTTTCCATAAAAAGATGGAGCCTTCTCAATGGCTTTATCTGGGATGTTATGAGGCTTCCCAATTACCACAGAATAATCCAGAGGTTTAAGAAGAGTACCCATGGTACTATGTGAATTATTTAATTGAGAATTATCAACAAATAAAAGGTGAATGTCTAAGATCGAATCAGATGAAAGATCTTCAAGGATCTTACGAGAAGCTAGCTTGCTTTTCCTCCTATGGTAAACCTGTTTAGGTTCAAGAATGAACTGAAGCAAGCCTTCAAAGTTCTTCTTGTAGAACGCCTTGGTAAAGTTAAGGGTAGTGGAGTTGCTAGACGATTCGAGTAAGTTTATTGAATTACAACATTCATCAAACAAAGCGAAAAGCAAGAATGGAAACTGAAAGGTTGTATTTCGGGAATAGAAAGATTTATGCTCGGCAACGGCACCAAAATGTTGCCTCGGGTCACATGGCAGAAATCTTCAAGCCACTGACTGCGACCTTGGGGGCAAGGTCGAGCCAAGTGTTGTCACCTGATTCTCAGCTCCTTCGTTTAGGCTAACTCCTAGCAAAGCCAAGGGGGGTAGTCCCTATTAAAACAGAAACTATGGTTATTAATCTATGACAAAAGATACTAATTCCAGGTGTTAAATATGAAATAGATAAAAGATCACAACAGACTATTGCAAGAAAGAAATTACATCAACAACATATGACAATGTAAATATCATTCACGACATTTTTGCAAAATTTAATTTAAGCATGAAACATAACATAGACCAATGCCGATAAATAATAAAGTGCTTGTAAAAGTCGAGTGATGTTGTGTCATGTAAGTATTGCAATTGTCTCATTGGTTAGTTTTAAAATTATTAATGAGTGATTAAGGGAGTGGGTAGTACTAGTTTGTTGGTTTGGCCCAATAAGGCAGGCTCTTTCGAAATGAGCGCTAAAGCAGTTTCACCAAGTGTCCAACGGGGCGAGGCATAACCTACTTGGAGTAGCCCCCTGACTCTATGGTATCAGGCCTTTGCGACCTCCTGACTTCTCAAGAGACGAGCTTATATGGATTTCCCTATTATTCTAGTCACTCGTATCCCTTTCTAGTACAACCAACTGATTTGACGAGCTGTAGCGGTGCAGAGCATACAGGGAAGGAGCCTTCGCTAATTTTATTTAAGAACCTAATGTGGTGTTTATTAACTAACTAATCACTACCGCGAGTCCTTTTCCTCCTTTCGGGATACTTCGGAGAGCAAAACTGGGTGCATTTTACAAATTTAAAGAAAGCAACAAAAACAAAAAAATGGAAATATTTTCTTATTAATCCTACCACAAATCTCTTTTCCCCTTTCGGGATACTCGAGAGGGCATGGGGTAAGTATTTCCTTTACCTTAACAACAATAAAGGGATAAAGAGGAAATAAAAGTTAAGCTAGCTAAAAATAAAAAATTTACAAAAAGTGCATCGACGCGGATCCCCCCAGATTGGATGAGGAGTAGGTTCTGATGAGCCTACTCAAATCTTTATTAAATTTTTAAAACAATGGAGGAAGTGCACTTTGGTCCTTATAACTTGGATTCAAAGGCTTACAACTTGATAGGTAAAAAGCTTTTTGGTGAAAGGGGAACTCTGTTGAGCTCTTAATGGTTCATTTTCTCGCAAAAGTTTGAAATTTTTGTCAATATTTCTACAAGTATTAATACTAGATGAGCGATTTAAAGATCAAAACATTCTCTTAGCCAAGTACTTCAGATTTAAACTTTAAACTTGAAAGAAGATTGCTAGATCTAGATCTTAGATTTGAAATTTAAAGAACACTAGAAATCTAGACTTTAGGAACTTAGATCTACTCTTTATACGGCTTTAAAATATAGATCTAAGAACAAAACAAAAAAAGAACTTGGAACCGAAATAATTTTTTTAAAAGAGTTGTGGATCGAAGGTTGAGGAACCAAGGTTGAGCAAGAAAGTAGAAAGGAAAAAAAACGCCATCTCAGTGAGATCTGAGGGATAATGCTTCCCTTATTTCGAAAATACATGAAGCAAAGGTAGAGCCCATTCGCTCATCAATATTCCATCTTGGATTTCCTGTAACAAACACTCAACAATTACAAAGGGGATTAAAAGCACCTGTGTAAAATGATAAGAAAGACAAGCAACACTATAGATCCATACAAGAAATCATATAATGCCAGGTAGTCTAATATATTTATGTTAGGATTATTAATCCTCCCTTGTCCAATTTGGTCATATGTCTAAATCAGGAGTCGTGTCTAAATCGAGAGTCCTTCCAGTCTATTTTTAGCCACTAGCACCATTGGGTCCACTTGGCCTAATTGGGGCACATGTTCCAATTACTAAAGTGTGGGGAACATTAATTGAGGCCTACTGCCACTGATTGCACTTGCATGCATCAGTTTAGGAGCCCCCTAGATCAATCCCTACAAATTAGGAGCCACTGGGAGTACCGATACCAACCAAGGTTAGTTGAGTTGAGTTGGTGACTAGTCAAGCTAAGTTAGGAGTCAGTTACATTCAGATCTAGTCCTCTACATTCAGTTAGCGCTAGGTTTGCATGGCTGCACGCAGGAGAGGTGCATTTCTCACCTACCTCAGTTAGTTAGGTTTAGTTAACACTGAATTAGACACTTGAGTTGTGATTTAGAACTCCGATGAACTCCGATAATGATTTAGACAACGTCAGTTAACCATTCAGTCCTCCGATAGTGATTTAGACAAGGTTCAGTTAACCATTCAGTCAAGTATAGTCAAACCAATTCAAATTTCCTCACATAGGATTCGAATTGCTTGAGGCTATTTAGCCATTGTACTTCATTATGATTATTATCTAATTACTTTTTGATTAATGAAAGCATTCAAAGTTGCAAGCCATTTTTGCACTGTTTCATTCTTCAATTGCTGAGTAAATTGTGTGATCTATCTTGTGAGTTGTGTGTTTGTCTACAGATCTATGTGCTCAATTTAATATGGTATTAGAGCGTCGACGAACAAGGCACTTCTCCTCCTCAGATCTCCAGCTGGATCATTTTTTTTGAGCAAATTTGCTCCTTCCAGTACTGCACCAGAAGCAGAGAATTTACCACTTAATACCCCAAGTAAAGGAATTGTTGATCAAGCTTGCTTGATCAACTATGCTGGGTGTGATGAAAATTCCAAAAGTGCAGATGGTCAACCTTATTTTGTCTGTTTGATTGTGTGATTTACAGGTTATCAGCTCTTCTCACTGCATTCACTACAAGCAGCTCTTTCTCCTCACTGCATTCGCTACAACAACTCTGTCTTCTTCACTGCATTCAAAATGGCCCGTCCAATGGAGCAACTCACTTCCTTCAACTACCACCAGTGGAAGGAGGACATGGAGTCACTGCTTCGCACCAAGAAGCTCTACAGATTCACAATGGAGTTAGAGGCAGATCCGGTTCTTAATTATGACAAAGAAAAGTACTGGAATAGGCTTGATGAAGCCTTTGGATGCCTGTGCCTCTCAATCTCTCGAGATCTTCTCTTCCACATCAAAGGATTGAAGACTCCCAAGGAGATTTGGGATAAGCTTGCTTCCTTATTTGATAAGTAGGATGAACTGAGGGTCCATCATCTAGAGAATGAGCTGATCTCTCTTCATCCATCCAGCTTCGAAACACTGAATGAATTCCGCACAAAATTCAAGAACCTGATATTCCAGTTTAAGCTATGCAAGGTTGAGAAGGAGGATGATCAACTCATCCTTGCCATTATCTCAAAACTCAGTGCAGACTACTCAGTCTTTGTATCAACTTTTCAATCGGTGTGGCTCACTACTCCAAATTGGAAGATGCCCACTCTTGATGCTTTCATTGAATCTCTCACTCATGAGCATGACAAGTTGATCCAAATGAGGATCATTCGATCTTCCAGAGATCAAGCACTGGTTGTAAGAGCACCTAAGGTAGCAAATGATAAAGGGAAGCAAAAGGATGAGTCTCCTGTGAAGAAAGAGCAGTCAAATGAGCCTTCAGGTTCGAAAAGAAGCAAGAAGAATGGAAAAGGGAAGACTCTTTGTTCCTACTGTGGAAGGGGCTTTCATCCAAAAAGCTCTTATATGAGAAGACAACTTGATGAAATGACTCTTCTTCTGAAGAAACATAACATTACTGCACCTGCTAGCGCAAGGAAGACTGACCACACAGAAGACACTGAAGACATTGAAGATTACTTCGAAACAGGTCATGCACTGAAGGCTAGCTGCTCAACAACACATGCCTTTCTCATTGATTCTGGAGCTTCCAATCATATGGTTGCATCCAGAGAATCATTCTCTTCTTTACAGTCTTTTTATGGTCCTAGTATTCAATTGGGCAATAACAGTAGAGTTCAAACCAAAGGGAAGGGTTCTATCAAGCTTGAACATGGAAGGTTCACAGATGTGCTTTATGTTCCCTCCCTAGCTTCAGACCTGTTATCTGTATACCATATGACTCATACTGGCTCTCGAAAGCAAGTGATCTTTGGTGTCGACTAAGTGGAGATCACAAATATCTCTACTAGGAATATCATAGCGAAGGGTGTTGCAAATCATGCCTCCAAGGCATATGAGTTCTCACACTTCATGCCATTTTCAGAACCAGTGCACTCTCAATAGCCACTTGCAAGGTGTTGCCACCTAATTCGCACCTCGGGTAACGTGGCAGAAATCTTCAAGCCACTGGGTGCGACCTTGGGGGCAAGCTCGAGCCAAGTGTTGTCACCTGATACTCAGCTCCTCCGTCTAGGCCAACTCCTAGCGAAGCCAAGGGGGGTGGACCCTAATGAAAAGTAAAATCTAAGGCTTTTACTCTACAAGAGAAGTAGTTAATTCTAGGAGTTTTATTATGGAATGAATGAATTTAAGAAATTATCAATTACTGCAAACAAAACTTAACCTTAGCAACACCTTAGCTCAAATTGGATACACAAAATTCAATGACACATTTCGTGATTAACTTATGCAAAAAAGGAATAGAAAAGACCAGTGCCAAAGTGAAAAGTGTGCTTGCAAAAGAGGGTTGCTAGTGTAGTCTCAGTGAAAGTAT
>LPNX011022116.1:133597-178437 GCA_001517045.1 Pseudotsuga menziesii
ACAAGGGAAGGTAAAATCATTTCATCTACTTCTTTTGCAGCTTCCACTAGTATTGCAGATCCAACTATATTGGTTTATGAGATTGAGATTCAGGGTGATTCAGATCCAGATCGAGTCCCTACTTCCAAACTGGAAGCTAGGAAGATGACTGGAAAACCACCTGACACTCATAAGGGAAAAACCCTTGCGTTATGGCATGCAATCTTACCTCCTTCAGAGAGATGCAATAGACTCTCTGTAAGATGCTACATGGCAAGGGCTCAGTCTCACTACATTCAGAAGAATAGAGCTGATCATACACCTCTTCATTCAACAAGAGACAAAGGTTACATTCCTCTTTCCTTCCATCATCATTTTGGGAAAAGAAGGAGAAGTCTACATGCCAAGCCTTAGGATACCTGTGCACAGAACATCATGCATGCTTCTTCGCTACATCACAGAGATTGTAGCAACACATTTTCAAGTTTTTCAAACTTGAATCCTGATTCTATCTGCTTAGTTAGAGGGGGGGCTTTTTTCTCATGTGGTTTTTTCCCAGCTCCTTGTATTGAGCAGTTACTTTACTTTACTTGATGTAATGGTTGACCTATGGTCCTAGTTACCAGGGCCCACAGATTGTCCAAGTTAGTATTCAGGGGGGGTGTTAGGATTATTAATCCTCTCTTCTCCAATTTGGTCATATGTCTAAATCAAGAGTCATGTCTAAATCGGGAGTCCTTCTAGTCTATTTTTAGTCACTAGCACCATGGGGTCCACTTGGCCTAATTGGGGCACATGTTCCAGTTACTAAAGTGTGGGGAACACTAATTGAGGCCTATTGCTACTGATTGCACTTGCATGCATAAGTTTAGGAGCCTCCTAGATCAATCCTTACAAATTAGGAGCCACTGGGAGTGCCGATACCAACCAAGGTTAGTTGAGTTGAGTTGGTGACTAGTCAAGCTAAGTTAGGAGCCTTACATTCAAATCTAGTCCTCTACATTCAGTTAGTGCTAGGTTTGCATGGCTGCATGCAGGAGAGGCGCATTTCTCACCTACCACAGTCATTTAGGCTTAGTTAACACTGAATTAGACACTTGAGTTGTGATTTAGAACTCCAATGAACTCCTATAATGATTTAGACAAGGTTAGTTAACCATTCAGTCCTTCGATAATGATTTAGACAAGGTTCAGTTAACCATTCAGTCAAGTAGAGTCAAACCAATTCGAATTTCCTAGCATAGGATTTGAATTGCTTGAGGCTATTTAGCCATTGTACTTCATTGCAATTATTATCTAATTACTTTTTGATTAATGCAAGCATTCACAGTTGCAAGCCATTTTTGCACTGTTTCATTCTTCAATTGTTGAGTAAATTGTGTGATCTATCTTGTGAGTTGTGTGTTTGTCCACATATCTATGTGCTCAATTTAATAATTTCACAATAAGAAGCAACCTAACTAGAATCACTTCCTATTCTTACCAAAATGTAAATTTCCTTATAAAGACAAGTAATCCCAACAATTGCCTGTATGAGAGAAACTGATATAGGTTACTTCAATGAATCATAACAAAGACAACATCAACCAAACATTCATGGATCCCACACCGAAATTGCCTCCAAAGCCTTTTATTAACAATACTCAGGAAAATATTACAATGATCACAAGCAGAGGTTCCACCTTCTAATGCTTTACAACGACAAACTACCTTCATTATATAGATTTTTTAGCGAGGGAGGAGGGGAATCACCACTGGGAGTTGGAGTCAAGTGATCTGAGTGATTGGTGGGATGATTATGAGTTTAAGTGGAGTGATATCGTGGAGAAGGTGCCACTTCCCATGAGGTAGGCGACTTTACTCCACCTACCAAGCCACATCATCTTCCTTAATTCGCATGTCCCAACACCCTCACGCTACCATGAAGTCGTACAACCAAATATGACGTGAGCAAAGAGTAGACTTAGGAGAAATTTTATGGTAATGAAACATGTTTTAAAATGATGCCTTCTTCCTAAGAAGAATTCACCTACATGGGGACAACCATGCCAAATCACCACTCAACCTTTAAAATATCATATCTTGACTTTTTTAAATATTTAGACTTATGCCAATTTGTTGCACCTTTAGCAATTAAGTGTCATTTTGATGCTCTAATAGCTAAAATGACCATAAGTGACCTTTTGATCACCCAGGGTGTATGAAAAGTGGGTCTTGGGGTAGAGAGTATGCTTTGAGCATTAAAACGAGCATCCCCATGCCAAAATCCGCCTCCGGATCAAGATTTTATGTCATTTACAATTGTTTTACTTGAACCATTAAAAAATGGCTTAAAAAAACGGAAAAAAATATTTTTCTCGGAATCGGACAAAACTCTAGGGGGACCTAGCACATGTCCATACGACTCAATACCGATGCCTAGCACACTCATATACATCGACACGTGAACTTTAATAACCTCCAAAGGCCCACCCACCAAGACGACCATATCAACTTTGGAGGAGCGGTGAAAAACTCGAAAGTTATACATCACTTATTCAGCATTGCATAATTGACAAGGGAAAAAACACCTAGAAATGATCGGATTGACGTTTAAGTCTCAGGAAGCCAAGTCCCTTACAAAAATTTTCCATGCTACTACATTTATTACAAATTCCCCGAAGGGGCATGAACACGTGGTACAAAAAATAAAAAGGGCAGGAAGGCCCGATGAACCTCTGAACTCTGAGTTTGAACAAGTGCTTTGTTCATCTTTTCCAGCTCACATGAATGTCTGACTAGATGCAGCCTAGTTGGTAACAAAATCAATCTCATGCAGATAAAAAATGTCATCCTACCTGTCATGAAGGGTATCTGACGATCTCTGGTCCAGGCATTGAAGGCTGAAGCCCCCTACCAAGATAATCTCCCCCAAGGCTGAGCACTGAACAATAGCTGTATTAAGTCCTGGTAGGGTTCCCTGTCCAAATCTCTATGCAGAGCAAAACCTGAAGAGGTAGGAGGGAAGTAGCAAGATGCAATGAAGATTTCACAGGAGAGAGATGGCACATCCCTAATCTGGATCCACATATTTCTTGCATAATCATCACATGGCACCATTGAGACTCTTCTCTGGAGAGAGTCTCTAATCAAACAAGCGATGCCTCCTGAACCCTGAATGCTCCCTGAACAAGAGAAACACATTGACTTTGGCACCGGCAGATGAGTGGAAGTGATGAGGTTTTCCAGTTTTCTAATTTGTAAATATGACCACATTCATAGTTGTTGTGCTACTGTGTTTAAATTTAAACATATTTGAGATTTGCAACTCTGGATGGTTTGCAGCTTGTAGGTAGTTTTGCTTATATTATATATTATTATATGCCATAGAAAAAACTGAGCTTTTTACATTTTGTAGAGTAAAATACTATTTGTTTGCTGATGCTGTGGCTGATTGGAGGAGATATTGATCCTATCAAGTAAACAACTTGTTTTGAATGCAGATGTTAATGATCAGGATTAGTGATTGCTTTCTACAGAAGCCTTGTACTTTCATCCTATGGTTGGACTTGCTTTGGAAACATGCTGCAGATCTCCTTGGTTACTCATTACCTGACAGAGAAATCCATGAGATCTCTTTGGTGGGATCTCCGTTTTGGACTTCTTTACATCATTGCAACAAAGACTCTGTGACCTGCAAAAGTCATTTGCAGAGTCGTGCCATCTATTTGCTGTTTAAATGTTCTTTAATTCTTATAAGAAATGATTTGGAAAGTCCCAGAAGAATTGGTTCTTTTGATGGTTTTCGTTTGGCATCAGAGTATGAAAAGAACGTTCTTCAGCTGAGTCTTAAAGTTGAATCAGGTGGTCAAATGGCTGTTGCAGCTCTAAAAGATTGGCTGCTGAGGCAGATTTCCTGTGTATCAGATTTTACTGGTGGTGTTTTCAGAAACAGATGCAACAAGTTCACGTCATCCTTTTTGCAGTTGTTTATGGATGAGGTATGAATTTTACATCTTGGCTTGGCAATTTGCAGATACTGTCTCCTTGCAAGATAAGAATCATGATGTGCTCAATGTGGAAGTATATAGACCTAGGTTTTAGAGTTTGTAATAAACTGGGGCTCTCTCTCTGCTGCTAATTTTTTTGCATGATGAGTTTCCCTGCGATAAATCTTTTATCCATCTTTGGCAGCATTTTAAGTTATGCATTTATTGCTGAGGGATTACTTTGTTTTGTCAGTAGAAAGGTGTTTTGAAAAACATCATTACAATAGTTGTAAAATTGGTAACCTAAAGAAGCTGCCCCATTTATGTTTGAAGGTAGATTTATTTTGGCAATGATTTCCAGGCAAACTTGAAAGTTATATATAATGAGTTTACAACTGATTTGTGAAATGAATTCATTAAGATGAAGACAGTTGCAATGCACTTTATCTTCGTCATATGTACCAAAATAATATTAACATGAGTGGCTTGAATGGCAAATTAAAGTGTCACAAGTATTTTGAATGAGGTTTGATCAATTAACTAGACAAGAATTATGTGGCTTTGTAGGATACTCAATACATTTAAGATAGAGTTCATTCTATTCATCTATGAGCTCATCTCATTAGCCCAATAACTGGACTGGTGCATTCTGCTGCTTGCATACAGCTGACTGTTATGTAACAGTTGGCTTGTTTCCTGTCTGCTACATCTCCTGTGGAGACATATTTACCATGCCACTAAGCACTAAGCAGGGTGCATGCAGGTGACATTCTAGAAGAATAGCTAGTATAGAAGTAACAATAGGGTGGAGTGTTTTTTGAAGCACTAATGTCTTATGGTTCTTCTCTACATTACTGCTAGGTCATGGGTCTCTGCCCAATTATGTTTATCTCTTTAATTTCTTTTCTCATAGTTTACTTTTTCTGAAGAAAATAGTTTTATTGCTTTATTTATGTTTTGAAAAAATACATGAAGCTGTTCATAGAAGAGCTACTTTTTCACAGATGTTTGCTTTTGAGCAAGAAGAGGCAAATAGTGCACTATCCAAACAGTCGATGCTGTAACTAGTTCTAAGTAAGGCACCGGACAGAGTGCTATCCATACAGTTACTTGGAGCATAAACTGTCCAACGTCCCATAACTGAAATGATCCAAAAAAATACATTTACAGTGGCCTCCTGTTGATGTTTGTAGCTTGGACATGTATTTCCATTGGTTTGTGTTTTCCCCATGGGAATCGTCATTATTTAGTATTACTTTTCAGGAACATGCAAATTTCACTTTAATTAAGTAATGAAGTAAAGTGAATGCCTTTTTATAATTAATTGGGGTTGATTTAAAGAAATGCCTACGTATTGGGCATTGGTGATTTAGGTTAATTAAATGAATCACAACTGTCGATCTCAAGTGAGTGAGATCTAATCTCAGTCATCAGACTTAGGGTTTGGGTTCATCCCAAAAGTATAAAAGGCAACCAAGGGGAGAGAAGAAGACATACATTCTTTCAAGAGAGAAACTCAAGCATTGAGTGGGAGAGAAGAAATACTTTTTGATTTCCAGTCTCTTGGTCAAAAGATAGAAGAGGCATCATTCAGGGTGAAGCAGGTAGCTGAACCAGCTCGAGGAGCAGAATTTTTCTTGGTGCAGAGTCGTATGAATCGTATGGGCAGGCTGTACAAACTGGTTGTACGGATTCGTACAGTCGTACAGGCTGTGCCATATGGATCCCATACGCTATGTCACAAGGTTTGGGTTTGAGTTCGTGTTTGGTGACCTTCAAGTTCAATTCAAGTTTGAATTTTCCAATGAAGTTCATCTATATACATTTTTCAATATATATATATATTGTTATACATACTGTTATCCACTAATTTTGCACTTAGTGGATTTCCAGTGAGCCTCCAGAGTATTGAACAAGTCAATTGTTCATTGTCAGTGCTCAGAAGTTCCATGGTTACATAAGGACCAGTTGTGGTCTGTTTTTTTTTAATAAAATGCATGTTCATACCCCTTGGGGGCGTTGTAATAAATGCTCTAAGACGACAAACTTTTTGTAAAGGACTTGACTTCCTAGGACTGGGATATCAATCCGATTATTCCAAGGTGTTTTTTCCCTTGTCAATTATGCAATGCTGAATAAGTGATGTATAATTGTCGAGTTTTTCACCGCTCCTCCAAAGCTGGAATTTTCGTCTTGGTGGTTAGGCCTTAAGAGGTTATTAAAGTTCACGTGTCGATGTATATAAGCGTGTTAGGCATTGTTTTTGAGTTGTATGGACATGTACTAGGTCCCCCTAGAGTTTTGTTTGATTCTGAGAAAAAATTTAATTTCCCGTTTTTAAGCCATTTTTTAATGGTTTAAATGGAAAAATTCAAAATGTAAAAAAAGTGTGATCTGGAGTCCGTTTTTGGTGTGGTTGGGCTCATTTTCAAGCTCATAGCATCATCTTTACCCCTGTGGCCACTTTCACTATGTTTCGGGCAGCTAAAACACCCTGGAAGGCGTTATTTGGCTAACAGAGCACCGGAATGGCATTTAAATGCTAAATTCTGAGCAAATGCACTAAAGTCAAATTTAAAAAAAAAGTCAAAAAGTAATAAAAAAATGGGTGGGGATGACATGGAGATGGGTCCCTCATGCCATGCGACCCAATTCATGATGTAATGGCAAGTCAAAATTTGGTTTAGAAGATGGTCACGATTTATTTCAAGTGGAGGGTTACGTCAAATGAGGACTCACGCTAGCCTTACATGGAGGTGTGGGATTGGGGTGGACCCCTCTCCACTTAAAAGATATTAAAGTTAAACCTTGGTGTTATCATGTATAATGCCAATGCAAGCTAGTGGTTGAGAAGTGGGTGACGTCAACATGGAGCTCACGCTAGCTCTTGAGTGGATGCGAATGGGTGAGGGTGGCCCCTCCCCATTTGTTAATAATCTTTTATTATTTCAAACTTAAGTTTGGCCCAATTTTTGGCTACGAACCTCTCATTTATTTTGATCATTCACGTCCGTACAATCGTGTGAGGGTGAGGAAGACTCGCACGTGTGGGAGTTTGGTGGAGTTTTTCAGTATAAAGTGCCCAAAAAAACCTTGGAGGACTTCTGAACCCTAAAGAATGAACAAGTATACTTGTTCCACCTTGCCAGCTCACTTGAAAATATCCACCAAGTACAACTTAGGTGGTAACATTTGGCTCCAACTGCGGGATGTGTTTACGGTGAGGAGAGGATACGAGAACACCAGAATCTTTGGTTTATATAACCTGTAAAAAGTTAAAACATCTCAACTTGACAAGAAAACCTTAGTAGCACCGGCTTTATATAAAATCCAAATGAACCAATAAGCTGTTTATTTAAACAAAACAAATGTAGCGAACTAGTGAAAGAAAAGTTTTATTATACCTAAGTACATAATGGAAATGCAGAAAGTAAATGCTTGCTTTTAAGGAGCTTATTTTCCTACTCTAAGCATGATATAAAAATGTTAGGTGTGATAAAAAATCCAATGTAGCCACCTAAGCATTTTATTAATATAAAAAAAGTTTTTCCTTGTCTTTGGTTATTAGCCAAAGCAAGAATATATTTTTCAAAAAATGCAAACCTGCGTGATGATCCAGGATGGGTGGGCTGGATGGGAAATCATAGGCATGAATAATGTTTTTAAACTTCTTCCCAAACTGGTAGGTGCTCGCGCAGGCTGCTTCTATCCATGACTGGACAGGGCTGATATACAAACCGACATGATGAGGCAGATTGAGTACACCATCATATTGATCATCGAGGCTTACTGAATGATAACTCATTGCATAAACCCCAAGCTGCTCCAAATCATAAGGAAACTCTATATGTGAAGATGATGGCTGAGACTGATATTCCACTGATTGCATCACATCTGACTATTCACTACACTGCTTCTCCAGATCTTCACTATTGATACCCATATATGGCTCTAACTGATCATGTGAAAATTCTACATACTTCTCTGCCATACTAATCCTTCCCAAAGTATCTGAGTGAATGCTCTCTTCTGTGGGCATGTGATAGATGGGATTTTCAAGAAAGCCCTCAACAGATTTTGAATCAACACTCCCCTCTCTAGATATATCATAAATGGGATTCTCCATAAATAACCAACAATTATCATCAATGTCTTTGTCAAATATGGGGGAGTCACCATCAAATGCATCATGCCCCTGGTTAAGTCCATCCTCATATTCACAATAATCATCCTCAGAAGGCCTATTTTCGAAAATATTACAAGGAGTAAAATTTTCAAAAACCTCATCACTAAGTGGAGAGCATAAAGGAGTTTCATCATATACCATACAGACTTCATTAAAATTATCTTTATAAATTTTTGTGATGGTTTCTTCTTGAGGTAGATCTGGAGTTTAAGTATTATCATCATCACTAACATAAATTTGAGCACACTCCAAATCTTCAATGGCATCATGAGGTGGATTTTCAATAATATCTTCAATCAAGATATCCTTATGTCCCTCTTCAAAGGGGTAGTTATGAATCTCTGCTTTAGCGTCAGGCTGTATTCTAGGGAGGAGGGCATCATATTTTTTAACAAGTTGTTTAATCTCCCCCACTTCTCCTTCATACCAACGCAAAAGGAAACATTCGAAAAAATCAACCATGGAAACTATGGATTTTTCAGGAAGGTCATCAAATCAATTTCCTGCATCCTTTTTCAAGGAAAATGAGAAAATGAACATCAGATCATCCTCATGCACCACATTAAAATCAGACACCAGCTTGAAGAAAGTAGCAATATGTTGGGTGACTAATTCACCATCATTTCCAAAAAACTCTGAGGCAACATTAAATAACTCAGTATGGTTATAACAATAGTTAGGAAATCCATTGATATTTGAGAAATCAATTGAGGGGCATCCATCGAGCAGGAGAGTACGAAGTCTTTCTTTACCCATAGTAGGATTGAACTGTTAAGATATGAAGTAACAATGGAGAACATCTGGTATTGAATCAGGAGAGTTGTCAAATAGTGAGCTTTAAAATTTATTGTGTTGCATGAGCTGCATCTACACAAACAAGTCTCAACAAATTTATGAGATACAAGGGTTTTATCCCTTCAATGGAATCGCCATGTGAGAAAAATATACATTTAAAAACTCTCACAAAATTTTCTTTTGCTTTTCTTTGTAAAAAATAAAACCTGAAAAAAGGTTAGTGGAGTTGCCTAATGAAAATTTAAAGATCTATTCTAAGCATTCATCAAACAAAGAAAAAACAAAAAAGGAAGAAAACAAAAGTCGTACTTTGGGAATAAAAAGATTTATCCCCTGCAACGGCGCCAGAAAATGGTGTTGCCTTTCACACACTTGGGGGGACATGGTAGAAATCTTCAAGCCACTCGGTGTGCTCTTGGGGGCAAGTCTCGAGTCAAGGATGTCACTTTGTTCTTGACTCCTCCGTTTAGGCCAACACCTAATCGAAGCCAAGGGGGTAGAACCTATTAAATTGCTAAGGCTATTAAAGCTTAGTGTGATGGTGATGAATGAGTTATTTAGGAGTTTGATAAACTAAATTTGACACAAGATATTGCAATATTAATGAAACCACAACAACATAAAGATCAATATATGATAAGCAAAACATGTGGAAACATTTGATGATATCAAGTAAAAAGAAATCAGTGCCAACAATGGAGTCCACAAATGAAAATGCTGTTGTATTGTTGAAAGAAATGTTGCAAGTGCTCTTGGTCAAATTTTAGATTAAATATGGGATGAGTTGATTAAATTAAGGGAAAAGGGGATTCCAAATATACCCGAAGGTACGAGGAGTATGTCGAAAATCGTTATTTGATGCGACTCCCTGCAAGGAAATGTGGGCTGGTTGGAGTCTCTGAGACATGTTCAACACTATAACAACAAGGGTGTAGCCTAACGGTCTCCCGAGGTCGCTACCCAGTTGTTCCCGCTTCCTTTGTGGATTTTGCCACAGCAATGGATTAATTCGAGGCGTTGGATTTTCGCTTGGGAGGTTAATTCGGGGCGTGAAGACTTAATTAATGTAGTCACCCACGTTGCTTTTGATGCAGCCAACTGATTGGACGAATTGCAGCGGTGTAGAGCATACACAATGGAGTCTAAAGGATTTTAAAGATTTTATTAAAGGTTTTCTTTTAAAAGAAGAAAAAATGAACCTCCAAGGATCTCTTTCGGTTCAAGTGAACCGCAATCGGGAAAGCAAGGAGGGGTTGATTTTATGAGTGTTTTAAGTTCTTGAAATTAGAAATAAAGTGCTGAACAAAAATAAAACACGGTTATCTTATTATTCTACCACGAATCTCTTTCCCCTTTCGGGTCACTCGGGAAATCGTGGGGTAAGTAGTAAGTTTACTTTGAGAACTCGAAAGATGTAAACAATTTGTAATGTAACACAAAGTACACTACTTACATGTAAATAAACAAAACTAAACTAATTAAACGAAAGAAAAGTAAGAAAAAGGAAAAAAGACGTGGATCGCCCTAGGGGGGATGGGGAGTAGGCTTGAAAGAGCCTACTTGAGTTTTCTTTTTATTAAACCTGGTTACAAAGCTTAATTGAAAAATGCCACTTGGTTCTTATACAGAACGAACACAAGGGCTTACAAAGTACAACAATAATGACTATGGAAGATAGGGAGACCCCTGGGGGTTTCGGATGGCCCAAAATTTGCTTTTCGGACAACACCTCCTCCTTTTTTCGGATGGACCTGCTAAAAACCAGCAAGCTTTAATTAGTGTAAAGTGCCCAAATATACTTTAAAAGTGTCTTTGGACAACCCCCAAAAAACTACCGAAAATTACTAAGTTAAAGTACCTTTAAGAAAAGACAAATTAATTCAAGAGGGCAAATCCTCTTGAGGATCTTGGCTAGCTTTGGGGCAGCCAATTTAAAGCACTTGATTTGCTAAATAAAACCTTTTGGATTCAAGGGAACAACCATGCATTCAACAAATTTTAGATCTACTTTCAATGCCTTGTAAAAAATGACGATTTCCCTAAACTAGATTTAAGATGCTTATGAAACTTTTTTGAAAACGAGATCTAGCTTTGAAAGTTTATATATGAGATCTAATGAAATAATTTTGCATATGATAAAACTAGATGCTCATACATAAACACAGTAACCAAGGAAAATATTAATTTTAATGAAAGAGAAAGAGGAGAGAAGTTTGGTTTTGCTCCTGGGAAAACAAGAAAGCATGAGGAAGGCCCTTTTGTGGAGCACCGAGGGACAATGTCTTGAGCTTATTGAATAAGAAGTGGCCTCAATCTTGATCCACACCTCATTCGATTGGGAACCTGCAACCAGATCACAAAATATTGCACAGACCCGTGAGATCTAGATATAAATGTATGAAAGAAAAAAACATGCAAAAATAATCTTAAATCTTTGAGCATACACAATATGAATAAATAAAGCAAGTAATCTTACTTGCCAAATCTAAACTCTTACTGATTTCGCTGAATTCTTTGAAGCTAGAACACGAAAAAGCACAAAATTTGAAAAATTGCAGTTACCACATTTGTTGCATGACGTTGGGAATCCACACAATACAAGCACTACATGGTATAGCCTCCAAAGCTTCTTTATTCTCAACAAATATATGCAAAATAAAAGTATTACAACAGGGACCAACTCTTCATCCAACTCTAACTAGTCTGAAATGAGAGGATTGGTCTTTATCTATAGTTGGAGAGGCCTAGAGGGCGCCTTTGCCAACTGAAGAAGACTAAGGGCGAATTTGAGATTGAGAGTGAGTTTATCCCTTGATTTGGGCGAGTTAGAGGGAGTTACATTCAAGAAAAATGTGCCACCTCTCAAGAGGTAGGCACAACACCTCTTTGGGATCTCCAAATCATGTCAGATGAGTCCCACATGAGCAATTATGCCTCCTAAGGAGAAAAACGTCCCCTTAATTTGGCAAACTCGCAGTAGCCTCAATCAGCACTGAAGCTAACGCTTTAATCAAGGAGATGTCTTACCTTAAATCAGGGAAGCCGATAGAAGCTGATTTAAGTCAAATCGAAGCATTTTCCATTGATTTAGGAAATTGGGAATATTCTCCATTTATTAATTATTTCTATTTTTTAATTAATAAATTTGATTTTTTGGAGATTTTTTACTTAAGTGATAAATTTATCACTTAAAACTTAGGAAAAGTGGGTTTTGGGGTTAAACTGGTGCTCTGAGTAAGAAAATGAGCACCCCCATGGCAAAATCCGATTCCTAACCACACTTTTATTACATTTACAAATTGTCCAATTAGACTATTAAAAAATAGCCTAAGTTCACGGGAAAAAATATTTTCCTTGGAATCAGACGAAACTCTAGGGGGATCTAGCACATGTCCATACAACTCAATACGAATGCTTAACATGTTGAAAAACACTGACATGAAGGCTCTAATAACCTCCTAAGGCCTAACCACCAAGACGAGTACCCCAACTTTGGAGGTGTGAGTGAAAAACTCGGAAACTATTAGTCGTTTGTTCAACAACCAATAATAACCAAGGGAAAAAACACTCTGGGCTAGTCTGCTTGATGCTTAAGTATGAGAAACCGAGCCTTTTATAAAATTTATCATGGTAGAACATTTTTTACAATTTCCCCAAGGGGGTATGAACATGTGTTACAAAATTTTTCGAACAGACTCCCAGAAAAATCCTGGTAGACTTCTGTACCTTGAAGAATGAACAAGTATACTTGTTCCACCATGCCGACTCACTTGAAAAAATCCACCAAGTACAACTTAGGTGGTAACAAAGCCAAAGTATGAGTTTCACTTTATTATGTAATGAGAAGCCAAAGTATGAGTTCCACTAATAAAGTGAAGTGATCTCATTTGATTTGAGAGAAAAGTTGATCTTAATCCACCATTTTCCACTTTTTCTCATTCATTATTTTATTATTATTATTTTTTGTTGTTTTCTTTTAAGGAAAAAGAGAATGGCTTTGGGTATACAAAAGGACTTGCCTTTTCCATACTTTGGGTGAACAAAAGTTGGGACGATTATTTCCCAGAGCTTCATAGAAAATCATTCAAACGTGTTTTTTGGACATGTATGGGAGCACTCCCTTGAATGTGTGGCGTAAACTTGCGAAGCTTCAGTGATCGTGAACATTGCTAGAGCTTAGATTTTCTTTCTATGTTTGTGCCAGAGACCATAGACGGATGCTACCACTGCATTGGAAGGTGAACATCCTTAGCAGTTGCTAGCCGTTTTCCCTTTGTAAGCATCTATACACGAGCATCAATTTTTGCATTTAATCTAGTTTGATTGTGTAATCTTGATCTTTTGTGTGCATAACACATCTCCTGCAATTAGGAGGAAGTAAACCTAATTATCGTAACTTGACTAAATAGGGTTGGCTCAATCATGTGATCTCTTCCCCTTAGTCACATATGACACAAGGCCCTCTTGAGTTCTGTTTTTTGACTCCATTCTCGCCTTTGATGTACTGCCACTGGTTTGTTTTTGAGGACTAATCCTTCCCTCCCCATCACTCAATCAAATTACATTTATCATGCAACCATTTCTCTAAGGCAGCCTCTTCATTTCACCTTGTCTGTAATTGAATTTGCCTTAGTGATTCTAACCTTAGGGAAGCCCCCCTTGAGTTGGAGAAGAGCCAACCTGAAGTGAGGAAGAGAGGAGTGTGGTGATAGTGGTTTCTCTTTTCGCAGTTCCCATCAGGCTGGTGTGCCTACTTTTGGGCTTTGACACACACATGCTGCTCAGGAGCGGCAATAAGCACCACTATCTATTAGCCATGTATCATTAGTGGTGGGAACCGTACCTGACAATGCTGATATGAAGAAGAGTTCTGTACGATTTTCATTTCTTTGTTTCTTGTGACGATGGCCATCTTCCACATCAGTTGTTGAAGCTTCATGCTTCCTCTTATTTGAACTAAAACACCGGCTTGCATAGTGACCATATTTATTACACTTGTAGCATTGTATGTGTGATAGATCCTTCTTCTTTTTCGTTCGATCTGGAGAAGAACTTGGTCTCCTAGATTGGTGCTTATGTTTTTGAAACTTCCTTCCTTTTCCCTTGCCTTTCTTGGCATGTGTGATGAAGGCTTGATTCTCCTCGACTTGAGTACCATGGAGTCTTTTCCTTGCTCCAATCCTTGTCTCTTCTTGAGTACAGTGTGCCGATAACTTGTCAAATTGAGCAACTTGGTTCGACCACATATGGTTTGGATGAAGGACCCTCAAGATGGTGGAAGACCATTTAGAGTGGTCATGACAAGCTCCTTTTCTTCAATGGTATCTCCACTGGACCTTAGCTTGTCCTGAAGTTCAATGATTCTCATGAAATATGAGGCAGTTGATTCAAACTTAATCATCTTCATATTTGATAGTTGGTTCCTCAATATCAGGGTCACATTGATTCTAATGTGTTCAAATAACTTCTTCAAGGTTTTGAACATCTTCCTAGCTGTCTTCTTTCTTGAGATTTGCTGAACCAAGTGATCTTTGACTGAGTCCACTAGAATGCTTCTTGCTTTCGCATCACACTTCCTCCACTGGGACTTGGCTTCTTCCGCTTTTGGTTCTGGACCTTTCTCATTGATAAACTTCAAGAGATCATTTTCTTCTAGGATGAGAATAACCCTAGGCTTCTAGGATATGAAGTTTGTAGCCCCATCAAGATGATCTTCAACCTTCATTACAATTATCTGGTCTACTGAACTGAACTAGACACCCTAGTGGGAGTTAAGTCAAAAATGAATTTTGGAATTTATGCGCCATATCAAGGCGAGTTAAGGGAAGATAAGGTGGGCCAAAATAGTGGTGGGAAGCCTCTGAAACTTGATGCCCTAGTTTCTTCCTGCAATGTCCTGCAGTAAAGAATTGAAACTTTTCGAAATTTGATTATGCTTTACCAAAAGACGCGCCTCCCCTAGAGCGAAGTTTCCACAACTCTTTTTCTGCTGAAGAGATGAGGGAAGACCTTGGAAGGTCAAACCCTAGCTTCCGACAATGGCCTCTTCTAGAACTGCTTTGATACCATGTTAGTTTTTTACATGATTATAGCAGTATAACTTAATTGCAAATGAACAATAGGATCTCTAGAAGAAAGACAAAGCACAAAAACAAAGAACAGAAGAATTTATCCTAGGAAACCCAATCAAGAAAAACCTAGGAACCTTCGTATAGAGATAATAACAACTGAGAGCAGGGAGAAGAAGAAAGAGAGAATATCTCTCTAAGATACAACCCTAGAAAAAACTCTCCTTGGCTGCAGTAGCGCACCTCTTCAGCCATAGCAAACTTCCTGTGAGTGGATGAAATAATATGGAGGGGCGCCTTTTATTTATCTTGATTTTTCCAAGTGAAAATTTACTGGGGCTGACTTGACAATTTGACCGGGGCTGACCTAACTTGGGGAAATTCAAAATTAAATTTATTTTATTCTTTTCTTGTGGATTCTTCTCCCAGGTTTTGCTATAATTCTTTCTAGGGTTTACATGAGAATTACATCAGTATAATCTCCTGTAGGAGGTACAATACAAGTACAATAAGAATAACTTATGAAGTTGCACAATTTCTAAAAAGAGGCGTAGTGTGGGGTTGATGGAAGGAGCGACTGGAAAATCTTGGGAATTGCAGGAAGGGGGAGGAGAGCAGTGTGGAAGTAGGTAGTGAGGAAAGGAGTTATGGAGGAATTGTGGCTGGTGTGAAGGGCGTGTGGAGAGCACGCAAAGGTAGAGCAAGAGAGGGATGGAGCAATACGTAGAGTTGCGTGGAAGGGACAGTTAGAGGTTGGAGTGAGCAGTGAAGGAGGGAAGCCTAGAGATGAGTCGAGAAAGGATGCGTAGGGTTGTGGATATGGGAGGACAGTGTGGGTAGATTGGGAAGGAGGCACGGTGATAGTTGAAGGAGGGAGATCGGTGTAGAGAGGGCGAGAGCAGGGGTAGGCGTGGGAGGTTGTGGCATGAACACAGAAAGGAGGAATGGAACTAGACACCGCTGTGTCAGGAGTGTGGCACGAGGCTGAGCGTGGATGCGGTTGTGGGGAGATTGAGCCGTGGAGGGAGAACAGGAAGCTTAGAGGCTCGGAGGATGTGGGACGTGGAGGGAGAGCAACCAGAAGTGCAGGATAACAAATTGGTGGAGAAGAGATTGATGTTGGATGGGTAGAACGGCGAGATTGTGTGTTTGCAAGATGGAATGGTGAAAATCCTGTGTCAGATCAAGGATCTGGGTTCAAGGAAACCTTGAGAGGTTGGCTACAAGCCAGAGATCAGCAAAAGCCCGAGGAAGGGCTGGCTTTGATACCAATGAAACGGTAAAAATCTGTTTACTAGAACTTCTCGAACTCCACTTTTGAAAAAACAAATAATCCATGAATAGATATAAAAGTTAATAAATAAGATATGATGATTTACATTTACATTGGTCGGGCTTTATATAAGCCTTATCATGCCTTTTCAAATGAAAGGGTACATCTCTTTATTTTTTCTAATTAACTAATTAATCAATATTAATTATTAATATATTAATATTAATAATTAAGATTGATATTTAATATTGATATGTTTATATATATTTATATATTAGGTTATATTTTTTATATAACAGACTACCACATTAGGGTCATTTACCTTGGCCACGTCAATGGCTGCTTGAAGCACACAACTTCATCAAGGGTTCCAACAATCATAGCATTGGCTTCTTCCAACGTCCATAAGTGATGTTCATGCAAATGTAATGGATTTAAACATTAATCAGTGTATGCAAGACCCGAATTTTGACAAGCAAGAGGATCATCATAACCATAAGAACTTCATGAAGGGATCCATCAAGACCACTTCGCAAGTCACACAGACTTCAAGAACTTCAAATATCATCTCAACATGTATGTCAAGTCATGACCAAAAGGGTACCAAAGACCCAAGAACAAGGGGTTCCAGGATCCAACATATGATTCCATGAAAGGAGTAAGGGCTTCAAGGCTACATTAAATCCAAGGACTTCTTTACCATCAAGGAGTCAAAGGTTTTAGCATCATCATGTTCAAGGTCTCCATATCGTGCATATGTACATCAAGCCACCATGTTTGTGGGGATTCAAGATCCAAGCTTCCAAATCAAGGGAACCATGACCATTATCAAACAAAGGTAAGATTGTACCACCAATCTTTAAGGGTTCCAAGATCCATACTACCATATGTCATGACCAAGTGCAATGAGCTTCCACTACACCAAGGGCATCATCAAGAGTAGTGGCTCCAAGGACTATCAAACCACATATGTATGAGTTCCAATACCCAAACCTCCACATGCATTCCTCTAAGAGGTTTTCCACATCATCAAGCATGAGCCAAGGATAATATCATCATCAAACATGCAAGGGGTGTCAAGAGTATCTTAGCCATACACATCCATGACCATGTATAGGTGCATCATAGCCAAGGAACCAAAGACTCCACATCTTAAGAACTCCAACAAACATGAACCAAGGACAACATCATCAATATGAACCATGAGTGTCTAGGGGTATTTTTACCATGTCAACTAAGTGCAAGGCTCCATAAAGTGCTCTGATGCACAAACCACCTATGTGTGGGATCCAAAACCCAATTTACCACATGTGATGGTACTAGCATCATGCAACCATCAATCTGATCATTGTGTGTGGGGAGAAGACTCCCACCTGTGCAAGATACTCCACAAAAGATACCAAGGGCATGTGCAATTGTCCATTGTCCAGTCCATACCTGTTCATCAAGCTTGCCCACTGCAAGGGGCCTTGGTGGCATCAATGACAACTGAAAGGCCACTACAAGACCATTGTTGGCATCAATGACAACTGAAAGGCCACTACAAGACCATTGTTGGCATCAATGACAACTCAATCACTAGGGCAATACCATGGACCCTCTAATACTATGGCCTCTCCAATACCATGGTCCCTCCAATACCATTGACCATAAAGTATTAGAAAAGATTACTTTTGCAAAGTCTGTCTAGATAGTTACTTTTCCTAACGACTTATACATGCTAGACATCTTAGCCAATGTATAAGTACCTTTCCGAACACCATGTCGAACACGTGTTTTGACCATGTCCCAAAAATGGATACAGTTAAAACACGTGTCCGACACTCGTCCTCCACGTTTGTGTTCGACACCATGGCATGGGACACTTCAGGGGCTTTGGACATGTCCAGATTCTTTGCTAGAGGTGGGGTTAGCTGAAAACCACACATAGATCTAGAGGTGCAGAATGGGTAAATGCTTGCATTAAATAATTTAGTCCTTGATAAGGAGGAGCATCCTCAAGTATGAAGCGAATTGAACAAATACATTAATGGACATAGAATCTTTGGTAACCTGTGTGCAACCAAAGATCGAGATAGGTTGAGTCCTATTGAATGGTGGAACATGTATGGCTCCTCTAGCACATATCTGGATTAATTGGTGGTGTGGGTGCTTTAACAGTTTGTTAACACTTCTTATGTAGAGAGGTGTTGGATCACCTGCAACTTCATCCACAACATGAAGATAAACAACTTGAATTTAGATCGGGAAGAAAGCTTGGTTTATGTGCACTACAACTTGAGGTGGTTGTTCCATTATTGTGATGTGGCCAAGAATTGTAAAACGTATTTGATGTGGGACAACAATCCAGATGAGGCTAATTTCGAGGATGGAGTCATAGCATTAGAGCACTTGGAGGCTGAACTATTGGGTGATCAAATTCATACAACAGAGATGCCTCCCCCCACCAATAGCACATTTCCATATGTAAAAGTTTTGGCTTTATCTTCACAAAGTTTAACAATCCGTGGGGGGCTTGCAAGTAGTTCTCATGTTCTAGAACACTTCCAATTGCTTCTACTTGTGTTCCTACACCACGAGAAAAGAAAATGGAAGTTTCTCATGGAAAGAGGAGAGCTTAGTAGATAGTACTTTATATTTAATATTTATCATGGCCTATTTTCAATTTTGTACACATTATATGAGTTTATGTTTTAACTTTTAACCTAAGTCACCTAACATGGGGACACGGGACACGAAAATACGAGAGTCCGACACGGACACGCTGACCCTCGGAATCAAGACACGTAGGACACGTTTTATATATATATATTTTAAAAATATATTAAAATTTAAAAATATAGACATATAGATCCAAAAATCTTTAGAAACTAAAACATTTACAAATATTCAATAGAAATTAGAATAAAAACACATTAATGATTAGTAATTACACATTTGTCATTAACAAATCACGATTCACAACACATTTGTCATTCACAAATCACAATGAGACGCATAGATGCATGTCAGAACCATATTTCTCATTAAGTCATCAAAATCAAAATGTATACATATATGTCGGAATGCTACTGGGCACTGGCAAATGGCAAATAGACTAAAGTCTAATAGTAAATACAAAAAGGGGTGGATCAAGATGGGAGAATCCCATATGTCAGTAGTCCTCCTCCATGCCTGAATCAACATACTCATCACTGCCCCTGCCCCAATCCTCATCCTCCTCCCCCTCCTCCTTTCTTCCCATCTGACGATCTGCATCTGCTGCTGTGGAGGATGACACCTCTATACGATCACTATCATCAAAAGTGATCGGCTCTAGCACTAGATCATTAAGATCCATGTTGGCTAATGCTAATTCAGTACTCCTATCCAAACCCATATCATCAGGAAAGACATCCCACATCTTTGTCTTTCCCTTCACCCATTCCTCCCTCTTCCTGTAGATAAGATGAAGGTTGGAGTGCACATAGACCATTGACTATGCCCTGGACTGCTCAAGCCTGCTCTTCTTCACACTGTACAAGTTCCCATATTTGCTCCAATTCCTCTCACAACAAGAGGATGATGTAACTTGAGAGATGACCCTCAAGGCTAACTTCTATAGCATAGGGGATGTTGCCCCATGAGTTTCCCACCAAGCATAGGGTTTCTTACCCCCTATCTCTAAGCACATCATACCTCTAAATCTCCCAGTGCCAGTGGAAAAATGTACAAATCCCTCCTCCACCTTCTCAAGCATGTCGCCATCCTGAAATAGTCGTCCAAGTGCTATCTTCCTCCCATGTGCAATCTCTGCATCTATGTGAGGAGGGACTCTATGTGAGGCCCTCGATCCACCAGTGAGCCACTCCTGAGTGTAGAACTTGGGGTTCAAGGAGTGGGCCAAGCAATGCAAAGGTGTGCAATTCTTATCCCACCTGGAAATAAGAATATCCTGAATAATGGTCCATAAGTTCTCTGCCGATGTCCCATACTCGGGACACTCATTCTCCATGACAATGGACCTCATGGACTCAATCATGGAATCCCACCCCTCATAAACCTTTGCTAGGATGGGCTGGTCTGTGTTTGCAAACCGCAACAAAGAAATCATTGGCTCCATGATCTTAATGCTAAGATCTACCGTGTCCCACCAACCATCATCGAACACCATGTCCTTCACCTTTTGTGAAGCAGCCTGATTCGTCTTTCTCCAAAAAGCCCAAAACTCTGAAATCACCATGGACCCAAAAGCGGTTTTGACCTCCCTCAACCTCTTGAGCATGATGAATGAGGAAGCAAACCGAGTATCTGCAATCTTCATCAATGAAAGCTTTGTGTACTGTTTGTAGATGGTGAGGGCATTTGTGTGGTTTTGTACAAAGTTACGGATATGGCGTGCATCCTTAATAAGGTTGCCAATCCATGTCACATTCGAAGCAATGGATTTTAGTGCTAAATTCAAGGAATGGACAATGCAAGGTGTCCAAAAAACCTGTAAGAGCAATAAAAGCATGTATCAATGACTCTACAACACTAGCATTGCAATGACCAAATTCAAACAATGAGCAAATTAGAAATGAAAGGTGTCCAAAATGAACATACCTGTGGATATTTAGCTTCCACAATCATGCCAGCAGCCTTGCAAACAGGTGCTTTGTCCACGATGATTTGTACACACGAATCAACACCTACTTCTTCAATGGTTTTGATGAATAAATCACCCAGAAATTGTGCATCCTTTTATTTCCCAAGAGCATCCACTGCTTTCAAGAACAACGGTCCATTTTGGGAAGATACCATGAAATTGATGAGTGGATGGCATGCGGGATCCGTCCATCCATCAGAAACAATACTCACACCGCATGAGGGCCATGTTGTTCTAATTGGCTCAAGGATTTTATCTACCTCCTTCTTTGCTTTAACCAACAATGTGGTTCTAAGCTTCTTTGAACCAGGAGGCACATAACCACTTGGAGCTCGTTCCAAGATAGTTTGAAGCGTCTCAAAATACAATGGCGACCGTGCAACATTGAATGAGATGAAGTTGAGGTAGAAGAAAAATGCAACGGTAAGGTCTACCTCTTCTCGCGCCTCTTGTTGGAAAATCCTATCCATTGGACCACCTGTAGATTACCTCTTTCTTGTTTGATAAGTATCCCCACGCCCATGAATGCTAGGTGGAAGTGGAGTCTTGGTGCTAGAGGACTTCCTCAAAAATGGAAGAGGATCATCCTCTATTTTCTTGCTTGCTGCTGCCACCTTCCCTAAGCCAACATGATCCTCTCTTTCCATATCCCTCCTTTGGTTAACACTCACCGCTTTGCATGAAGAAATCCCACAAGAAGGAAAGGCCAACAAATGGTCCTTAACTCGGAAATATGTGCTCATGAACTCATGCTTGCAAAAATTGCATCTCCAAGACACATTGCCTCCCCCACCAAGCTTTGCCCCGGGCCCATCTTTCCTTGTCACATACTTCCACAAAGGATATTTTTTTTCTTGGGCTTGTTGTCTTGCTAAAACAGGGTTAAATGGAGCCATAGAATGAGCTCCACTAACAGTCGATGGAGCACTCGACGGAGGAGGAGAACTCGTTGTGCTTGGTGGAATAGGAGGGGAGGCCCTAGATGGTGCATTTCTCCCTTTCCTTTGCCCCCTACCTCCTGCCCTAGCTGATTGAGACATTCCTTTTCTTGTGTGATGGTTGAGCTTGCGATCCTCTCCACAAATCCACCGGAATGCACTTGGAATCGCTTGGAAACAATGTATAGCCTTCATATCTCCTTCAAAACTCCTTCACCTGCACATACAACTCACTCTCAACCAATTGCTTCCTTGCAAATGACAAAAAGAAAGCCAAAAATTTGTCTTAAAGCAAACCCGGATGCCTTTTCCGCGCTTTACGTGTCTTGTTTTCGGGATTCGTGTCCGACAATCAGGACATCATTTTGCGTCCGATTCGATCCCCACGAGACACGAGGGGCCTCCAGGACGAATCCGGTTTCTTAGCTTTTAACCTACTTTTGAAGTTTAAATTGTTGATTGCATCTTACAACTCTTTGGTAATGAATATGATGCTCTATTTCATTTCATAGTGTTGATGTTATCTGTTAGAATTTGTTGCTGGCAAATATTATATGTTAAAACTTGAACGTTGACGTTGATGATTGATCATTTGATGACAATCTAACTTATAGCTACTAGATGATTGATCTATGTTTTCATGTTTTCTATAGCTAATTTGACATTCTGCATTTTTTTTAATATAAATGCATCAAAATGTTTTAAAATATGTATTATATAAAAAACGCCCCTAGAACACTCCCAAAATGGATGCTTTTGAAAATTTTGCTTTTCGCTCCCGCTCCCTGCTCCTTCCTGCTCCCGCTCCCCGCTCCTAATTTCCTTGGTGGGATCTTGAGGGTCAAGCAGTTGCAAACATGGGGGAATCTGCTTAGTTTTTTTGTAGTATTTAGTATCAGACTTTGGTATTACTATTTACTATTTTGTTAAATTCTTAAGTTCTTCCAGGTCACGGTTTGGAGTTTGGATTCATATTGTATATGTGATACCTATTCATCTATAAAGTTTTGGACATTTTTCGATATTTTGCATTTTATGGACATGGATTTATCGAATATTAATGGAAAAAGTTTATTTTAATTCAAAATATGTGTAGGCTTTTTTGTCTTTCTCGATTTTTTCGCCATCCGATTTAAACTCTTCGCTCTTTTGCCTTGCAAAGTTTTTCCCGATTCCAAGTCTTCTGACTTGGACTCATTGGAATGTTTGGTATCTTTCCTTTTTGAATTGCTGTGAATTTTGGGGCTACTAGAAGTGAATTATTGTGACTATTCTATTGCTGTTTTATACATTAATTTACAACGGTCCAAAAAGATGAAAATTCTAGGGTTAAGATCTGAGGAACCTTCTTGAAAGAAGGTGAATTTCAGATTTGCATTAATTGTCCGGTTCAAATGAAATTTTAACAAATATGAGTCTGTCCCTTGGTTTCTGTCTCTAACATCAGTCAATAAAATCCTTGGAGAAGCTGGGTAACCCTCCTTAGGGGACTAAATAGTAAATACTCCATATACTCTCTTTAGGGCTGGTCTCCCAATCCTCAAAGTTGAACAATCTTACAAAAACGGGCATAAAACCTTCAAAACATCAAACCTGCAATATGATGAATGATAATTAAACAATGATGGAAGATGTGCTTGAAGGAGGCTGCCCTCATGCCTTTATACCTTCTCCAATTTTTGCAATCCCATGCAAAAATCTCATTGATTGTATAATATTGGTCATGCTTAGAAGATTTTTATACATTCATTTCAGAGTTTTCCCAAAAAGGTATATTTTTTTGTCCATTGCTTTAATTGGTGGTGACTGGCTTTGTAATTGCCTTTTATCCTTTTGACCCCTTTTTATAGGCGTTCTCTTCATTATGTGCAAGCCTGCATGGATATGAGGGTACAGTGGTATGCTAGGTATGGGTATGGGGTACCTGGTAACTTGGTAAGGATTCCCAATGCCTGGGTAGTGGGTACATTGATCTGGGATTATTACAAATACATGCTGACACACATGGATTGCATGATAGGAAGTTTCAAATCTGAAAGAAAACTTTAAAGCTTGTACTTGAAAACTCAAAGCTCAAAAATTGATAGCAGTAATTACTTAATGTTCATTACTTGGGCATTTTTCATTGGTTGTGTAAAATTATTGTGTTATATATGCTTGATAGAGCTATGAATGCATTTGATGCGAGTTATAAATCACAAGTACCTAGCACAAATAATTATAAGTTGCATCTTGACTAGCTGTTTGTGATGTATTTGTGCCTTTTTATTATATGGTGGTTAGGCTACAACCAATCACCAATTGTGCTGTTGTTTTTATTTTTATGTTTTTTGTTTCTCTTTTGGGGGAATAGAAATGGCTGTCCCCCTTGGGGATGTCCCTAATGGATTGGGGCATGTCCACAATTGGGTAGAGGTATCCCTAGAATTAGTACTGGAGGGATGTCACATATGCCCCAAAGATGTATTGAGCCTGTTAGAGCATACTCTAGGCAAGGATATCTCCATTTTGAGATGTCTAGCTCAAGGTAGCCATACCCATGCTATACAAGTTGCGTCTTGTCTCTCCTCTTTTCAGGTTATCATAAATTATTTGAATTTCTTATTAGCAAACATAAAGACTAATTATCTTAGTGTGGCATTTGCGACTTCAATATTATCCTTGTGGAACTGTTTCTTTGCCTATTGTAAATATAATCGTGCTGATTTAATAACTATATTAACTTTTTCTTTATTTTGCAGGATGATCTGATGTTTGAAATGTTGCTGCAACTTTTGGATATGCCTGTACCTTTGCGACAAGTGTGAGTAGAAAACGTGCTTGATGTACTATAGCGTCAGATTTGAATGTTCATCTGACACATATCCTCATTATTTGTTCAGGCTATGTGGTGGAAACAAGATCTTTGATAAGAAACTATTCATGGAGGCTTGCCTAGAAGCATTGAAGCCACATCTTCTTTTCTATGAACTTTTAGCAGGGGTGAGTTTTATGCTTGCAAGATTTGTGAGGATCCTCTATATTCTAGGGTTTCCGTTTGCCTATTTCCCTGAGATAATTGTATACATTTCTTATCATTATTTATATTGTTGCATTTTACACTTAGACTTATGTATTTGTTCGTCGATGATAACCTTGTCATGGTATTTTAAGAAGAATTCTAAAACTTTTAATTCTGTTTCAATGTTTCAAACTAAAATGAATCTTTGCTTCATTGAAATCAAACATGTAGAAGGTTTTGTATGAAAATTAACCGTAATATTACATTAGTTGTTGGAGGTGTAGTTTCATAGTAGAACGACAATGCCATAGATCATCCATACGAGACAAGATGTAACATACCTGTTGGTGCCTCTCATGCACCTCGGGATTAGCATGGCAGAAATCTTCAATTCACTGGGTGCGTCCTTGGGGGCAAGTCTCAAGTCAAGTACCGTCACTTGATCTTGAGTCCTCCATTTAGGCAAACTCCTAATGAAGCCAAAGGGGGTAGACCCTAAGAGTTACTAAGGTTGATTAAGCTTTAGTTGATGCCAGATGGTCAATGAATGAGTTTTGTATTAGGAGTTTTGGAAATAAAGACTGAAACAAGATATTGCAATAGACAATTTAAATCAGTAGCATGAAATTATATAACCAATCAACACATGAAATGAGATTTAAGCAAATGATTGTATGATACATGTAAAAAGACCAGTGCTGAAATGGAGTCACAAAATTGTAGTGTTGTTGTAGTGCTGAAAATGTGTTGCAAATGCTCTTTGTCAGTTTTATTTAATTGCAAGATGAGTTGATTAAAGGGAGGGGGATGCTCGATATACCACAACGGTACGGGGAATGTGTCCAAAATCACCAAGTGTGGCTCCACTCAAGAAGATGTGGGCTAGATGGAGTCATGGTGGTGTGTCCAAGTCCGACGCTACGAAGGTTACAAAGACCGAACCGGTGGTCGAATCGGTCGACCCTGAAAACCGAAACAAGATCGAAACTGTGAAAAAAAACCGGATCACAAAACTAGTCCACCAAAAATACAAAAAATACTTAAAGTTTGAAAAATTATATATATTCATGTGCAACCATGTGAATCCAAACCATATACACAAATTTACAAGTTGCAGAGGGGGAACAGTTCAAACCCCATGTATCTCTACAGTGCCAACCCTTTTTCATGCTGGATGTAGCTCCCATATATCTCTATAGTGCCAATCCTTTTTCATGCTGGATGTAGCTCCCACATATCTCTACAATGCCAACCCTTTTTCATGCTGGATGTAGCTCACATGTCTCTGCAGTGCCAACCCTTTTTCATGCTAGATGTAAACGTTACACATCTCTGTAGTGCCAACCCTTTTTCATGCTGGATGCACATATTTACAACAATGTTATTGGAACCGGACCGGTCATCGAACCGACGAAGCCCAAAATGTGAACCGGACTGGAACTGGCAAAAAACCGGGTAAAAAACCAGCTGACTAAAAAATACATAAAATATTCATATTTTGTAAAAAACATATATATTCATGTGCATACATATGAATCCAAACCATTAATACAGAAATATGCAAAGTTTCTCATATATATAGCAAATATGGGTGCAAATATCCAAAATAGCACCTAGTGCAATACATCTCTGAGGTTCTGAACCAAAGTACATTAACAAAGAGGCTCCAAAGTACATCAGCAAAGTTTTATTTTCTGGGTTTTTAAAAAAAAATTGAGTTTCGTGAGTCCCTATTCTAGACTGGCCGGTTCGGCCGGTTTTGACCGGTTTTGGCCGGTTCCGGCCGGTTCCATACCCGGTCTGGAAAAAAATTCGGTTTTTTGAACTTTTTTTGTTGACCGGACCGGCCAACCCTGTAAACCGGTCAGACCGGCCGATTTTGCCGGTTCCGGTCCGGTTCCGATAACACTGATTTACAGTGCCAACCCTTTTTCATGCTAGATGTAAATCTCATACTTCTCTGCACCGCCAACCCTTTTTAATGCTGGATGCACATCTTTATAGTGCTAACCCTTTTTTATGGTCGATGTAAAGTAGACACATCTTTGCAGTGCCATCCCTTTTTCATGTTGGATGCACATCTTTACATTGCCAACCCTTTTTCATGCTGGATGTAAAGTACACACATCTTTGCAGTGCCAACTCTTTTTCATGTTGGATGCACATCTTTACAGTGCCAACCGTTTTTCATGCTAGATGTAAAGTACACACATCTTTGCAGTGCCAGCTGTTGCCTCCTTACACACACCTGAGGGGAAACACAACAAAAATATTCAAACTACTCGATGTGTCCTTGGGTGCAAGTCTCGAGTCAGGTACTGTCACCTGATCTTGACTCCTTTGTTTGGGCAGAACTCCTAACGAAGCCAAGGGGGGTAGTCCCTAGAAAAGAGTTGTTAAGGCTTGTTACCACCTAATTGGTAGCATGTGTTTCAAAGGTTGTTTGAGGTCACCTACAATCACCAATATGCTACAGAATGTCCATTCTTTTTCCTGCAAGGCAACATCAAATTGAAGAGGAGCCTTTACTACTATAATATGGGGGCATGAAAGAGTGGATCAAACATTGGTATGGTCAACAACCGAGAGGAGGTTTTGTGGCATTTGTTGGGATGACCAATCGATAGGTTTGGAGGAGAAATATTTGAAGAATTCTTTAGATTTGATGCATGAGTTTTGAAGGACAGGTAAACCAACATTTGTAGCAGCAAAATTTGTCTTTCATTCCCAGCTATAAGACACGAAAGATCCACCTGCAAATAGAATCAAAGAGGGTTAAGAAAATCAGCAGCATTAGCGCCCAGTTTATATAGGAAGTTTACGCTCTAAGAAAGGGGAGTATATCTCCTTGTTGAAATAAGAAGTATGGCTCACCTCATGCATGGAGATTTGTCTTAGGAGATTTTCTCTCTCACTTGGCGCACATATAAAGAGGGATCTTACTTCTTGTATATCGCACCTCTCACTCTTTGTGGCTCTTGCATGTGCCATTCCCACACTTATTCGCGTGGAAATTGAACCCATGTATTGTTGGCATCCAAATACAAGACAAATCGTGGGCCCGACTTCCTTTTTTCCTACTTAGGAGCATTTGATCGACAGTGGAAATCACAATTTTGATGGAGCAAACCATACCCTGTTAAAAACTCAAGTTATTATAGTCGACAGAGCACTTCGACTTCCAATCACAACTCCGAGTTGAATTTCATTCTAGCCGACTGAATTGGCCAATGAATTAAATTCGTTGGCAGTTGGCGTAGCATACCAAATTCTTCTTTGACAGCTGAATCGTGGAAGTTTTTTAGTAGCTCATGGGTTGAGTCATGTAGCAATTCACGCTCTTCTTTGGCAGTCGACAAACCCACCATTTTATCAGCCCCTCTCAAAACGACATTCACTAAATATTTTTGGGTTGATTCACTGTAACATGGAGATTTGAAGCGATCACCCATTGACCTTGCGTCATCCCATCTAGCAATTGGCGCAACTTTGGTTAAACTGATTTTTTTGGTGTCCTCAATTCAGTGCCAACACTTGGTTTTCAGCAAACACGTAGCAAAAAGCAACAAACCAAGTGACTGGCAGATCATGTGACCCACACATCACATGATTGGCAGCGGATTACAAGACAATGGTGGCTAAATTATCCTTGGTGATAAACATATCTTGATACATAATCGTGCGAGCGTCTAGTTATCTGGGAGTTCGTGATCCACTTCATTCTTGTTGGCCACCTTTGGGCTGGAATGTTTAGGTAAGTGTAAATGACTTTTAATAAAAGTGAAGCTTAGGGGTTTTCGTTGGAGAGAAAAGTGGATTTCTATGCACTTTTTCTTTATTTTATTGCTTTTTTTTTATTAAATGAGAATGGCTTTTGGGTTTATAAAAAGAACCTCCCTTCTCCTTTGTAAAGATGGAAAAAAAGTCGGGATATTTCTTTCCTCAAATCTTAATAGAAATATATCGGTTTGGGGTTTTATGGATGTGTAACTGAGCACTGATCTATTGTGTGGCAGAAACTTGTGGAGTACCTGCTAGAACTTACTTTTTCTTTCTATGTTTGCATCAGAGACCATATACGGATGCTACTATCACATTTGAAGGTGAAAATTCTTAGCAGCTGCTAGCCTTTACCCTTTGTAAACTTGCATACATGGGCATTAATATTTGCATTTAATCTAGTTTGATTGTGTAATATTGATCTTTTGTTTGCATAGCGCATCTCCTGCAATTAGGAAGAAGTAAATCTAGTAGCCGTACCATTGACTAATTAGGGTTTGCTCAATCATGCGATCTCCCCCCTTTAGTCACATATGACACAAGGCCCTCTTGAGTTCTCCTTTTGACTACATTCTCCCCTTTGATGTACTGGTACTGGTCTCTTCTTGAGGATTGATCCTTCCTTTCTTCCCATCACTCATTCAAATTACATCTATCCTACAACCGTTTCTCTAAGGCAACCTCTTCATTTCATCTTGTCCGTCATTGCATCTGCCTTAGTGATCCTACGTTAGGGAAGCTCCCCTTGAGTTGGAGAAGAGCCAACATGAAGCGAGGAAGAGAGGAGTGTGGTGACAATGGCTTCTCTTTTCGCAGTTGCCATCGGGCTGGTGTGCCGACTTTTGGGCTTTGACACACGCACGCTAGTTTGAGGCAGCAACAAGGATCTTAATTAGTTACTAGTTGTGGATGGGATTGTTTTATGGAGTTTTGATAAATCACTACTGAAACAAGTTACTTGTAAGTAAAATTAATAGAACAACATGAAAATAATTATGGCAATTAGAGCATAAATGACTTGAAAGAAAAATATGAAATTGAAGATAGTGCTAGTGCCAAATGGAGTCACAATAACTTAACGCTGCTGAAAGTTGTAAATGTATTGCAAGTGGAGTCTTGGTCAGTTTTGGTTGTTAAGGATGAGTGGATTATAGGGAAAGGGGATTCTCTATATACCAAACAGTACTTGGGAATGTGTCCGAATTCCAACCCAAGTGGCTTCACACAAGGATGTGTGGGCTAGATGGAGTCATGAGGTGATGTCCAACACTATACCAACAAGGGTGTACCCTGACGGGTCCCAGTGGTCACATTCTAGTGGTTCTCGCTTCCTTTGCAAAATTTCTCCACAAGCCTTGAATTTCGATAATGTCGAATTTCCATTATGTTTTCAAGGGATGTTAGTTTTATTAATGTGAGTTTACTTATTTAGATGTGAGAAATTAATTAGTGCACATTCTTGCTTTTGATTCTCCCAAAGCTCAGGGTGAACTTGTGATGGTCAAGAGCATACACCAGAATGGCAAATGTTGATTTCAATTAAAGATTGTAAATGTGGAAAAAAGAAATCAAGAGACGAATTACTACGACAAAGAATATCTTTTCCCCAATCAAGCAAGCTCTCTTGGTAAATTCGGTAGAGCAATGCCAGGTTAGTATTCTTTTTGCCCAAAATAAAACAAAGCAAAAATAAAGAGAAACAAACTGATTGATTTAGTTTATTCAAAGAAAATGGAATCTATTCTAGAAATTGCAAATAAAGAAAACAAATCAAAGACTACACAGGCTTCCCCCAAATGGGGGAAGAAGGGGGTGGGAGCTGTAATAGCACTTGCTCTTTATTAAGATTATTTACAACATTGTTTAAGAAAAATAAATACCTTTTGACCTTTGAATATCGATAAAAAAGGCTTACAAATGCTTGGGGAAGAAGAGGAATGAAGAAGGGGGAAGAATGATGGACTATGGGTGCTCTGGATGGCCCAAACTAAAAAATTATGCAGCATTTCCCTCTCTTTTTCCTTCAACCTGATAAAAACCAGCAAGCTAAACTCGAAGGAAAGTTAGTAGATTAGCTAGAAATTACATAAAATATACAACTACTTTAGTACTTGAAAATGATAGTAATATTTGTAACAACAAATACTAAAGAGCCAATCTAGATCTAGATTTGAAATAGAGCTTTAAAAGGATTCTATATATATTCAAAATGCTTAACCAAAAAGAGATAAATGATGAAAGCCTTTTAGATCTAATCTTGTTAAGCATATATGGAACCCAATAACCAAGAAGGAAAGAGTTTGAAGTTTTGAAGAAGAGGGAGAAGAAGCCTGCTCAAGCTTTGAATCTTTCTCGAGATCTATGGATACTAATGGGAACAAGAAATTGTAGATCCTTCAAGACTTTAAGAAGAGGGCGATGCAACTAAGCTCTTCCCCTAACTCCAAAGTCGTATCTTGAAAAGCTTATTCACACTTGCATAAACAGATCAAATACAGTACATTCAACTAATGGAAACCAAAAGAGCATGAATATAACTTAATTAATAATGCTACTCTTGAATCTCAATAAGCCAAATTGTAAGTAAATAAATTGAAATCCTCAAATATTTACCCTACGTGTTGCAGAGAACCCTCTAGGCTAGATCGATTATCAATTTGATATCAAGCATGAACAAAACTAAAGCAAGATTACCTCATTGAGCTCACACCATTCACAGTTTAGACATGCACCAATGGACCTCCAAAGTCTCAATATTATTCAGAATGCAACAATAAAAATATTGCAAGAGCAAAGGTTCAATCCTCCATGAAGAACAATGGAGATTAACCTTGCTTAAATAGCAAAAGCAAGCCCAGGGGAGGAGCATCAAACTTGAGATAGAAGGTGAGTTTAACTTGAGTTGATTGTGTGATTTGTGGGAGTTGTTGGATGAAATCTCCATGAGGAAGCACTACATGTCCACAAGGAGATGCATCCTCACCTAAACTCCATCCAACCCATTTGATGAGTGCCACATAACACAAGTCGTGAGCCAAAAAGGAGGGACACATTTCAATCTTGAGATAGAGGACGTGAGCTTGAGTGAACTTGAGAATTCAATGGGATTGGTTGGCAGTTGAGTGAAAGGAGGATGCACCACCTCTCCCAAGAGAGATGTGCCATCCTTTGGAGATTGTACCAACCCATCATCATATGCCACCTTTACAGAGCGTGAGCTCACTTAAGGATGATGCAATCCCTTTCTTGAGATGACTTGCCACCAATTAGATCTCCCTCTAATCTCACACTTTATTCATGGGATGAGGTCACCTTTGATTCAGGAAGAGATCGCCACCTTTTCCAAGTCATTCCAACAAGATTACATTGACTTAGGAATTTTGACTTTCTCTCAAATTTGTGTCATTTTTAGCATTTTTTAACATTTTGTCGCCATTTTAAGAAAAAAATGCTCAATGTGATAATTTGATCACCCAGAACATAGGAAAAGTGGGTTATGGGGTAAAGGGTGCGCTTTGAGTGTGAAACTGAGGCTCCCCATGACAAAATCAGCCTTCAAACAACACTTTTATCACAATTACAAAATTCCCAATTAAACCATTAAAAAATGGCCTAAGTTTGCGTGAATTTTTTTTTCACAAAACTTAAAAATAAATCTACGGGGACCTAGTACATGTTCATAATGACTGAAAACAATGTCTATCATGCTTATATATATTGACACATGAACTTTAACAACCTCCTAAGGCCTATCCTCCAAGATGACCATTCTAGCTTTGGAGGAGTGGTGAAAAACTCGAAAATTATACATCGCTTATTCAACATTGCATATTAACAAGGGAAAAACACCTTGGAATAATCAGATTGATGTCTAAGTCCTAGGAAGCCAAGTCCTTTACAAAACGTTTTCCATGCTAGCACATATAATACAATATCCCCAAGGGATATATGTAATTATTAAAATAGGGCCCGAAAAATGGCCCTTATGAACCATGGAACTTCTAAGCACTGACGATGAACAAAGGCATGTTCATGACTTTGACGACTCATTGGAAATCCACTTAAGTGCAACTTTAGTGGATAACATCAACCCTTTTTCATGCTGGATGCACATCTTTACAGTGCCAATCCTTTTTCATGCTGAATGTAAAGTACATACATCTTTGCAGTGTTAACTCTTTTTCATGCTGGATGCACACCTTTATAGTGCCAACCTTTTTTCATGCTGGATATAAAGTACAAACATCTTTGCAGTGCCAACCCTTTTTCATGTTGGATGCACATCTTTATAGTGCTAGCCCTTTTTCATGATGGATGTAAAGTACACACATCTTTGCAGTGCCAACCATTTTTCATGTTGGATGCACATCTTTACAGTGCCAACCCTTTTTCATGTTGGATGTAAAGTACATACATCTTTGTAGTGCTAGCCCTTTTTCATGCTGGATGCACATCTTTACAGTGCTATCCCTTTTTTATGTTAGATGTAAAGATCATACATCTTCCACAGTGAAAACCCTTTTTCATGTAAGATGTGAAGATCGCTAGTCTGCATCTGGGACTCATCACTCCCTCTAACAATGGACACCAATCTTAACAGCTCTATGCTTGTCCCAGGAGTACTCAAACTTGACTCTCAATAGAGGCTTGGTCAATACATCGACTATCTGCTTGTTTGTCGCAATATACTAGAGCTTCATTGCTACTCTCTGCACCATATCAGTGATATAGTGGTACCTGATCTCGATTTGCTTTGACTTCCTTGAAACATAGGGTTCTTAGACAACTTCACATAACTCTGTTGCAGAACACACAAGTCACCTCTAACTCATGATCAAACAATTCTGTAAGTCGCTTCCGAAGCCACACTATCTCACAACTACTGATCAAGGTGCAATGTACTCTACCTTGGCTTTACTCAGTGCCACACTTGTCTTTTTCCACTCGAACTAAGAAATCACGCCAGACCTCAAACTGAAGCAGCATCCCAAAGTGCTCTTCCTATTTGTGATACTACCAACCCAATTTGAGTCAACATAGCCTTATAGGCTAATACTTTGATCTGTTGCATATTTGAGCCCATAATCAATCGTACCTTTTAGGTACCTCAACTCATGCTTTGCCGCAATCAGGTGAAAACCTCTCAACTCTACCATGTATTGACTCAATGTGTTCACCGCAAAGCGTATGTCCGACCTCGTGTTCGTCAAGTACATCGACGAAACCAATCATCTGTCTGTATGCTATGGCTTCACTTGTCTCTGAAGTAGTTTAACATAACTTCAAGTTCGATGCCGTCAATGTAGCAATGGCCTTGCAATCCATCATCCCGAATCTCTTCAGGATCTCTACTGTATATTTTCCTTTTCTAAGGAAAGTCTCATCTGGTTTCTGCCACCATTAATCCCAAGAATGATGCAAAGATTCTTGAACTATGAGATCTACTCTCTCCCAGTGAGGAAAGACATCTGATATCACTCTGAGCATATCCCTAAGATATTGATGAAAAAAACCCTTTCTTGGATAGAGGCTAAGTGATAATGTCTCTCAATCTGTCTCTGCAATCTGTGCTATAGTCACTCCCCTTGAAGCGGAGCTTTCCTGCTCCCTCTGTAACTGAGCATTATCCTCCCTCCGCATCTTAACATCTTGTACTCTCTGCATCAGGACCTTTTGCACTGGAGTGATTGGTAGCCTTCTCTGCCGTTGATCTTCTATGTATCCATCTATGTCATCTCACATCAAATGAGTCTAATGAGATGAGCTTCTTGTTCTTGGGTCATTGGATGCTAAGATGCACAATCTCGAACTTTGCGGCAAGCTCCCTCTTGCACCCATCTATGAGCTTCTCGTCCTTTGTAAGCATCCATCTTCAACCTTGTAGCAAAGGTTGAAATCTCATCACTCTAGGTGATCCTCAAGCTCATCATGTAACTGTATGTCCTGGCGTGCAATGCCCTGGGTGCCTTCTAAGAGTGTACAAAGCCTTCTTTAGTTTGCACATATGTGATTCTCTACAGAGAGTCTCGAATCTTGGAGGTTGCTCGATATACACTTCTACTTTGATTACACCATCTATCTAGTTCAATATCCATCACTGAAGATTTGATAGAAGTGTGTATGGTCCCAAACTGCAGGGAATCGCTCCTCCCCCTGACGAATCGCTCCTGATTCACGCTCTAGGAGGAATCGCTCCCGAAATCGCAATTCCTCATTGATTCCTCCAGGGAACGATTTTCGGAATCACAATTCCTACCCAAAAAAAATGCTCCATGACATTTAGGAATCGTTGAGGGAATCGATGCTCCTGGAGTGATTCCTCAACCAAAAAAACGCTCCCGAAATAGCTCCCTGACCGATTTCGCGTAATGGAAAAAAATTTCTCCATTTTTTTTTTGGAAAACAAATTGTTTTTTGATGGTTGCCTAGGGTTTAATTAGTGTTTATAAACACTATTGTCCTCTATTTGGACTCATTCTATTCCTCATTTGCTTGTTTCCATTTTTCTTGCTAGGGCTTTGAGTGGCTTTGCTAGTTGTTTGAGAGCAAATTTGTAGGAGCTTGAAAGGGAGATTGGAGGGGAGATTGAAAGCTTCTATTTGTGAGAGCTTGGAAGGAAGATTGAAGGCTTCCATAGAGACATTCAACCATCCTTGAAGAGCTAAAGAGGTAGGCTCTAAAAACCCAATCTTTGTTTGTTTTTGAAAAAAATATTTCACTATGTTAAAATTTTTAAATATTGTATGTGTTTTTTTCCTACCCTTTCCAATTTCTTCTTCTCCATCATTCTATTGTAGGCAAGAAGTGATTCTCATATTGAATCAACAAGCATGATGGGTATGTGGTTTTTGTGATTGGTTTCGATTCTTCTCATGATGGTCGTGGTGGGAAGTAGATTTGGTGGTGGCAATGATGAGGATGAAGAGATAGGGAGCCGCACATCACATGGAGAGGAGGAAGAGGGAGAGGAGGAGGAGGAGGAGGAGGAGGAGGAGATTGAGAGTGATGAGGGGCCAAAAAAAGACACAACACCTTTGTGGAAGTATGTGACAAGGCTTGGGGGAGGGAGAGGGAGTGGAACCACAAAGTTTACATGCCTTCATTGTAATAAAACTTACTTAGGTTCATATACCCGTGTGAGAAAGCATTTGTGTGGGATTATGCCATGTGATCAAGGTAAGGCTACCGGAGTCAAAACACATGACAAAGTACTACGATCACTTCCATCGGCTCCTATTCCACCTAGAACACGAGAGAAAAAAATGGAAGTTTCTCGTGACAAGAGGAAAACTTAGTAGATAGTATCATAATACTTTGTATTTCATGTTTATTATGGCCTATTTTGTAAACATTATGGCCTACTTTGAATTTTGAAGTTTGAACTTTTACATTGTTGATTGCATCTTGATTCTTATCATCGTATGATCTTACAACTCTTTGGTATTGAATATGATATTATGATGCTTTGTTTCATTTCATGGTTGATGTTATTAGTTAGAGTCTAGACTGTTAGAGTTTGTTGATGGAAAATATTATATGTTGAAATTTGAAGATTGATGTTGTTGATGATTGATCATTTGATGACAATGCTACAAGTCATAGCTCCTAGATGATTGATGTTATATGTGACATGTGTATTAATGGTTATATTTATGTTTTCTATAGCTAATTTGGTATAATACATGTTTTTTTAATATATATGCATCAAAATATATAAAAATATATATTATATAAAAAACGCTCCTGAAACGCTCCCAAATCGAAAACTTTTGAAAATTTTGCTTTTTGCTCCCGCTCCCGCTCCCCGCTCCCAACAGCCTTGGTCTGGTCACTAGAGAAAACGTCTCGTCATAATTGACTCCCTCTTACTGAGAGAAACCACGAACCTTGCTTTGTACTTCTGTAGTTGATTTTGTAAATTTTCTACTGAATAATCATCACTTGTTCTTTGAAACAAGTCTCATTGTCCTTCTCTTGTAGGTCATAGCACACGATCTTTCCTACAAGTCAAATTCAGTCATATGATTAGTAACATTTTATAATCATCAAAACATATTGACATTTCAATGACAATGCATAAATCACAAAGTTATGCTACCATTTTAGCCAATGCTTCAGAACAAGATTTATCCATATCCCGTATACATACTATAACTTTCTAAATACCTTCCATTTCTACCAGAACATAATTAAGAGCGTGCATTTCTCTCAACATGTTAGCAAAGAGGTTTCATTCTAGATAAGCAATGATGTCTCGTAGAATGTTGTGTAACACCATAGGCTACTTACCCATCACATGCATATTAGTTGTATACTGTTCTTCAATGCGTTTACTCTATCAGGAATAATATATTTCCTGATTCTAGGAACATAAATATGTACACATCCGAACAATATCATTTAAACAATTAGATATACAGGAATCGACAATTCAAATATTTATCTTTGTTTGTTTGGTTGGCTCCTTGATCTCTGCCTCCTAACAGGAGTTATTGGAGTCTCTAACAATGTTTTATACTCCATTGTCTAATTCTGAGGACCTGTGACCATCTTGTTCATGATCGACAATGTTGAGCAAGTATTCTACGCCATAGTTCACTTGGTATTGTGTACTGGTGTTGAATCTGAGTGTCTCTTCTTCAACACGAATCACCACTGAATCCTTTCTTATCCAATACCGAAATGTATAGGAGGTTCATCTTCACATTAGGTTCATATGGCATGTTCTTCATCTTTATGGGATTTTCAGAATCCAATTTTGTACGAGGCTTCTCCTACCCTTTTATAGAATACTGATAATTCACCTTATGAGGTGAATCCTTCAGACTTGTGAGACATACATATTCCTCTTCTCTTGCTTTCTTCTGAATAGGTTCATCGTCTTCTATGGTATGAGCATGAGTTCCTCTTTCCTTTCTTCACATGGCTATTTCCTTTGGGGCATTCTCTTGCAAGGTGTCCCTTTTGATCACAAGTGTAACATTTGTAGTTTGAATAGTCCTTCTGAGGTCTATGATTCTTTTGGAATCTTCTAGGCTTCTTGTGAGAGTGTTCTTCTTTATTGCTCTTTTCTTTCTTTGCATGAGCTGTCAGGGCTTGATTGTCATCTTCACCCATCTTCTCTTCTTCAATTTGATTTCCAATAGCTTCGAGCTGTACTTTGATCTGAGAGACCCTTGTAGAGTGGGATTGGATGGTCTTTGGAATTTGCATCTTTACATTCTTGAGTTGAGTTCTCAAGGTCATCTTCCTATTGATGTTCTTTCCTTCATACAAGCTGGTCAATGCATCAAACATCTCCTTGGGAGCCTTCAAAGATGATAGATGTGGGATCAAGTGATCCTTGATGGATTTAGCAATGATCCTCTTGGCCTTGACCATATTCTTCTTGTGTCTAGCTTTGTCTTCATCTCCCTTTGGCTCTACAACTTCCTTGACATAGTTTTCCAAGTCATGTTCTTCTAATAAGAGAAGCACTCTATATTTCCATGCCCAGAAGTTCTCAACTCCTTCAAGTTTTTCATCAAGCTTGGTATTGTTTGTCATCTTGATAAAATGAGAACCTCAAATGAAAATAAAGATTATAGTGCTTACCAATAAGAGTGCTTCTACCAAGTGCTTGCTTCAATGCCTTCTAGAAAACTGCTTCTGGTTGTTTATGGGGTTTAATAGAGAAACCCTAATTTTTTAACTTTGGAATCTTGCAAATCTGAATTGAGAGAGAGATGCACTTTCGCAAGGCGAGTTGAGCAATGGTATTCTATTTCTAGATCTCTAGACAAAACTGCAAAAAATCTGATGCCTTATTTTTTCCTAAGCAGTAGTTAATGGGCCAAATATGGAAATCCTTGGATCTGAATTTTGCCTCCACAGGAAGATGTACCCTCCTAGGGCAAGTTGGAGAATGGCTGGGTCGAACCCAATTGGTGGATAGGAAGTCTTAAAGTGTGGAGCCCTAGTTCTTGACCTTGGTAGTTTTTAGGTCAAAAATGAAAAACCATAAAGCTAGAATATTCCTCCACAGAAAGATGCACCCTCCTAGGGCGAGTTTAATGATGCAAAGGTCGAGCTTGAACTGTAGATGGAAAGAAAAAAAATGGAGTTCTAATCTCCGACAATTGTAGTTGCAGTTGTTACGATTATACAATGAATTCTTTCATGATGGCTTTGATTCCATGTTAGAATTTTATACTTTAACAATGGTTATGTTAGGTCTTCAAACAATTTGCATTATAACACAATAACCATATGCACTAGGATCACTGAAAGAAAGACAAGCACAACAACACAATCGACACGAAGATTTTTCCTCTGGGAAACTACAAGGGAGAAAACTCAACACCTTCTTCAGTATAGATTCAGTCAACAAGTACAATGCCAAACCAAGATAAGATCATCCCAAAAGATGATAGCAGCTTATTCTTCTTACCAACGAACTTCTTCTCTCTCTTGTGCACTTTCTTGAGCAAACTTGTGTGTTCAAATGAGAGGAGTCTTTCCTCTATTTATACTCAACGTGTGAATGACATTTTACCCTAACTGGGCTGACTTCTCTAGGGAGACTCAAAATAACAGTTATATAATAATTCTTTTGGGTACTATTGACCCAACTTACAATGGAAGGTTTACATTGATTCATTCAAGACGTTTACATGACCAAATACATCAATCACATCCCCTGAGGGAGGTATAACAATAATACAATAAAAGTACAATAAGATTATCTTCCGAAGTTACACAATCTTCAACATTCTGATCCAGTACTTGGGCAATCCCTTATCGGTGAACCGTACTTGGGAAAGCAAGGGGGTTCGTTTAAAAAAAAAGTTGTAAAAAAAGAAAATGGTTTTCTAATTATTACTATACAAAAGTAGTGGGTAAGTATCCGTTTACTTTGCAAAAATAATGTTATTGTAAATGAAAACTTCAAAGTATATGGTCTGCAAAATAAATGTTAAAAAATAGGCTACTTAAGTTAATTTTAACCAAAGGAAAGAAAACAAGGAAAGATGCATGAAAAAGCACAGCGACGCAAATCTGCCTAGCAGGTATGGGGAGTGGGTTCTTATGAGCCCACTCAAAAATTTTTATTATGAGTTTACAATGAAATTAGAAAAGAAGAAGTCCTCTTTCTTTTTATAGATCTTGGAGAAAAGAGGTTACAAAATTATGGAAGAAGTGTTAAGAATAAAGAGGAGGGTTTAAGGATGTCTTGGTTTGCTTGAACTTGCCAAAGTTGGTGCCCTGTAATATCCCAAACTGATACTTTCTTGTTTATGTGTATACTATAGATGGCTAATAGACTTACTCCTTAATCAAATAGGAAAGCAAACCCCGAACTTTGCATGCATGCAGTTGCATGCAAATATGTGCCCTAGAAAAATACTGAGATGCTATAAAATAGGAGAAATCAATGCATGTACATACCAGTATATAGATCAGCTGATGGTGAAGAGATTGGTCCCAGCATGCAAGGGTTCTGTTGGAGGAATAAGGAGATACACCAAATTGTCCTCCACATGTGAATGCGCCCTCCTCTCAAATTGTATAAGATCCAGAATAAAAAAGCTGCTACTGGAAGCCCGGATGATGTGCACTAGGGTTATAATACCCCTCTGATGATGATGGAAGTAGCATGCGGAAGTTCTGAACCCTGTAGGTAGGAAAACGAATTGCTTTGTCTCTGATCACGGTGACACAGTGTGACGGTGAAATCCTCTGGCTGGATGAATAATCAACCTCCCAGAATAACTGCTGAATGTAACCTGATGATGAACTAGTGCTGAACCTGGATGATCCAACTTGGTGATGAACTAGGGCAGATAGATTTCGCTGCTGAAATACACCAGTTAGCTGAGCATGCGCTCAACCCCAACTTAGCTCGCCGAGCTCTCCAATTCAACTCCACAAATCAATTATCACATAAGTGACTTCTCCATTCACTTTATCTTTCTTTTATAACTTTCAACTGTGAAAACCCTAACTTTTGACCTAATTAGGTCACTTTATCTTTTAATTTGCAGTTGGCTTGTATGCATGCGCATGGAGACTTAATCGGGTGCATGCATCATTAAATAATGCCCGGATGTCATGCATGCAGGTGGCCTTTGGCTCTAGTGGCCTTCTTCGACCCAATGGTGATATAATATTGATGCCCTAGATCTTCTATATATGGCATCAGTCTTCGGCTGATTCCTTGACTGTCAGTACCTGCTCGAACCTATAGGAATCACATAGGTTAGCGGGTTGGTCCTCAAATGCCTAAGCAGAAGAGGACATTACAGTCCTCCCCGCTCGAATTTGCTTGTCCTCAAGCAACTGTAACGCTGGGTGCTGTAATACCTGTTCTTCCTCCCAAGTAGCCTCCTCTATAGGCAAATCTTTCCACTGAACCAGGTAATCTCTGATGATTCTGTTCCTCAGTTTCCGCTCTCGCACCTCTAGGATGCGCTTCGGAATTAGAACCAATTGCCCCTCGTCATCAAGGGGAGGCATCTCGGAAGATGTAACAATCTGTTGACCAACCACCTTCTTGAGATTGGAGACATGAAATACGTTGTGAATCTTGCTCTCTGGGGGTAGTTCTAGCTCATATGCTACCTCTTCGACCTTCCGAATTATCTTGTATGGACCATAGAAACGAGGTTGGAGTTTTTCTGCTCCTTTCTTTTTAAGAGATGACTGTCGGTAAGGCTGGAGGCATAAATAAACGAAGTCTCCCACCTCAAAACTGCGCTCAACTCTGTGCCTGTCTGCATATATCTTTTGTTGATTTTGAGCAGCTTGTATGTTCTCCCTGAGTATCTTGACGATATCTTGACCCTCTTGTATCCACTCCTTGTCCTTGGGGGCCCTGGTATCGCCAAATATCCGGTCTGCAAAAGTGGAAGCATCATACCCATACAGGGCTCGGAAAGGGGTCATCCTAATGGTCATATGGTAGGTGGTGTTGTAACAATGTTCACCCAAGTGTAACCATTTGATCCATGTCCTCTGCTGACCTGATATGTAATTTCTCAAGTATCCCTCAATCCATTTATTAACAATCTCTGTCTGCCGATCACTCTGCAGATGATAATTTGTGCTCATGGCTAACTCGGTCCCCACTAACCGGAAAAGCTCTTGCCAAAAGGCTCCTGTGAATTTGCTGTCCCTGTCACTGACAATGGTCTTGGGTAACCCATGGAGTCTAAATACCTCTCTGAAAAATAGTTCTGCTACCTGTGCTGCTGAATAATCTGATGATATGGCAAAGAAGTGAGCAAACTTAGTCAATCTGTCCACTACTACGTCCAAGCAGTCTCTGCCTTGGACCTTGGGCAGCCCAGTAATGAAGTCCATAGAAATGCTCTCCCATTTCTGCTCGGGAATAGGTAAGGGATGTAGTAAACCAGCCGGGTGGGTGTGCTCTATTTTGTTTTGTTGGCACAAGCTGCACTCCCTCACATGTTGTATCACATCTTTCTTGAGGCCCTTCCATGAGAACCTTTCTCTAATCTGTTTGTAGGTCTTGAGAAATCCCTGATGCCCTGCTAATGGTGAATCGTGCGATGCCTATAAGATTTTCTTCTTGAGGGGAGACTCTGAAACCAAGAAGATTCTGTTTTTGTAGTATATGATATCATCAATGACCCTGTACCTATCATCCTGAATCTGTCCATCCAATAGCTCGCAAGCAAACTTATCTTTGGAGTACTCAACCAAAAGATGAGACCTCCAATCTGATGAGATGCTCATAAGGGATAAAGTCGTTAGTCGTCTAGAAAGTGCATCGGCCACTACATTGCTCTTCCCTTTTACGTACTCAATCTCGAAGTCATAAGCCTAAATTTTACTTACCCATTTCTGTTGTCTCTTGTTTAGCTCTTTCTGCTCTAGGAAGTATTTCAGGCTGTTGTGATCTGTCTTAACCTTGAACTTGGCACCTACTAAGTACTGCCTGAACTTGGTTAGTGCATGGAGGATAGCTAACATCTCTTTGTCATATATCGAATAGTGGCGCTTAGTCTTTGAGCTTCCTGCTCTCAAATGCAATGGGGTGGTTGTTCTGCATCAAAACTGCCCCAATTCCCTCTTTTGAAGCATCACATTCTAACACAAAGGATTGAGAAAAGTCTGGTAAAGCTAATACTGGGCATGAACTCATTACCTCCTTCATTTTCTCGAGTGTTTGTTGTGCTGCCTCCGACCAACTAAATGCTCCCTTCTTGGTAAGATCTGTGAGGGGTGCGGTCATCTGTGAGAACCCGCTGACAAACCTCCTATAGTAGGTGCAAAGGCCCAAAAAGCCCCTCAGTTCTGTCACATTTTTAGGTGTAGGCCAATCCAAAATTGCTCGAATCTTCTCTAAGTGCACCAGGACCCCGTTGGCCCCTATCACATGTCCTAAGTACAACATCTCCTGCATGCCGAACTCACACTTGGAAATTTTGGCATATAGTGACTGCTCCTGTAGAATACCAAGTACTTCATCAAGATGTCTCAAATGTTCTTCCCAAGTCTGACTGTATATCAATATGTCGTCGAAGAATACCAGAATATATTTACGCAACTGTGTCTTGAAGATATGGTTCATGCATGATTGGAAAGTAGCTGGTGCATTAGTGAGCCCAAATGGCATCACTAGAAACTCATAATGTCCGTAGTGGCAACGAAAAGTGGACTTTGGAACATCCTGTTCCCTGACCCGAATCTGATGGTACCCTGAGCGAAGATCAATTTTGGAAAAGTACTTTGCCCCTGTAGTTCATCCATTAACTCATCAATCCTAGGGATGGGATACCTGTTCTTTATGGTCTTCTTATTGAGTGCCCTGTAATCAATGCACATGCGTAGGGTTCCATCCTTTTTCTTCACTAGCACTATTGAAGATGCAAAGGGACTGGAGCTAGGTTTGATGTATCCCAGCTTGAGTAGTTCCTTGATTGTACTCTCGATCTCATCTTTATACCTCTTGGGATGTCTGTAAGGAGTGGTGATAACTGCTTGGGTCCCCTCCTCTAACTCAATAATGTGCTCAAATCCCCTATCTGGAGGTCGACCTGCTGGAAGGTCTCTGAATACTACCTTGTGCTTCTGTAGTAAGGCCTCTATATCTGCTGGATGTTGTGTGGCCTCTTCTGGTGGTTTCTTGAAGGTAACCATACACTCTGCAACCCACTCAATATCTCCCTGTCGGAGTACTGCCTCCATCCTATGTGATGTCACTGCTGTGGGAGGATAGGTATTCATCCCTCTCAATACCACCTTCTGTCCTTTTGCTCCTGTAAACTCCATCTCCATGGTTTGGTAATTTGTGGAATACTTCCCTATGGAATACAACCACTGAACTCCTAGTACCACATTCATGTCAGGTACATCTACCACATCAAATGTCTCTATCACTGTATAATTCCCAAGCGTTACCTTTAATTTAGGAATCCTTTGACTACAATCCATGTGTGACCTGCTGCTGCTACCGAAAACCCATCAAAGCTCTCAGTCTGAATGTCTCTCTTTTTAACCCATGCAACATCAATAAAGTTGTGGGATGCCCCCCCATCTATCAGTACTCCCACTCTGTGGCCCTGCACGGTACCTCTGATCCGAAGAGTGTGGAATCTAGGAACCCCTGTCATGGTAGCAATGGTACCTCCTGAAGCCTGTCCCTCAGCAACTATCTTTGTTGTCTCTCCCTGCTCTTGGTCTTGGTAATCCTCATCCTCCTCACTGTCGGAATAAGCCTCTATGTAGTAGGCCTTTCGTTTTCCTGAACATTTGTGACTTGGTATCCATGGTTCCTGGCAAGTGAAACATAACTTTTTTCTTCTAAGGTCTTGTCGGGTATCATTGTCCATCCTTCTTTCTTGGGCCATGGTTTCCTTTCTTTATCTTTAATAGGAACATTGGTCCTGGGAGGAAACCTATTTTTGGGCACTATTGCATCTTGTAAGTCTCTAGTCCGTCTGATGGCATCTACTAGGGTGGTGGGCCTATAAGACTTGACCCATCCCCGTAAGGGTTCAGTGAGAGCCTCAGTGAATAACATAATCAACTTGCTCTCTGATATATTTGTTACGATGACTGCTATCCTCTGAAACTCAGAAATAAAAGCATCTGCACTCCTTGTCTGCTTGAGCCGTGCCAGCTCCCTAAAGTGTACCTCTGGATCCTTCCGATCAAACCGCTCAATGAGCCTCTATGTAAAATCTGTGTATGAGGTGATGGTGTTGTGACCCAGTGTCAC